>VXBO01002416.1:102353-419188 GCA_013400135.1 Rhinoptilus africanus | reverse complement strand
TTTTCTGCCAGGCAGCTTTCCAGCCACTCTTCAAAGCCTGGGGTTGTGGTGACCCAAGTGCAGGACCTGTCCCTTTGCCGCGCTGAATCTCATACAGTTGGCCTTGTCCCATCCATCCAGCCTGTCCAGATCCCGCTGTAGGGGCATCCTACTCTCAAGCAGATCAACGCTCCTGCCCAACTTGGTGTCAACTGCAAATTCATCAAGGGTGCATTCGGTCCCCTCATCCAAATCGTTGCTAAAGATATTAAACAGAACTGGTCCAAGTACTGAGCCCTGGGGGACACCACTTGTGAACGTCCGCCAACTGGATTTAACTCCATTCACCACCACCCTTTGAGCCCTGCCATCCAGCCAGTTTTTTTACTCAGCAAAGAGTAGACCTGTCCAAGCCATGAGCGGCCAGTATTTTCAGGAAAATGCTGTGGGAAACTCTGTCAAAGGCTGTACTGAAGTCCAGGTAAACAACATCCACAGCCTTTCCCTCATTGACTAAGCGGGTCACTTTGTCATAGCAGGAGATCAGGTTAGTCAAGCAGGACCTGCCTTTCATAAACCCATGCTGACTGGGCCTGATCTCCTGGTTGTCCTCTGTGTGCTGTGTGATGGCACTCAGTAGGATCTGCTCCACAGCTTTCCCCAGCACCAGAGTCAGAGTGACAGGCCTCTAGTTCCTTGTATCCTCCTTCTATCCCTTCTTATAGATGGGCATAACATTTACCAACTTCCAGTCAACTGGGACCTCCCCAGTTAGCCAGGACTGCTGATAAATGATGGGAAGTGGCTTGGTGAGCGCCTTCGCCAGCTCCCTCAGGACCCTTGGGTGGATCCCATCTGTCCCCATAGACTTGTGTGTGTCTAAGTGGTATAGTAGGTTGCCCCTTGGATTATGGGAGATTCATTCTGCTCCCTGTCTTCATGCTCAGGGCGCTGGGTATGCAGAGAACAACTGGTCTGACTATTAAAAACTGAGGCAACAAAGGCATTAAGTCCCTCAGCCTTTTCCTCATCCTTTGTCACTATGTTTCCCCCCGCATGCAATAAAGGATGGAGATTCTCCGTAGCCCTCCTTGTGTTGCTGGTGTATTTATAGAAACTTTTTTTATTGTCTTAGGTCCTACTTCACCCAGTGTCACATCTGACATACCACTGGTTGAAGAATAAATGTTTATTTTCCCATTACTCAAACTAAGATATGCAATATGCAACCAGAATATTTGAAAAAGACAACACAGGTAAAGATTTTTATAAAAAATGCTTTTTAAGGAATGTAAGAAAATCTAAGGTATTTTGTGCAAAAATAAAACTATAAAGTGTCTCTTTGATTTGAACAGATTGAGGAAGGTAGTCAGCAATTCTCTTTCCCTTGATTTTGTGCATCTCAGGTTGAGCTTCTCAGAAAACTACCTTTCCTGGTGAAATAGTTGAGGTTTCTTAGCTAATCTTTTTTTCTCAAAGTCATTTGGGCACATCATGTACATTCAGTCTCCTCTCTGCTCTCTCTCAGCAAGGTAATTGTCTCTAACTTATTCAGAGGCAGCTTTGCAATTCCTCCCATTAAATATAGTCCCACTTCTTTGGAGGTGTGACTGCCACATTGACAGGCTCTGCATCTCTTTCTGTACATGACTGGTCTGCATAGTCTCTGATTATGATTCTCCTTTTGCTTCTTTGACTTAGTGTGTTACATTTCAGTATGAAGTGATGTCATCTATGTGCAACATAATAATCAGACATGTAGATGATGAAGGGTTTGGGAAGACTGGCAACCAGTATTTTTCCCGAAAAGGCACAGTAACAGAAAGCTAGACTAGCAATGTACCTAAGAGAATTCCCTGTTCACCTCAGGGAATCAGGTTTACCTGATCCAGTGTCTTGTCTCTGGCAGTATTCCACATCCAGTGCTTCAGATTTCATATCCTATGGTATGAAATATCTAGCCAAATATATGCTTATATGACTGTGTAACTTAGCATAGTGATGCTACATATTCACTGAAGGTCATAAAAGGAGAAAGCTGTGGAGTGCTCACCAGGGATGGGAATCTAGAGAAACAGAAGGTGAGATAAGGTTTATGGAGAAATCTGGGTTCTGAGAAGCCTCAAACTTGAAAGGAAGACACAGGACTTGGTCTTGTGCCTCTTAATGGAATGTCCCAACCAGCCTACTGCAATCACCTGTGAGACAGAACATTTCATCTTTTAAGAGAACTTTTAAAGAAGTTGAGTAAAATAATTGGTAGTCTCATTAATAGGAGCCTTTGAAGTGTTATCTTCCTGCTAGTTTTCTTTTGAACTTCAAGACCTTAAAAGATTCTGTCTCTGCCGGAACTAATACTGAATCTTTAGCTGAGCTGACCCCAAACCAATCCTTTATCGTGATCAAAAGTGGGTGACAGTCCTGCTCCTCTTGCGTTAGTAAATCTCTACTTGGAAGAATGTGTAACATATGGAAATGAAGGCTCCTATGTCATGTTGAAAATTATTCTCCAACTTTGGTTGTCTTTCTGTCTTTGTCCTTGACATCAGAAGCTCCTGCTGAACAGCGCTATAATCCAAGGAATAAGGCACATAGACTCCAGAGTGTTAGTCTTGAGTGACCAACTCACCAATTTAAGAAATGTGGGATTTTTGTACATCTATTTCATTACATGCACTGTTGCCAGACAAATTTTGTATTCATTGCTAGCAGGTTCTTTGTTTGACAAGCCAGGCAGAATCAGTTTTGCTTCTGTTTTACAGTGAGACAATTGATGCCTCTCTGAAGGCCAGGGCTCTTTGGAGTCTAGGCTCTGGCAGTGTCTGGATCCAGATCTGAATTGCAGCTAATTCTGCCGAGCTCTATGCAACAATGGTTATAAAAAGGGATGTAAAGTAAGAGAAGAATCAAGATATTTCCATTTAGATAAGCCAATAAAATTCTCCACTGAAGTGATTAAATGCATATCTTTTAAAGTCAGAATGGACGCTTATTCTCTTGCCCCTTTTTCTTAATCTTCGCTTTGTAGGCCATGCAGAGTTTATCCACTGTATATGGTCCTACAGGGTAAACCAAAATTTCCACATTTCATTGATTGTCTTCCAAAGGAGAATTGTCAGACAATAAAATTCTGATTATTTTTTCCAACTACATTAGTAAGCCTGAGCTCTAATGATAGAAGGTAAAATTTGTGTATTTCATATGGGAACAGGCTTTCTAATTCTAAGGTCGAAAAAACGAGCTGACTCCTTTGTGCTTTTCAGGGTTAGAGGTTTTAGGCTTGTGATTCAAACAACTGCAAAAATTTCCTTTAATTCCAAATTTTACTCCTTTTTAAAATTCTGCCTAATTTCAGATGAATCTTGTGGATCTGGATGGTTTTATACTTAGATATACTATTACAAGAGGAATAAAGAAGCTTATTCCATATGAAAGCTATCTTTTTGATAAATTTCTACTGTATTCAACCTGCCGCAAAACATTTTAGCTGAGAATAATGAAACAGGATGATTAATTTATTTTTGCTTTGTTCATCAAAAAGATAAAGTCTAAGTTAAGCCACAGTTAGCAACAAATACACTTAAATATATGAACATAAATTCTTTTTTGTTTTCAGTATCACAAACTTACTTAAATGTAAGGAAAGGCTATACAAGAAGAGGCTAGAGTAGAAATAGTACGTTCATGTATTTAAATCACTTATGGTACCATGCTATTTTTTCATCCTTTCTTCTCAATCTAATGTCCATTAAAAAACTATTATGTTGGAGTCTTTAAGAACATACATTACTACCAATATATTCAATGTTGTGTATATCATCCCTTTTATAAATTTAATGTCACAACTTGTGTGCCTGAAGTAAAACTTATACACACCAGATTTGCAGGAACGTAGATTTTTATGACTAGCTTTGATCCACTGAACACTCCAGTAGTTCCTGTACAAAGAATGTATTTCAGGGCAAAGCCAGGCAAAAGACATATTTTGTATGTGCAGAAGAGGGAAGCTGACCTAAAATGCTAAATGACAATAATTTTCATCATTTTCTTAGTGCAATTTTAAGCTATAACAATCCTTTAGTCTTAATACCTTTCATACTCTGCCTTGAAAGTGGACTTGTGTACAAGGCGGCACAACAAGTAATACAACAGCTAAATGTTTATGGTTTTTATCACATCTCTGCAAAGGTGCATCCTACATGTTTTCAGCTTATTTATTGAAGGAATAACTAGCTTTAAAGCAAAATAATGTGCTCGTATTTCCTAGTACCACTTGCAAATAGCTACAGTTATCAACAATATTATTTTCTTTTTTGAATTTTATTCCTGACATTTGATGTGCATACTGATATTTTTAAATTTTTTGTATACAACCCCCCCACCTAACTGTTTATAATTGTCTGTGTTTCAGTTTCACTGACAAAAAATGTTCATATTCTCGAATTAGTGTATTGTATTCTATAAAAACCCACCTCCCTCCCAAATAACAAAATGTCTTAAGATTTGTTTAGCTATGGATTTGGTTTTAGTATCTCATCTATCTAATACTGTCAATTTGAAAATCACGCTGTTGGTTTTCTACCCCTATGGTTTTACAGTTAAACTCTAGTGATTAGAACTGTTTCACAATGAGTCCTGTGTCTAGAATGCCAAGTTCCCCCCTTTTCTTTGGTGAGGAGGTTTTTGTATCTGTGCTTTTCAGGGAACAGAGTTACGGCTATACCTTCCTTTCGCTGCTGGTCTAGAAACTCGAAAAATTCTACTTGTTTCTACTCCAACATTGTTCAGGTTTAGATACTCTTAAAACCATGTATGATGGCATGGTTCAGAAATTATGGAATAGTTTTGTGGATAGTTATTTCATAAAAGGGAAATATTTAATCCATACTCGGCTTTCACTTGTTTTTTAGAGTCTTCTGTAGAGCAGAAGAGGAAAAACACTTGTTGAAAACGACAGTGTAATTACAAGAAAGAAATACTGATCTGAAGACTTGGGGCAAGTAGATCAGCAACTAAGTTTATCATGTTCAAAGCGTTTACTAGATTTTAGCATTATGGTGACTCTATGCCAATTGTGACTAATAAATATGGCAAACTGGATGTAAATGGAGGTATGTATATTTGTTTTGTTGTATCTAATATGAATGCATATTTTTATTTATGGAAATATGTGCAGATTATGGAAAGGAAGAATAATATAGCTGTCTTACTATACGAGGCATAAACTTTGGACATTGAAGGAATGAGACAAAAATTATTATGTTGTCTAAGTGTTACATGGATTGTACCGTAAGAGTAATTCTACATACTGGAAAAGCATATGCATCTGTAGCTGAGGAAGTTTTACATTTGCTATGATATTTGCAAGGGGTGTAAAATAAATGCCGTAAACAATTCAGATGAAATTATTATTCAAAAAATCTCAAAATCCCCAAAGGAAGTTTTTTCATAATAGACAACACAATAGAGATTTCAGGCAAAAAAATTTACAATTGGCTGCAATATGAAATTATAAATTAATAAATCATCCTGCAAAATGTACTATTAAAAGTCTTTTTTGAGACAGTATAACATTATGTGAAGGCTACTTATTTTTTCTCCTCAAAATAGATGAGAAGCTCCTACTGCTAATATAAAACAGTTCTTTCTCTGGTTCAAGCAAAATATTATCAAAAAGATGGAAAGCTCAAAGTCAGCTCAGCTCAGCTGCAATTTTGTGCACCTATGTGGTCTCCTATGTTAATATTAATGATCTGTAGTTAAATGACTTTGCATCCTGAGAAACTGGTCTAGGAGGACACTTATAATTAACGGTAATGTCTACACAAAAATGGTTTTGGGGAAATCATTAATGATGACTGATGACATTGAAAACATAGAAAGAACATAATGAGTTCTTTCTCAGTGAGCAGTTGTATATCTGTAAGAACATAACTTGTCCTCACTGCTTAATATGAGAGTATTACTCAAGTGTTTGTGTGTTTTGGAAAAAAAATGTCATTTTCTAGAAATGACATTTGAGGAAGAATGTGCTGTTTTACTATTACAGTGTTTCAAATGAAGGAAATTACAATTTCAGTGTGATCTGGAAGGCAAAGTCATTCTAGGTGTTAAATGAGACTCAACAAATGAAATTCTTATGTCAGAAGAGCCTTCAGGATAAGTGGATGTTTATTGCTTGCAAATGGCCGTAGAAATCTGAATATGTAGGCTGATGCAAGAAACTTTAGTCTGTGAAAAAAGACAATGGTTTTTCCACTGCACTGCTGGTGATGTTTCAGTGGTCTAATCTAAGGACAAGGAGGAAAAGTTGACCTCTTTCAAGCATCTTTAGTTTTAATTTCTTCCTTTCTTGTTGCCTCGCTTTGCATTTCTTCGCACTTGTTAGTAATCTTCTTTATTCTAGACCATCTGGCTGAGTCCTGAAGATGCTACTACAATGACAGATAGTCAGAGACGTACATCAGGGAGAAGTTTTCCCCTTTGATTTTGTGAGGCAGCAAATGACAGGGTAGGCAGTGGTTTACACAGGGGCAATAGGCAATATTGCTGAAGGCAGCAGATGGAGGCAGAGTGCAATAAAAATCCTATTATGTTGTACTCTAGTCTCCAGCCCAGGTGCGCCCCTGGCTATTTGGTGCAGGCACACTGCTCTATGCTTTGTAGAAGAAAATTGAAGCTTATCCCAGTGGCCAAAGACAAATGGAACTTGAGTTGGAGTGTTTTTCTTGGATAAAGAAAAAGGATGGCCTCTGAGTTGGCTTGAGGTACCTGCTGTCTACACATGCCTCTCAGAAGTACATACAGAGAAAACAGGTATTTGCTGAAATCAAGAGGTGGCTGGGGTAGTAAAAAGCTCATGGCACAGCTGCCTTCTTTCCTTTGACTTGATTGTGGAAGGACAAGCTGGTTTCTCATCTGTGGGAAGATTTCTGGGGCATTGGCAGTTACTGGGAACATTGCTGGGACACATGATCCCACACATGAAAACTAGGAAAGCATAGGATAGTCTGTGAAATACATGTATATAGAAGATATTTTCTTATATATGTTAAAACATGTATTTGAAATTTCATTGTAAATGTCTTCATGGACTTTAGATTTTACCCTGGTTTTGCAGGTGAAAGAAGAGAGGTTTGGAGGAATTCAAATATGGGGTTTTTTTCTTGTCAAAACATCTAAAGAGCAAAGGAAACAGAGGGTTTCTCAGACTAGCCAGAGGAGGAAGAGTTGTCATCATTCTCCTTTTGCCAAATAGCTCACAGGGTAAGGAATGCTTTGAAGATATTTTCTCCTGCAAATGTGATGTAGCCAGCAAGCTGAAGTAGGCTCACCAGATTACAAATAAACAGTTCTGAGAAACTGTTTCTGGAGGTTTCTGGAGTATAGGAGTGGTATGACACCTCCCAGCAGGTAATGTTGGAGAGGTTACCCTCCTGCACTTATTTGCTTAATCCTCTGCTCAGTCTTCCACCACTGTTGGAAATGACTAGCTCTGAGGACTTGCAAGTTTGGGTTAGGAAGATGGGGAAAGGGGGAAAATGCTCTAGTCCAAACATAAAAAGAGTGACTAAAATGTTTACAGGACAGCAAACAATGCCCTGTTGGGGCACCTTTCAAGTAAGACTGGAGAGGTTTCAGCTGGGGATGGGGACCCAGGTGTTCCTCATCTCCGTTCAGGGCTTTCAGCTGCGAGCCCCAGCAGTCGGCAGTGCAGTGCGGGAGGCTGAGCTGCGAGGAGAGGTTTTGTGTGCACCCCAGGAGAGGTCTGTCGTTTCTTACTTTTGCTTTGGTTTACTTCCCCTGTAATTCCTGTGGGGTGGTGGAAAGGTGGTTGTCTATCTTTGTACTGTGGAACTGAATTAAGAAGCTGTCCTTAAGACTTGCTGCAGCAGAACAGTACAAGAAGGGGCTTAAGTCTGGCCTAAACCTGGGGGTTTCTATATACTTTCAGAGTTCAAGTTCTGTCCTCTTACATCTGTGTAAATTATTTGGGCCTTTCCAGTGTTTGGATATAACACAGAGGGGAAGTTAGCCAGACATTACATTTTATTTCCTTTCTAACCCCATCTTTTGTAATTTCTTAAGTGATTGACTGGAAGGAGTTTAAAGAGGATGCATTACTATTTAACAGTGCTGCAACAAATAATAGATGTTTTTAAAGTTTTCTTTCATTCAGACTGGTCTGGAGCTCTCTAGCATAGTTTATTTTTGATTATAGAAATTCATTTCAGTTAAATCATTCCTTTATCAGCAGGATCTGCCCACATTTGGTTAGACTAAATAGCTCTAGAAACCATAGTGTTTTTTCCAATTGCTTTGAATTAAAGTTGTATTAAGAAAAAACCTTTTGCTGAGATAGAGCTGGATTTCATTAATACAGAAAAATTATATTAAGGAATCTTTAATGTGTAGCTGTGATGCTGTGCTAGTCATAGCCTCAGCTCTGTTCTGAGAAAAGACTCCCGATTCTTCAGTTTTTTCCCTTGCAGTTTTGTATATGCCCATGACCTGGAAGCTTCTACCTGCCCTTTCCTTTTGTTACTCTGGTAATCGGCAGTGTCCATTAGTTCTTTTGGTGCTTTACAATGCCTTATCTTTTGTCAGGGAAATCTAATAGGTTAGAAATGAAAAAAACACTGTCTTATTTTGTCAAACAGATGCATTTATGTTGTTGATACGTCTGCTTCACTGGGCTTGTCTGATCTTACTTGTAACTGTATATGCCACCAAACGTTATGGTGAATCGTGGAGAGGAGGGGAAAGTTGCACAGTTGTAAAATAGGGGTGGCCTTTACATTTTTTGATACTGTGGTTTTTGTTTTGTTTGTTTTTGGTTTTTTTTGTTTTTATTTTCAATTTACTCCAACAATAGAAAGGGAAGTGAAAGTTGATTTCAAGACTGGTTTATGTACAGCTCTTCAACAAAGAACTGGTCAAAAAGACCTTAGGGACAGTGAGAAGAACCTTTGAGTGACACTAAAAAGGTTTTTTAAATGTACCTGTAACACTACAGTCCTGTATACCACTCCAATATGTGAAAAGGTGTTAAAAGCATTCTGTAAATTTATAGGAATATTTTTCAACTCCATGTGATGTTCTGAATCCTTTTACTCCTGCCAGTAGTTGCATTCAAGTATCACGGTGGATTTATAGGACTGCATCTTGGCTCTTGTGTCAGATGTCGTAAGTTAGAGCATCCCCATGGTCATGCATTTATTAGCATATTTCCCTCTAAAGTGTTTTTCTAGTTTTTGATAAATAAGCATATTGTATATGTTCTGATCCTCACAAATCTTACCTGTTTCATTTGCGTATCTGATTAGTTCCTGTGTAAGACTGTATTCCTAACTTGCATGCCATGTGTTTCTCCTGATGATGGTCCTAATTTTGGCACAGCAGAAATGCAGAAAAATTTTTACTGCTTCATGGGACTGGAGATCATATACTACAGCTATTGAAATGATTCCTCCCCCTTTATTTTTAACACTGGTTCCTGCTTTAGACAATGAATAAATTGACTAAAATACTGATTTAATACACTGTACCAATTCTTAAAATTTACTCCATGTGAGAAAGAAATGATATTTAATGTGTTTGAGACTGTATCTGTAATGTATTAGTGCATCAGTAGATTGAATTCAGGAACTCGCCATTCAAAAATTATTTATAAAGACTTCAAGTTCGCTTATCTTTATGGACTTCTGCTTCAGCATAAATAATCCTTGTCATAGTGTTGAACCTTCGAGGTTGTTGCCCAGAGAGGGAAACTTTAGATGGAAAGTATTCAGAACAACTTACTTTTTAAAGATGTACTATATTGTATATTGCTTGGTACAGCTGTCTCATCTCTGATTATTCCTCTTAATGTAGGTTTCAGGTTGGGAAAAGGGATAAGAATCATTATGCTGTATACTTCATGCTGAGACTTTATGTTTTGCAGGCACTGTCTCTGCCTTGGGTTTACAGTGTAATGTGGCCTATTACTCTGGACGTAAATTCTGTCCTCTTGCAAAACAGTCCTATATCATCTTGCCCAAATGTATAACTATGTAAGAAATACATAAAATGCAGTCTTCTCCCTGGTAGCCTTAGCATTTCTAAGAGGTGCTTGGTTGAGGTGTAGGAAGCAGAAATTCCCATGTTCAAGGGAATAAACTGGAGTATGGCAACATTTTTCTTGTGCCCACCAGCACACAAAGGGTGTGTTGTGATTTTACTGAGAATTGATCGAAATAGCAACTTTTCACAGGTGAGACAGATCTGAGTCTAGATGGGCAGCTGTTACAAGAACATATGTGGCACATGTAGAACATTGCCATTAAGTTTTTCTTCTTTGTTAAAAAGATCAAAATGACCTTTCCTTAGTTTTAATGTAAATATATGTCTATTTGCTTTGTTTGCACAATGTTCATATCAGTTTCAGAATTTCTGTCCAAATTGCTGCACATCAGGACTCTGAATCCTTCTGTTCCCTGCAGCCACATCCCCAAATGAAGCATCTGGATCCAGACTTGAATCTGAAACTCCATGGATCAGAGTCGTGTACTTGAACTTTAAATCCATATATATATAAAAACATATGCGTCTTTGTGTATATATGAGTTCATGTAATTCTATATACGTGCATACAATCCGTAACTTCTATGAGGAAAAAACAAAAACAATCTACATCTTCAGCAAGATTGGGGTATGCCCTGCTGTCATCAGAGGAATGCTTACAGCTCATGACATGTCTAAACTGCCCAATTAAAACTGGTATATAAATGCACAGCAGTGGGTCTGCAGCAGAGTAGACTTTAGCTACTGAATATATGCTGAGGTTTTGTCTGTCTGCTGTACGATTGTGCTTTGCTGCACTGGCTAGGATAGAGCTGGCTGCTTCAGATACATCTAAAACATATCTGTCACAGCACTCTATTGACATATTTTTAAGTTTCTGTGTTATAACCTCTTAATATTTTGTTAATCCTTACAACACTGAAGACTGGGCTCACCTTTGAGATTCAGTGCTTTTAATGTTCCCCCTCCAGCCAATTTGATCTGCCTTCCAGATGTTCACTCTTCCTCTATCTCATGAATATCTGTTACTATGCGATCCACCTTTAAGATACTAGATCTCACTTCTGTGGCGCTGACCCTCTCCTTCAGCTCTCTCCATCACACAGTCCTTTAGTGCCAGCACATACGTCATCATTTTCCTATGTGTCAACCATGTGGAAATCACCTGAAGTAGATAGGATAAAGTGCTTCAAACAACAGGGATAAATTGCTTTGTTTAATGTTGTTTGTTGCTCCTCACAACCAATGGTCTCCTAGCTATGAAAATATTCTGCTAGGATAGTTTTGAACAAGTTCTATTTACGGAGTTTGTTGGAAAAAATCTGATGTTATCTTAGACTATCTTTCTTCCTTGCATTTTTTTTGTCTACTCTCAAACATAGCCCATCAAGAATTAGACATGTTCAAGGGGGTGGAAGAACATATTAACAAGGAAAGATAAAAGAAACTAAACATGAGAAGTTTGGCCAAACAACTTCCAAGACAGACCATGATGACTTTATATTTGTTACATGGAAATTCCAGAGAGGGCGAAGAACTCAGACTTGGAAAAAAGGGGACCATAACTGACAATAGTGGAATTGAAAAATTCTAGCCAAAACATCTGAGGGAAAAAAAAAAAAGTCTGAATGGTGTGATATATTATATTGTGGAATAGTTTCCTCCTGATTAAACCCTGTCATTTGAGGTTTTCCTTTTTTTTTTTTTTAAAAATACTGATTCTAAAAGATAGAATGTGTATGGAAGAAATCTTGCATAATTGGGGATGCATTAACCGAGTTCCATCTGGCTCTGGAATTTTATAATATGTTTACAAAATCAACAATTGAATGAAATGTTGTTGTTGTGTTGTATTTTATCACTTAATTTGTGATTTTTAGGAGTTCCGGTTTGCATCAAGCCTGCGTAATTCTCAAGCACAGCACAAGGGATGCACAAGGGATGTGACTTATGCAGAGATGCCTGAATTGAGTCTGAATAAAGTGGCTTTATACTGGAAATGCTGTATCTGCATGCACACTGCATCCTGCTGTCCCGCCTAACGCAGCCTGCCTCCTGGTTAGCTCAGGCAGTTCTGAGCTTGTGTGGGTATGCTGATGGGGTTCCCAAGATGGGTCAGGAATATGTGCATTCATTTGCATGAATCAGTGGTCTGAGGTGATGCTCTGAGTTATGCCCACTTGTGATGGCTGCATGTTAACATGATCTAGTATGATAAACTGATCAGTGAATTAAACTAGTGGAAAGAAAACTTCTTGGGTCTGATACAGAGAGCGCCTCCCTAAAATGTCATACCCTGCATCTAAAAGACAGTATTTGTTCCCCAAAAGTGACTGTTTCAAATAATTCAGTATCCTTTGCCTTAGGCTACGTACTGGTTTTCTTTTATGTACCTGAAAGTAGTTTCGCATGCATATAGATAGAACTTTCTTGAAAGTCCTTAAGGAAAAAAAAAATAATCATCAGGTATTAAGTTTTTGCCTTCAAGAAAGCTATATCAGGGGTCCAATTATGGAGCCTTATAGAGAGAACGAGCTAATTGCCTTTATCCAGAACACACTATGCCTTATGCATCCTGTTTTGAGCACTTTTTTATATTGCTGGTCCTTTATGTTTATTCTGTCAAGGTTTGAACACTGAAAAAAAGACATTATTTTGTGTCTCAAATAGGATACTTAAAACAATAAGAGGCAATTTTATTTTCCTGATTTTTTTTGATACTGTCAGTCTTCTCTTCTTTGCCATGCTTTCGGATGTATGGTTGAAAAATATTCCCTTCTTATTTGTTATGGAAAGAAGATTGGTCCCACTGTTCAGTCTTTCTTGCCATCGTTCTCGCAGTGAACATGCAGTTATTTATACATGTAATTGCTTTGCAAATCTAATTAATGAGAGTTCACTAATTGTCTATATTCAGTTGTTAAAACTGCCTGTACCTAATACCTAAAGCTGCTCCAATACTTGAGCTAGGAACACTTGTTCAATATCTGCTTTAATGTTACTTGGAAAGGTGAGCTTAACCCATGGTGGATACCATCAGCAAGACACAAATGTAGTCTCTGCACAGGACTTTTGCTCTGTCTATTTGACTCCACTTTTCTGAAGAGCTCAACACCTCACAGGTATTAACCTGTCTACTGCTCTGGATGCTGAAGTGGTAACTACTTTCTTCATTTTAAAAAGGAAGCTTTATTTCAATTAAAATAAAAAAAGTCATCACCTGCAGTTAAACATCAGTAGAATGACCTTTCTGAAGATTTGGTTCAGGAACACAAAAGAAAAATAAGTAGCTATCATGGCAATAATAGGATTGACTTTTATAGTAAGGAAAAAACAGTGTCTGTGTCCACATTCTGTGTGCTATATATATTTTTTTTCCCTCTCATAGGCATGACTCTTATGCTACTTACTGTAAGCAGTCCAACCTCACTAACAAACCACATTTTGGGATTGATCTAGGAGTTCCTTCTCCAGTGTCATGTACAATAGGAGCAGTGGAATAAAGCACACTAAACTCCAGTTGAAATTGACACTTCTTCCTCAAAAATCCTCTTATTTTCCTTTGGACTCCCATGAAAGTCAAGTTTATAGAATAATGAACTCCAGGAAGGAGCTGGAGCTCATTTACTATTTGAATGGTACAAAATCTTTCATAATAGGTTGACATTATTCAGTGTGCAGAAAAATGGAACTGATGTAAAATTGCTTTTTTTATAAATACTTCAGTTGTTTGTTACCACGAGAAGAAGAAATTAATTTACAAATTGTTCATCTCTCCTGTTCACAATTCCAGAGCTGCTAGTCCACTTGTCTCTAGCTACTGTGTGCAATTACTGTGCAGGCTGCCAGGAAGAGAAACATAATGAAATATTGTGTCCTTCAATTAATAACGGCAGATCAAATGGAAAGTATTACTAAGAAAACATTTCCCAACCATTCTTCTCCAGAACACACAAGTGCAATTAGGAACAAAACCAGAGACATCCTCTCTACTGCCTGTTGTAGGGCATAGTTATTTGAAACAACCTGCTAAGGGTAAGAAAAATCCTGACAAAATTTAGCCCACTGTTATGAAACAGAAAACAGTCAGCCTGGAACTTTGTGGTTCCCAATGCTTTATTAATCAAGATGCAGCCTTCAGTTTGTTTATCCTCCCAAGCGTGCCTAGAGATAATGAAGTGCTATTTTTGATACTTAACCTGATTAAGAGGATGAAGAGGTACAGGGAGGTCATAAGAAACTAGGAGAGCAGGGAATGAGACCAAAGTGATTCCAAGGATGGTAGCTCAGAGCTAAACCAGTTTCATTCCTTGGCTGTCTTCTATTTCTCCCTGTCAGACAAAGTGACAACACAGATGACATGGGGACTTGGGCACCCTACACTAAGGTAAAGCTGCAGAGTTGTGTGATCCATAACTAACTTGAAAAATGAACCTGCAGTGTGTGGAATAATGAGCGTGTTTCTTCTAGGGTGGTGTAGCCCTGTAGACTCATAGCGGTGTTAGGTGTGGTACCTTAGGGTAGGTATTTCTAGAAGTGCGCTCTCTCTTGGCATAGCTCAGCTCCTGTACTATTCTATGGCAGCTCTTATAATAATGCAGGAGGCAATATGGAATGCTTTAAAAATGAACTCTGAAAGTTATGCTCAATAAATTTAGAATGCCAAATTAATACCTGCAGCCTACATAGGCTGTCACAGAAGCACATTAAGGCTTCTTCATCTGAAGGGAAGGAAGGTCAAAGGATTGTAGCATGGTAGTACAAAGACTATTCAGCTTCAGAACCTGAGGAGACCTTTTCTGCTTCTTGGATTCTCTTCTAGACACTGTTTCCTCTGCATAAAATATAGCAGCGTTAGTTTGTACTCTTTGAATATAATTGTCTTAAATGTGGGCTTAAGAAAGGAAGTGCAGATTTTATATCTGAGAGACAAAAATCAAGAGCGTAAACTTCTCTTGCTGTAGCCATTCACTCAGGAGCTGCTCAGCTCCCCTCCCTCTTTCCAATTTCACATGCCTTTCATCTTTCATCTCATTCCAGCTTTCAGGGTGGTGTCTGTCCTTCTCCTTCTGATTCCCTCCTCTCTGCTGGAACTGAAGCTGTAGAAGAAAAAAAGAGCCTGAATACTCAATAGGAGGGATCTTGAATTTGTAAAAAAGGACAACTTGTTGCCTTTTTCATTGTGTTCTTTCTTATTGTAGCTGCCTACTTCAGAACTTTCACACATGAGTGCAGACAGTTTTGGGATGACATTTTTGTTCTATGGTTGCATACATGAAACTTTGCATATTTAGTATTATACTCTGTACAGATCCCAAGTGAAAAACATGGAATTAATGCTTCATGCTGTAAATTAAGAGTATGTTGGTATTCTGTGAGAAGTTTTTGAAAGATAAGTGGTCAATTCATGCATTTCACATCTCTAAAAGCTAGAGCTAAGCACGCCTTTCCTGCTATTATATTTAGCTCTTGTTTCTCCTTGTGAATTTTCTCCAATCAAAGTGTGATTTGCTTGACTTGAATTTTAAAATGAATGAGATGACCATTTTTTGGTTGTAAAGCCTTGGGTGGTTATATGAATCTGCAAAAAATCCCATAGGTAGAAAAAGTAACTAAGAATGTTTTTGTAGATGAAAATTTATATCTGTGAATACCCATGTGCGACATAAAATGGCATGGAAAATGAAATCAAAACAGTGCCCACATGAGGTTTAATAATAAGACCGTACCAGAATCTTGTCTATGTTTGATTAAACCACTTATCTTTAGTTTAAAAAAAAAAATTACATAATTTCATAAATAAGAAAAAAACATTGCTTTTTTAAGAACCTATTTTAATCTGCAGTACAGAAAATGACCAGGTTTACTGTCCTTTTAGTTCAAACCATCCTTTTAGTTCAAAAAAGTAATCTGTTCATAATTTTCTTAGGCTTCCTGGGTCAAATGACCTAGATTACTCAAGTGACTAGATCCCTAACTACCTGTAATTATTTGTTTTATTCCTTTGGCTAACTAACGTTATGATATTAGATTAACTGATGTTCCAGTTTGAATAGCACCCCAAATGTGTGGAAGTGGCAGTATCTTTTTTTTTTGAAACAGCTTCTTCTCTATTAGCACTGTGATGCTTGCCAACCTTTAGTCCTCAAATGCTTTTATTACACTACAGCAAACAGCTTACATACGGGATACACCTTAAGTATATTTTAAAACATCTGGTCCTTGATGAAAGGCTGTAGATCAACTTTGCTGTTCAAAGTACATAATTTTTATCAGTGCACTGGCAATTAAAACTAGTAATGATTCATCAAAAGATTTTTAGCAAAATGGAGACATTGCAGTGGCTTAACTCCAGAAGTTTTCATTGTCCTTGCAGCTGTTGTTTTGCTCCATTGCCTTTTTTCAAACTGCATTCTATCTGCAAATGTGACACTTGAAGATTCAGGAAGAAGTGACACCTCACTTATTAAGAATGTCTCTGCTTTTCCATTAACAAATGTTATATTATCTCCAGAACAAAATCAGCTTGGATGAATATACATCAGAGCATATGATTAATGAAAAGCCAAGAACAAATGTCGATGATTCCCTGAGTGTAGGGAATGAGTCTAACACGCTTATCTGGTGTTTTCCTCCTCTTTATCTCCTGGGACTTGAATATTTTTGTTCACAAATCTCTGTTCTTCTCTTTGGTTATTGCAACAGTGATTGTTCAGCAGTTGAACTGGGGATTGTTTATCTTATGCATGGCTGGGTTGTTTATAATTACTCTAGGGAGACTTGTTGAAAGTGTTGTGGGTTTTCTACTCTCGTCATGATTCTGGGAATACTCCTGTGAATGGGCTCCAGATGCCCAAGGATTCCATCTAGGGCTCTTCAAAAGGGCAGGATTGCTCCTTGGGTGCCAGGCTCTGCACAGAAGAGGCTTACTGGGTAGGAAGAAGCACTTCTTTCTAGTAGTCTTGCAGGTATTGAAGTATGACATGTTTGGCGAAAACACAATTTGGTGGTGACAGAGAAATATCAAGCTCAGGCAGGATCCTAGTCTGGGTGTGCCATGAAGGTCTTGGAAATTCCAGCTATGTCATGCACTGATGGACAAGCAAGGAGCTCAGTTTTTATTGTTGGTCTTTCTGTAGCTCCATTGATGTCAATGCCAATTAAATAAATATTACTTATGTTAATGCTACTATTAGAATTGGCATGCTTCAAACTGTATTACTTGTTCAGGCTCTACTGCCCGTGATGAAATTCACTGAAAAGTTTTTGCTTTCACAACACCTAGAAAGTAGGGCTAGAAAGCATCTTGAGTTGTAATCCGTTTATTCCTGTATCCCAAAACAAGGGATGAATACCTGGCTCCAAGCCTGGCATCACTGGCAGAATTTTGGGGTTTTTGATTGTGGGTCAGTCTACATGGCACCAGGCCTGCTGGTGCCAGATTGGGTACACCTGTCTCAAAGGGGGAAAAGGATCTTTGCACAGGAGTTATTAGGGCTCATTGAAAGATCTTTAAACTAAATTTGAAGGGGGAAAGGGATAAACCCGAGCTCACTAGAGATAAGCTTGTGGGTGGCACGTCAACATTTGAGAGGTGGTGTACTAGTGAAGTCCTTCAGTCTGCTGTCTCAGTGGAGGTAGGGGATGGAGATCCATGCGGCAGCAAAGACGCAAGGATTGTTGATGTATTAGAAACCAAGGAAGCACCTGAGAATGATCATATAGGAATTAGGGTTTCTTCCCCCAAAATAGCCCAACCGAAGGATCAGTAGGGATCAGTAGCCCAACTGAAGTGCATCTACACTAATGGATGCAGCATGGGCAATAAACAGGAGGACCTGGAAGCCACTGTGCAGCAGGAAAATTCTCATATAGTTGCCGTCACGGAAACATGGTGGGATGTATTCAAGCATTGGAACAGGCTGGCCAGGGAAGTGGTTGTGTCACCATTCCCAGAGGTATTTAAAAGATGTGGTGCTTAGGGGACGTGGTTTAGCGATTGATTTAGCAGTGCTAGATTATCAGTTGGACTTGGTCATCTTAAAGGTCTTTTCCAGCCTAAATGATTCTGTGATTCTGTGACTCTAAGGTTAGCTATACCTAAAATATTTGTTATAGATTCCACCAATTCTTTAAAACCTCCAGGTACTGAAGCTATACAACTATTTTAAACAGTTTGTTTCAGTTATATGTACTATCCTCCTGGCTCATGCAAAAAAATCTCATAGGTCAAGTAGTATTCACAACTATAGATGTTGGTGAGCTTTCTCATTCTGGTGTCCACTCGTGAGAATTCAAATTTCAATTGTTCTGATAAATCACAGTGTAGAGCAGGATTTCTCTTTTTAGGCATGAGTTTTTCCATTGGAAAAGCTTCCCATATCTTGAAAGGTATTGATACAATTGTCAGCCTGGATAGTGCTGAGCTAAATTTACTTCTTGTCAAGCTTGCTTCTTACTAATACCTATATTATCCTCTCTGATTCAGCTTTCAGTCATGTTTGTGACTAAAATTTCGATCGCATCCACTCTGTGAACCAGGATCTCTACCTGTATAGCTTAATATGTTTTCCTCAGAATATTCTGTTGAAATGCTTGTGAAAAATAGGATAATTAAGGATTGTAGGAATTGGGACAAATAATGATAGAAAACTCTAAAGGAAATGTAAAACAACGTGAAATGCTTGGTAGTTTGGACAGCATTGGGTGGGTTGTGCAATCTGCATTTGTGTTTGAACAGTTGGTGTTTATCGAAGACTACAGGAATTACTGTACCAGCATATTTGCACAAGGAATTTTTATTATATGCAGAGCATATGTCAGGTTTAAAAAAAAAAAAATTGTTTCTGTTGCCACAGATAGGGCAGTGAACTAGAGTCCTATAGCATAAAAAAGACATATAATTTTCTATTTTCTTGTTATTTCTGGCTTGTTGGTCTTCTGTATTATATAATATGTCATCACCAATCTTGTGTGTTGTTGCACAGAATTCATTAGTTAAAAAAAGCTCAGGTCACTATAAAAATTTATTAGGCTCTGTCATTCTGTCAACAGTGTAGTACTGAGAAACAGTTCTTTTTACAAGAAAGATTGCAAGGAAGATCTGAAGGTGCTTCATGTAAAGACTGGATGAAAGAGATGGTACTGGAAACACTTATCTGAGGATATTGGTGAATCATATCTTTAGCTGTACTGGCTTTGTCCAGCATGGCAGTGTTTGTCCACAGATAACAACACACTTCTTGTGCCATTTAAAAATAATCTGAAGGGAAGCAATACAATAAATTTGAAACAGATCTATAGGAAGACATATTTAGCCATTGAATGCTTTGTATAGCAGAGTCAAGTAAGGTATATGACAGGGTGATGTTTTTGTTTCAACTGGAAAAGGAAACAACACCTGAAAACCAAGTGATTGATGGTGGTGAGTTATCTTTTTTTTTAATATTTGTGTTTGTAATGACAGTTTTTCTTTGTCTTTTTGCTACTTTGACATGAGTCTTGCACTACAAATTGATTTTAAAACAATTTCATGGAGGCTATCATTCTGGATAGGAGCCTCTTCCACCAGATTGACATCCATTACGTTTAAAAAGCATGAGTACGTTGTATAATCTCTGGTGTTTTCTAGCAGGGTAGTGCACACTATTTTGTTAAATTGGACAACTAAGGAGCAGTCCAGGCTGTGTTAAATATAAAATGTGTGACCAGTTGAAGGCTCCATAAGGAGGTGATCAGGCTAAAAACAGAAGAGAATGTGGTTTGAGTGTACAAACTGTCCAGGCCTACCTTCCCAGCTTATGTGAAGTGCATATCAAATATCCCAAAGCAGCAGTGGATTTTGATTGCTGCAGTGTTGGTGTTTAGCATCTTTTGGCACAGATTCTGATGTACTGAAGACTCTAATTCTGGCTGAGGAAGACCACTCAGGCAAAGACTTTCAGAAATAATTTGAGGTGTTACTCTGCTTTTGGTGATTCTTGCTTTGCAAATGGGGTTTGATGCTAGTTTGAATGAGGGGTTTGGAGGTTTTTTTCTTTGTTGATTTCTCATGCATTCTTTAAGAATGTCAGAGTAAACACTTTGCAGTAATTTGTCATATTGGAAAGTTATTACTTAAAATAGTATTTTTGAATGGATTGATTCTGTTGTTACACTAGACATAGAGTTATGTTCACACTAGCCATGCAATATAAGTAGTTATAATTTTGTATCCTCAGTAACATTTGTAAAAAAAAAAAAATTGTAATTCATTAATATCACAGGGTTGCTATTTCTCAAGAAAAGTATGGTATCTGTTTAGAGCTAAAACACCAGAGACATGTTAATTGTGTGAGCTCTCTAGGGGCACCTTTGCTAGCATCTTGGTCCCTAGAGAAGTTGTTCAACAAAGCTCTGTATTACAGCATCTTAAGAGGAGGTTCTCCTTCTTATTCAGGCCAAATCTGGTCCTGAAGTCAGTGGGAAATATGCCTCAGGGAGAAAATATAGGGTTAGATACCTATATGCATGGCACTTCAATAATTTTCAAGCTGCAGTTTCTCCCTGATAACTTGTGCTATCACACTCTTCGTATTGCATTAATAAGTACATTTGTCAGGGATTTTTTTTTTCCTGTTCTGATAAAGTGCCACGACTTTTCTCGTCACTTCTAGAGTGTGAAATGACTATTCCTGTGTTCCATAATAGGAAAAGTAGTGACAATATAGTGCGCTTTATGGATTGATAATATTCATTCAAACGTCCGTACTTTTGGGAAGTTGTCTAAGGGTACAAAAACCTGATCTTCTTTGCAAAAGAAATCCTGAAAATCATTTTATTTCAAGAGGTCTGAACATTCTGTGACAAATAAATTATTAGAGATGAATCTGAAAATCAAAACCTTGTGTATATTGCAAAGTGCTAGAGAAACTATAAAGTGATTTTTGGCTTTTGCTGCTTAGGCCCGCATCTGGTCAAATGTATGGGAAAAAAATCATTGTAAAGCTAAACGTGATGATTTGTCCAGATTTAATGTGTGAAAAAAATTGTCCTGTATCAGTAACCTTTCCTTGCAATAGAGCTGCTTAGTTAGTCTTTGTTAATGAGGAAGAAATGAGGGGGGAGAAATAAGCAAGCAGTTATAGGGGAAGGGCAGAGACAGGATACGACAGAAGAAGCAGCAGTCATATGACGTCACAAACCTAGTTGTGTGAGTTCTAGGAAAGGGTAGAAAGCTGAGACTTTACTNNNGCTTGGTAAAATGGAGCTCAAGACCAAAGCATCAGCAGTATAACTTGTAACCCTAAACCCGTTGTCTTGCCTAATTATGGTTTTAGACTAGTCCAGATTGTTATTGAGTAGCTCCAGTAAAATTGAACGTGGTCTTGCACCATGTTTAGGCATTTATATAACTGAGTGCATTCTTTTCAGCTTATCTTCTTGAGCACCTTAGGCTTGTTTTTCTTACATTTATAATTTTCAGTGGTTTCAATTATTGATTTATAGAATAGCTTACCTGTATGTTGGGTGACTAACCACTTCACATAGAAAATAACACAGGTAGAATCTGGGTTTATCGATCTACCCAACTAATGTGTTTTCAAAAGTTCTCAGTCTTACCCTATATCATATCCAAAGCAGCATGTGAAGTGTAGCTGGTTGAGGTTTTAATTTTACTAAGTTCAATAGCATTTATGGCTATGTAAATTCCAGCCTTTGGCTATATAGTTTTCTTTTACACATCTCTCCCATAAATTTTCAGGGAGCTCACAGTTTTTCTGATAGGTCAAGAATGTATTGGGCACTTCATCCTGCACAGAGAGTTTAGAAAATTCTCATGTATGATGGCTGGTTTTGGGCACTCTCTTGACTCCAGTATGGTTTCAAAAATTAGTTGTAAATAAAAAGTTTATTTCTGCTTTGAGCACATACTAAAATAGCATGGTTATAGGAGTGATCCCTAAAGATAAGTCCATAAAATTCTGGCTCCAGCCATAATTGGTACATCCTCTGTAAAATTCTGGCTCCAGCTAGCTGGTATTTTGTGAGAACTGTGAGACATACAGATCCCTCACTTTCTTCTAAGCTTTTCCTCAAACATTTGTAAAACCAGCTGTTGGAATACTACACACTTATTGCAATAACACACAGGTATTTCACAGTTATCAAACTCACCCCAGAACTCTTACTGATCACCACCTGTGGACATAGCAGGGAGTGCCATGTTGGTCTTACTTTGATTTTTGTACAAGGCATTTATGTCATGATGGTCCATGACTCTGAAGGGTGGACTCAGCACTAGTTCCTTCTGGTTTTTTTCTCTGAACTCTAGGAATATATCCTTATTCTACGCCTCCTAGATATTAGATTAGAACCTCTTTTCCAAGGAGTTTTGTTTGGCAAAAGAAGCTGAGGAACAAGTAGGTCTTCCCTGTTGTACTGGATTTCCCGTCATTCACCATTTTCCAGCAAATGTGCAAGTCTGTTTTTCCTATATCTTTGAACATGCTATTTCAGCTGAATGTATTTTACATAATTTATTAGTCGAATTCTTTGTTTAGTTGCCCTATTGCAGGGCGTTTGTAAACACAATGGCAATGGCTCCTGAGGAATTTCTTTGACGATGGAGTAATTCCCAAATGACACAAACCATTCTCTTTCATCCCTGAAGTGCTGCTAGTTTGTGTGTTTCCAGTACAAAAGGAACACAGTTCTATTTGCTTCTGCGATTCAGCTGTTCCATTTTCTGGAGTAACTTTATTCCATAGCAAATTTCTTCTTTTAACCAGAAATTTGCAACCTACACATAGAAGAGGATTAAATGACTGTCTTTCCCTTTCCATTTACACCTCCTAATGGATTTATGTTCAATATAGTAAGCTGACACTATGTTTTTCCAATTGAATTTAATGACAGCAGCAGGAAGAGTGTAGTGGTACCATCTAGAATGGTAAAAATAAGAGATGATGAAAACATGAGATTTAGACATGAATGGAATAATTAATGAATCTGATAAAAAAAAAGAGTATTTCATATTCTACAAAGAATTATAGCATGGTGTAGCTGTGTTCAATATATGTATTAATAACTTGTGTTGATTGGTCTAGGGACATCAAGATGTCAGTACAGACAGTTTAGTGTGCAGCTGTGTTTGAAAATGTAAGCTATGGACTAGAATGTATAAGGGTGAAGGATCATATGGAAAATATTAAATGCTTTTATAGAAACCTGCCCTGCTGTATCATTTAGAATAGTGCTTTGTGCTAGTTGTCCTGTGGAAAATTATGAATGCAAATAAAAGAAATGAAAAGGCTAGAATTGTTTCCCTTGGACAAGTGGGAGAGAGCTGCAATAAAACAATACAAAAGGTTTTAGAGAGAGTAGGGCAAGAAGGGCACATTCATGAAATTTCAAGGAAGCAAATTCAAAACTGATGAAAAGAAATACAAACAGAATGTGTGGTTGGACTGGAATCTCCACCATAGTAAGTTGTGGAAGACAGGAATTGAATGAAAGTCATGAAAGGATGTTTTTTATAGGTAACAAAATGACTTAGAATTATCTGAACTGATTTTAGTAACCGTAAAAGATCTAGATTATTTACAATCTTGTATGAAGTAGTAAATGGATGAAAAAATCCTTGGAGCATGAAACTTGACCAGGACACGGCACTACTATATATATGCTCAGCTATTGTTTTTTCCTTTTTGCATGCTAACCCTCTGGATGCCTTCTTTACTAGACAGAGGTCTAGCTTCCAAA
The DNA here is from genome assembly GCA_013400135.1 of Rhinoptilus africanus. Taxonomy (NCBI): domain Eukaryota; kingdom Metazoa; phylum Chordata; class Aves; order Charadriiformes; family Glareolidae; genus Rhinoptilus; species Rhinoptilus africanus. The sequence goes on along the minus strand of VXBO01002416.1, from coordinate 395,404 downwards.
GGATGACTGGATGGTACTTTTTCTCCCAATGGCTCCAAACTTAGGTGTTACAACACTTTGCTGGGAGATGGGATGTGTAAGTTTGAATCCTCTTGGTCTAATGAATGGATTTAAGGAAGGTTTTCCTACTCCTTTGGTAACTGTTTTAACCTCTTTGCTCTTTTACAGTAGGCAGATAACACTCCTCTTTTCTAGAAACTATTTTCAATCTGTTAAATTCTCTAAAACAGTCTCTTTTGCATCAGGAGTGGCCTTTAGGTTTTATGGATGAAAGGCATCGCTACTTTTGATTCCGATATCTGAGTCCAAGAGAGGAAGAAAAAAAATTAGAGTGTAATCAATCTGTCCTGTGTAACTCCTAAGTTTGGATTCTGTCTTAGGGATGAAACGGAAAGGAGCAGACAGTATACTACACGTGGGTGTCAAGAGCCTTGATCCAAGCAGGTCCATCTCATGGGCAGTTATCCCACATGTACTTTCCTCAGGGCTTTTGGCCACTCTGCTCTGTCAGGTGGTGGTGACTGTAAATGTTAGCATGCTGATCTGCTGTATGTTGGGACTGATCCTTCATTCCAAAGTCACCTGCTAATTATATACTGCAGTATAACTGAATTTAGTGTTTTGATGTTCATGTACTATGACACTAAAACCACATGTGAAACCAAAGACACAAACCAATTGTTTTCTCTTAATCCAAATCAAAATAAGGTGACAACCTTGATATGGGATTTCATCAAACTTTCAGTGTACTTACTGGCAGTCTGTTATTGATTTCAGAGATAGTGGCAGGACATAAGTCTACAGGAATAAGAAAAAAATACACTAATGTTTTCCAAATTAAAAAGAAAATAAAATCTCTATTTTAACATTTTTTCAATCTCACAGAATCACAAAAGCCATTATAGAGTTCAATAGACATTTGCTTGTTAGGCTTCCTGTGTCATGAACAAGGCAACAGTGAAAAGAAAATTAACAGAGATTCTGTTTTCTTATTAAATTTTCCTAGAAGTTTTATTAAAATTAGCTTTAAGTTATGAAAATTGTAACTCCTAGCTATAAAACCTCTAATTAAACACTTCAGTTTAAAACAATGATGTCTTTTATATAGACACCTTCCTCCCTGAGCTGACAATTTTCTCATATAGCAATATTCCTTAATGGCCAGGCTTGTACTTTAAGCACAAATACAGACTAGAGACAGAGAACAAAAATAACCAAATAGTGGATTTATCAAACAGCAATATGGATAAAATAAAAGCTCCATTTGGGAGTTTGCACATTTCCACAGCCTCAGGGCTGCGGTATACATTTCTGTCAACACTGTTAATGTGAAAAATAGCATTGACATAGTGTAATTGGTACAACAATGTAACAGTTACACAGTTGTGTATGGTAACACATAATCTTAGGACCATAATCCGGTGAAGAAATTAAAAGAAAAACTTGAGATACTTTATTTGGACGATCCTGTTGCACATCGTACTTCAAATTTCTTGTATAGACTTATGTATTTATCTGTGCTCACCCAAGATTAGCTGTATGTTGTCAGCCTCTGCATTTTGTCTGGTAAAGACCACATTGTAGGTTCGTCAAAAGCTGTGTGGACGAGATTGTGTTTAAGATTTGTAGCCCGATTTCAGGGTTTCTAATTGTTCACCAGCTCAGCAAGAAATCAAGTAGCAAAAAAAAAAAAAAAGCCAAAATTTTACCCTTTGGTACAGAATATTCAGAAAGTAATGCTTTATTTTTGATGAGGTCATTATCCAGTTCCTTTTGGCTTTGCTTTTCAAATTTAAATGTTAATGTAGAAAGTAGTATGTTCTAAGATGGGAAAAGTGGAGCAGGGGTTGTATTTTTTTATTTAATCATATCTGACCAACAGTCCTCATTCTTCCTTATCTCCTCTAAAAAAAACCCAAGTCATCTGTTTTTCACCTTTTGTCTGTATTCCAGTTTTGATTTGTGTCAGTGCTTTGTTTCTGGTGGTGTGTTTTTGTTTGTTTTATTTTTTTACATTGGCATTTTAGATCATTGAGTTAGGTAGCAAGGCAAAAAACCAGCACAAATCTCAATAATATAAAAAGATATAAAACTTGGCACATAAAAAGAATGCTGACAATCAGAAAATCATCGCTTTTCAGAAGGAGGAAGAACAAGAGTTATTTAGCAATTTATTTTTATTGTTCTTACTTTATTAAGCAACCAGCTGCAGCTGGTTCCTAAAAGGAACCAGTTTCTTTGTAAACAAACAAGACATGGAGCTTAGAAAGATGTAGGTGTAAATAGTGCTTCATAGCTGGTACTCAGCTCTTGCTTTTCTCATTTATTTTTAATCATTACTTCATAATGTGGATTATAAGGTGTAGTTTACCACTCCAATCATATGATTCACAGTCTTTCCTTCTTCAAATATTCTCTCAACACCAAAAGAAGTGGTGATGGACTGTATGGTATTTGTCATTCAAAGCATATTCCATTCTCTGCCTTGTGTTACTTATAAAAAGTTTTATCTGTTTTACACATCGTTCTCCCCTCTTATAAAAGTGGGCCCTGCCCCAAATAGTTTTCCCAGTGTTCCAGAAAAAAATACATAGCTTTTTTTCCCTGAGGTTGTCTTTCTCTCCCCTAAGAAAAAAACCAAGAATATCACATTTTTACAGATTTGTCTTTTGGGGGAATTTTTTTTAAAAGCACAGAAATTATTGTTTCAGAGTCTCCTTTTGCTAAAATTTATACACTGTCAATACTGAGGCACTCTAGAGATGGTGAGAATATATGTATGTAGCCATACGTTTTGGCAATTAACATTAATGTTATCGAGTACCCATGTAATTCTTTACTGGCAACAAGGCGTGTATGTGCTGCTCTGTTTTTTTCATGGTGTTACCTACATATACCCACATATTTTTGGCCCAATTCTGTTCCGCCAATTTCAGTCATTACTTGGGCAAGTATTGAGAGAATAGGAAGATAGCTAAGACCATTTGTCAAATATATATTTTTTTCATTTATAGGAAGCACATGTGCCATACAGTGTTGCCCATACATTATTCATATTACTTAAAAGTAGCACGTTCATTATAGTTGCAGTATATTGTAAATGCTGGAGATATGTTTTTAATATTCATCAATAATATATTACATTAAAAATACATATTTCTTCCACATGCATATTTGAGGAGCTGAATGGACACTTTATACATCAGGATTCGTCACTGTCCACATTCCAGTGTTGCAGCCAGGCACATATACCTGACTTGGCTGTTTCCTATAGCTATACTACACTAAAACTGAGTGAGGCGCGTATATATAAAGTTTGATGCCACACTGGCATTAACACAGGTGTGTACCTACAGACACGTAGCTGTTTCTACTTAGCAGATTGTGGTGCAGTCTACCTTAAAAACATTCTGCATGCATGTATTTTGTGTGTATGCATACAGCCTCCTTTTTCAGCGTTCCTTTTGGAGTCTGTTCCTTTGTATTTTTTGCTTAAAGCGTATACAAATGTTCCCTTGTTCTGTAAGATGGAGGAAGAAGCTGAAAAGGTGCAATAGGTCAGTTTACCCTAGGTCTTTCAAGAGTTTCTTCAAGAGAAGGGTGGTCCATTTGTAGTAAATAATATATGCAGATGTTGCCCTTTTCCAGTTTGCAGTCTATTTAACTGCACGACTTAGGTTTTTATGAGTTTATTCCTTGTTGGTTTTTTGTTTTGCTATATTGCTGAGAGAACATTTCAAGCAAAAGCTTTTGGCTTGTAAGTTGCTTGCAAATAATTTATTTAAATTGTCTTTCACTGTTCATTATGTATGAATTGGTGTTAACTCATGCCGGCATGGATAAAGTGTCCATAAACTTTGAGTGGGAAATCAACGGCATTTCCCAAGGGTGTGGAAGCATTTCTGGGCTGAACTTTCCCATGTATGAGTATTTATGATTTTGATAACTTTGCAGAATCTCTGTGTAGCTAGTGTATTTTTGTTGACTTCATGGACGAATGAGGCTTCTTAATTCTTTAAAAATCTCTTTCAAATGTATTTCTGATGCTACTGACCAGGGCTTCACCACATTCCTTGCAGACCAGGGATACCTTGTAGAAGTTAGTTGTTGAGATGGAAGTAGCTTATGACAATGGGCTGAGAAAGCCACAGGGTTTTCTTTCTTCTGATCTGCAGGCAGGAGATTTGAAGTAGTGGAAAATTAATAAAGGCAGAACAAAGAAGCCAGATGTTGTAAGAGGACCTAGAGGAGATTCAAAAAATACTTGCAGCAAGAGGAGACAAGATACAGGCATGCTTATGTGATAGGGTGACCAAGGTCAAAGACAGTGAGCTAGGCTGGGCTGAAACAGCGCTCTCTTTCTGAGAACAAATCCCAAAGCTTTCACATCCTCTAGGGGCTTTCTCAAAAGGACTGCAGCATAGTAAATAAAGACAAATGGCATTTAAATCCTGTGCGAAGCCAGTTTGTATGTCTGGCATGCAACACCCTCCAAAGAACTAAATGGCCGAGAAAAAAATAATTCAGATTCTCCCACAGGCATAGGGTTCTGGAATGAAGTTTGCTATAATTGTAAGGTTATCTCAAGGACCTTCTTCAGATGAGATCTCAGAAGAGAATCCATGCCACAGAAGTGTTTGTCATCTTGTAAGGACTAGCGTTTTGCCTACAACTTAGCTTTGCCATACTGCTTAATATCACAAATATATTTCTAGATCTTCCACTTGCTCCTGGATCTTTCCTAATTTGAATCACGGTGAAGAACGTTACTTTGTATGTGTGCTGTGTCCACAGGAGTTAGAGGAGGGCTGCAATACGGGGGCCTGTCAAAGCCCTAGGTACTCTTGCAGCCTTATTTCTTTAGTGCCTTATTTTTTTTTAAGGAATTCAAATATCAGCTCCCATTGTAATTGCTGCTGTTCATGTGTGCAATATGTTCATATTGAGCTATTTATATTATGACTAAGAAGTACATAATTCTGTGAGCCTGTGAGCTCCACATTCTTCAAGATTGGAGAGATTCAGGTTATGCTTTTCCCAGAGGTACTGAACTTCCTTTGGCTTTCTGTACTTTTCTTCAGCAGTTTTTAATACCTAATCGAATGATTTATTCAGTTTCTATGCAGGCAACTTCTGGTCAGCCTCCCTTATTGGGGCTCCTTGTAGGATAGGGAAAACGTAGTTGTATGACCAATTTTTGACCTGTGTTAGTCTCTTTGGGAGCTGTATGCAACCTGGTGATCTGTCTAACATCATGTAGATTGTAGCATTGTCAATTCTACGTGAATTTTTATAGAAAACTGCTTGCATTCAGAACGTAACAAGAGTAACGAGATCAGCACAGTATGACCAAGATCTTCCACCTCCAGCCCAAGGTGACAACAGGGCTAGAACTGTGGAAGAGACTTTTTTAAACTATTGCCTGCTTATAGCAAATTTAAACTATTTCATCACTGAACAGAGTGTAATTTATAGATAATTCTTTAGGGATGACAGTGTAGTTTTGGAACTGCAAGCAGATAACATCTTCTCTAGGCCTTGCGGATCTTGCAAGACATTTTACTTTGACATATTAAACTAATCCTGCCAGAGTAATCCATGTCTATAGGCCAAACCTTTTCATCAAGTGGATAAAATTGGCTTGTATAGTTAACTTGTGATTGAATAATTTGTTTTTCTAGAAATTTCCAAAATAAGATAGCTTCAGAAACTTCTAAGATTAACGCTATAAAAATTTTCAAATGAATAACAGCTGTGAGAATGCTTTAGAAGATTGGAAGACCAATATAATGGCACATCTTTACCGTCTCTCAGATATAATCACTACTGTATCTAGCAAGGGAATGAATCAGGGCTATATTATCCCCTGTTAAAATTGTAGTATTCATGGGACTTCTGTGCATTTATACAGATTGTAATGTGAAAACACTTTTTGCCAGCTAATGTTAATGTATTGAACTGTGGAAATTAATTTATTGAACTGTGTGAATGCTCTGCTTTTTACATTTGAGAGAATTGGTTTTTAATCAATGAATGATTTTTCTCATACACCTTGCAGAAGACGCAAATGTTTTTTCAGGCATTTATTTGGGCTTTGATATGAAAAAAAAAAGGATACTTTTAAGAACCATTCACCTTTTTATACCAATTGGGTATACACACATAACTATGTGATGCTATCCTTTATAATAAACAACACATCCTGACACTAATCTTATTAGAGTATGAACTATGTCATACTCTAACCACCTTAAAAATGTCTCTGTAACTTAAAAGGAAGTGTGGAAAAAGAATTCAGTTCAGCAATAATATTTTGAAATCTTCTTTCGCTCACAGAAGTCCTATGTAGATGTAGATAAAAACTTTTGGCTTAACTGCCCGTGTCCTGTTTCCTTCAAAATGGTGCTTTTCTGTTTGTGACGTCCAGAGGGTATTGAAGGAACATAAAATATCCCAAGGGCAAATGAGCGACAGAAACTGACAATTCAATTCAACCATCCGGGAAAGACAGATTTTTGGAAAAGGATTAGTTTCTTTCCTCTCTTTTAAGAAAATATTGAGGAGTTTGGGTGTGTTTAAAAGAGCAAGGGCGACTGTGTGCTATTGAGAAGAGCTCTAAATCAATATAGTTTTTATATTTTTACAATGCTTGCTAGTATGTTTATCAGTCTTCCAGTGACCACTCCTCCCTTTTTTGGTCTCATGTTCCTGCCAGGCCTCTGGTAACATGCTGCCTACTGTGCATTGTATTATGGGGTCAGATGCAGCATTCTTCTGCAACATGACATAGAAATGTGAATTTTTTAAAATACTAATTGCTAATAATCTGTGAGGAAAGGCGCGAGGAGAAATCCCAAGGTTAGTATTTTTGTGCTTTTCCAAAATGATTACGAGCAAGAAGGCCATAGTTCAGAGGGCATTCAGTAGACGCAGAATGTAAGTTTGAGACGTTTCAATGCAAAGACTGTTGCTCATTCATACATGCACAGTGAAGGTATTCAGCAAAATTGGTTTTGAAAACGCACAGTTATTATCTTGTTTTCTTTCTCTGGTGAGCTAGGGAGTGAAATATGAAAATAGAGAATTGAGTCTGTGTTACACAAGGATTTTCTGTGTTTAGAAATGACTGTGGTGCCAGCGTGAGAGAGTCCTAGAAGGCTTCTCTGTAGCATTTAGCATTTAACAAGCACTACCTCTTCCAAGCTTCCTCTGGAAACCCAAGCTGTGAGAGGCATACAAATCATTTAGACTTCAGCCCCTTTCAAATGCTCATCTGCTGACTGTGGAGTTCTCTAATAGCAAAGTTGGAAAAAATATCTGTGAAACTCTCAAGTGAAGGATAGGGACATCACATTGTTAAAACGATAAAAAGAGGAGCATGAAACATTTACACCATTAATAGGAACAGCAGCAATTGGATTAAGAAGAGTAAAACATGTAACAAATTGAATAGTTTTCCTTTATGAGAAAGGGTAAAGGCGACAAAAATCTGTGAGCTCATTATTTACCAATGTAGCAGTCTGAGACACCTCCAAACTGCTTTCCCAGCTTGTTGGTTGTGTCTAACATCCCGCTCCTGACTAAGCAGCTCTAAGAATGTGTATTGATTAATCTGGTGATTTATATATGGAATGTAATGTGAATTTGCTCTCAGCCCATTTTGTGCTAGGTCTTTGAGTCCACCAAACTATGCTACAAGGAAGTTAACCTTCAGATAGCTATTAATCTGAGTGACAAGGTAGGGTTGTTCTGAACTGAAGGGGGTATACACTGAGCTCTTGTTAATTCTCTAAGACATTCAATCTCTAATATTTTTAATGAAAGAACCTTTGAAATTATTGCTAATTTTTGGAAGTTAATAGGAGATTGAGTTCCCAACATGTAACAGTAGAAGATGAAGAGTGCTAGAGGACTTCTCTTCTGTTAACCTGTTGCCTGCAGTTAACAAAATGACTACTTACAAACTTGTGGACTAACATCCTAGCAGTAAAAATCACATCTACCATTCCTGTTGGGCTAATGACAGTTACACCAGTTTGTGCTTATTAAAGAATTCACTGCTGTGACATGGGTAGAGTTAACAAGTTTATTTTAATATAAATTTATTATTCACTAATATAAGACATAAAAAGTCAGTAAAACTGTTACCACAGTTTTTTTTTTATTACCTACAAGGAAATAGGGGGGTTTACTCAAATGATTTTTTTTTTTTAATATTAAAACTGCTGTATGTTGAATACAGAAAATTTCTTTTCTTCTTTCCCATGCCTAAGAATTAGTGCCCAAGCTTAGGGCTTGAAATAACTAAATTAGGTTTCCTATCTTTCTTGAAAATTCTTGTAGCAACAAAATTATGGGTAAATCACATTCCTCAGTCTTCTCTTAATTGAAAAGGAATAATAATTTGGGCAAAATGCTCTGTAAGAAGTTTGGGACCAGTTTTTAAAATACTTTTGTGTGAAATACTGGTCTTTCAGTTTGGGATCTGTAGCTGGTAGGTTCTGTTTTAAACTGGTGGCTTGAACTGATCCTTGCCTAGATATTTGTGGACAGAAAATGACTTAAATTTAGTCAGTGCCCTCAGCTAGCATAAAAAATGATATGAGTTCAGATACAATCTCTGTATTTTTGTGTATACGCACCTTTAAATCATGTTTGAATATGTGATAAAAGAAAGGAAATGAGAGAAGATGGAAACAAACCATCACTTTTCTAATTCTTAGGGCTCGTGAGTCTTAGGTAAAAGTGAAAAGGAAAAAAGATTCACCATAGAGAATCTGATTAAAAGGTCTGGTTTAGATTGCTGTGTAAGCAGGAAATGATGAATCTTGGCAGAGTCTCAACTGTGAAACAAAGCAGTGAAGAAAGCTGATGCTGGTGCTTTGGATAGACAGGAGAAAAAGAGGACCCAGAAAATAGGAAATTGCAGACATATTTCATTTTGGCAGAGACAGAGAAATTGGTTATCATTACCACCATTGTGTGAACAGTTACTTATTATCCATTCTGAAGAAAAACAGGAGAGGGTTAATTCTCGAACCCATAGGCTGAAAATAAAAGCAATGACTTGGGGATTGAGTGTGAGCATAAAATATAGCTAGACTGCTTGTCCTCTCTCTGAAGAAACGTAATTTTAAGGGGAAAAATTACACACTTGTTATTAGAAGTAAAAGGCTGAGCACGCCCATTGGGGTTACAGTAGACAAGTTTAGCAGTTGATACGCCTAATCCAAGTTAATCATCATCTTTACCACTGAAGAGGCACTCAGAATGAAATAGAAGCTTTTAAATTTATTAATGGTTAATTAATTTCTCTTGTTCTCTCTGCCTTAAGAAATGAGGTGGTATGCAGATTATTCTTTTGATTATTATATAGTATTGCATTGCTGTAGAGTAACCAGATTCTAGACTTTCTCAAAATATAGTCAGTGACTCTCTATAACTTCAAGCCAGCTCCAGTGCTGTCTGAAAACAAAGGAAGAACTGTGAACAGTGGGAGATGGCAGAGTTATAGTACTTTAAGAATATTTATTTTCTCCTCACATATTATCACACATGAAGATTCAAGCTGTTTATGTTCAAAATCAGCTGATGAGCAACATTGTGAATCTGTTGTTAGAACAGCAAGCTCCTTGCCTAAAGACCTGATACAAAGTGAGGCAAACTTGAAATGCACCTGCAGATATGGATGTAAAATAGGCATTCTTCATCTTGATGGCATTTGCTACTGATGAAAGCTCCGCTTCCACATGCTGTGTTTCTGAATGCGGTCTTGTCTGAAGTGCTTCTTTTAATCTATAGTGGATGAAAGTGGATTGATTTTATTGGTCATTTCACATCCCTTGTGCAAAAATTCAACAATTTTAGTGCTTGTTCGACAATTCTGAACTAAAATATCCTTGCTTTATATAGGAGAGAGTATTTTCAGTGAAATATCTTGTGTCCAGGACCTATGATTTCCTTTCTGCTTGCCAGGGATGACATTTGTTGACATTCACACTTCACAGAAACTACAATCTTTCATCTTTCTATGAAATACTAGGATGAATGGTTCTACTGCATTATGCAGGAGTGCTGGCTTGGGATAAATCTCTGAAATGTATGGGACCTCCTTTTATGTTTTCTTAACAAACTGTGTTTGTATCTTTAGATTAGCACTCTATTAAATAGTTCCTGTAGTCTTGCAAAATGCAATTACAGGTTTTGCAATCACAATTAGAGTAGTGCGATTACAGCAAAGTTTTAAAAGAATGATAAATACTACAAAAATTGGTATTCTTACTGAATGCCATGTTGGAATTTTCCTAATAAATCATAAATGTGGTGTGTGTATGCACTGGAAATTAAAATATATACTGGAAATTATAAAGCAGAGGAATTGTGATTTTTGATGCATGAGAGATGAACACTGAATGAACCTTGGGAAAGTCCCATCTTTATCAGCAGTCTCTCAAATGTTAAATACTCATCCATTACTGTAGATGCAAGTGCTCTGTAGATCTGCAGAACAGACCCGAACAAACTCCTGACAGTCTTTCTGCTTTCCTGTGAGGCGGTGGAAAGAAAATGTATGAAGAAGAAAGTAAGAGAAGTTGTGTGAGTGTTTGGTGTGAGCCATGAGGTGAACCAAAGTGTCCAAAGGAGCTTGGGATTCCTGAGTGTGTCTAAAACATACTTGGTGTCTGCTCAGCTAACACACCCAGCGCCTACCCCCAAATCCAGACCAGCCCCTGTAATTCTACCTGCTGCCTTCCAGCCTGGGTCTTGTTTGTAAAAGTATGTTGGTCAAATCACCTTTTTGCTAGAAAACCTCTGCCTTTCAAAAATGAAAAGGACAAGCATGTAAGGCTTTCCACCTAAAGGATGTGAGTTTGTGGTTTATCCAGTCAAACCCCAGCTTTCATAGGAAACTGGTATATTACTGTACTGCCTGGAGCAGTCTTTGGTTGTGCCAGCATCACAAATGACCAGAATATTTTCAGCAATGGAGTTACCAATTTTTCTCCCATCCTTGCACTGGCCAGTATGACCCCCCCCAAAAGGGAAAACTTACCGCTGCCTAGTCCAAAGCTCTCTTTGTGGCTAACCACCAACCTTCATATCTCTCTCTCCCCACCCAAAGTTCACACACAACAGGAACGTTTCCTGTAGTCACAACATGAGTCTGGCAAGCTTTAATGAAGCATTTAACTATTTTCTTCTGAATTGTTTCTGTCCAGTAACTATGATTTGCTAAAACTAAGGGAGGTTATAATCCTTGGCAAGTTTTCTCCTCTCATTATTTGAAATCTTTGAATTGGTGTCACTTTAATAGGAGTTTTAGAGGGCTTAGCCTTGAACATGGTGTTGTTTTGGAGCAATTGATCGCTGTATTCCCACTATTGTCTTAATGGTGTTGCTTTGAGCTCTGTTACAACAGTATACAACTAGCTCTTTAAAAAAAAAAAGTTCTTAAATTCAAATGAAACCATGCCAGCTCTTTACAAGACTCTCAAGGGTTTTATGGCTTTATGTAGAACACTTAAATTGTGTCTTTGAGAAGCAGCTGCATTTGCCACACTTAGAAATCATTCCTATAATTTCCCTACTCATGCCAAGCTAAAATAAAACACCTCTGGTGCTCCTTCTGAAACTTTCCACTCCACATAAGGCCAATAAGTATTTTTGGAAATGTTTCTTAGAAAGGTTGGTATAATTAGGCGTGCTTTCTTTTTTCCCCGGTTTATTTGTTTGGCAAAAGACCATTTTTCTACATTGATGAAAGGGCAATAGTCCATCTGGCCTCAGTCTTGGCATTCACCCCTTTCATCAGTCTGGTCTTGAGAAACTGTCTTGTACTGAATGTGAAAAATGAGCCTAATTCATCTCACTGCTTATAAATAGCTACTTTCCAAGTACTGAGTTGTAGTGCGTATACTTGTATAGCAGGTACTTCCTTGAGACGCAGATTTTTTACCAGCCCTTCTTTTGCAAACTCTGGTTGCCCTTATTTGCTGGTTATGCTTGACACTAGGGTAGCTGAGTCTTCTACTTGGTCGTATGAGTGTGTGTCTTGATGAAACTTCAGGCAGTGTCAAATGAAAGTCCTTTTAGTGCCACTTCTGCTCTGGCTGAAGTAAAAGGGGAGAGTAAGCATGCTCCAGGCAATACAAGAGGGCATATCTTCAAGGTTTCCCACATGTAAACTCTTAAAGCTAGTCTTAAGAAAGCATAGGCTTTGGGTAACAGCAACAAATCCTTGTGTTTCTTGATGGTAGCCAGGAAACACTATGACTTAAAAAGTCAAACGCTGCCTGCTGGGGCAGGCTCTTGCTCTGTGATTTCTGTACCTTGTTCAGAGCTAGCTTTTGTGTATGCTGTTCTGCATCAGAAGATAAATCATGTCATGGTCCTGCTTGGGTTTCCCTAAGGTGATGTGACAGTATTATATATTATTAGTAAAAATGGCTGATAGAGGATCTTTCTTTCACCCCAAAATTGGGTGAAAAAATAGACAAATTGGGTATCAAACTTCGTTTCCTTCTAGTGACCTGGATAATTCTTTGGTCTTCTGCATGCCTGGGAGGTTTCTGTATTCTCCACATTTTCACTGAGCACTTTTTACTTTGTTCTATATAACACTTTTATTTTCTTCTATGGCCCTCTGAATAACTTTTAAAAAGAAAGGATTAAATGTTTGGGATAGTGAAGGAAGTAGTGTTACAGCAATGTTGCTGAAAGGGTAAGTTGGTGCCTGATAGAAGTCAGTGCATTTTTCCCCTGGCTTTTTTTAATCTACTCCAAAGTTGCTTCTGTTACCTTTAATTTGGAAGTGGGACTGGCTAGCCAAATCTTTCCTCCCCACCTAGACAAAGAGATGAAAACAAAGAAAGGAAAAGCTAGTGAGAGAAGTAGAGGCTGAACAGTAGAGGAAATACTATTGAAATAATAAAGGGCTCTCCACCAAACTTGAAAGTTGCCTGAACTCAAGTTTCCAGGCAAAAGGTTCTCCTAAAATGGCATTTTGGATAGTAAATGAGAAATACTCGCCTTATTTCAGTTTTCCTGGAAAAATGTGTGGAAAGAGGTTGTCAGTCATATTTTGGATCCAAGTAACTGCTTTTCCATATACGTTTAATTCCAACAATTTGAAATAATCCCACTTGGTAGGAGTTGCAAAGGAAATTTAGACCTTTGATTTGATGCCTTCAAGCGGATAGAGGTATCTAATGTTAGTTGCCCAAGTCTGAATATTTTGGATCAAGGATTTGATCTGTGAAATCTGAGATTGAATCACTTTTTTTTTTTTTTTTGGCAGACATTAGAAAATTCTCGAGCTGAAAAACCCAAATGTATTCTAGTTGCCCCAAGCAACACAGAGCCTCTTAAGCAACTGCATCAAACTGATTTTTCTGTCCCTCTCTGCAACTTCAAGAATTCCTCACTGTCTTTTTCTCCCCCTTACCAGCTGCACTGTTTCCTCCTCTCTTACCTTTCTCCAGTTTCTCAATCATGCACTGCTCATGTTCACCAGAATGCATTGCTGTGTGCAGCGAGCAGGAGATGTGGCATTGACCAGCTGTGCAACACCAGAGAGCAGAAACAGCTAGGAAGTCTTGGCAGTTCAGTTTGCTTGTCTTTGCAGAACTAAGTGATAATATAATGAATAGTAAGCATTTGGGCTGGTTTTTCTGAAATTGCGCTGCTACTAGTGAGCAGTAAGTGCTTACAAAGCTGAGTTACACCTCTATTTTCCCAACTCTGTCTTTGCTTACCCTGTATAGTAACATCTCCTTCTTGCACATTAGTCTTACCTAGTTTATACTTAGAGAGAATTAATAATATCATGACTTACCTGTATTATTTTAAGTGGCATAATTTAAAAAATTATTAAACAACCAATGGCTCTGATTTCTGTTAGCATTCAGATGGTTGAAGTCATGCTTAAGATTTGATAACCCCTATAAATCTTATGGAACTAAGTCTCTTTGACTTATTTACCTTTGTAGTTGTGGCTTTGTTCTTTTCTTTGGTGAGCTATTTTCTATATCATGCACTCCCTAGTCTTGGCACATGAATCCATTCAAAGAAGATATTCTATATTATGACTACGGCAGCTGCTCTGCAGATACCTATTTGTCCTGGCCAAAGTGAAATCACCAGTCGTGAGTGAGTAGCATCAAATCTGGTTGTTTTATAGACAACATGAAGCCCTTTCATATTCAGTGGTCATACGAATGATTGATAGACCTCATTATTTTTAAAGAACTATTGCACTGTAATGTTTCCAGATGTTCTCCAATAGAAGCTTGTGTTATTACTATAGGGAAGTATCAATCAGTAAATAACCCATGTCACTCGTTGCCCTTCTATGCAATCACAGTGTTCTGATCTTGCGGTTTGGCTTCATTTACAAAGGAATCGTCTATTCAAATAGATTATTGTTCTGTATGTTACACTGCAGACCAGCAGAGGGACAGTTTGAGTGCATAATATGATCAATCTCATATGAACTGAGTGGAGTCAACTGTGATCAATATTCAGGTGAAAAGTCATCAAGGAAAACTCAAATGCTGCAGAAAAATGTTTCTAATGAATCAGTAGAGGACGTTAGACTGTCTATTACTCAACTTTTGCTCCACTGTTATGCCAGCAGGCACTCTGCTGTCAAGGGCTCTTCCTTTCATGGAGCAACTATAGTGGTTGTAACTAGAGGATGCAAGTTTGTTTGCAGCAGTCTTTCTTATTTACTAAAGCTGTCTTCAAACTATGATACTAATTGTAATATGATAGCCAGACAGTTGTGATTTAAGTCAGGAAAAAGCATAGATGCATTGATGCTCAGTGTGAGAATCAGAGGCTTGGAGGGGTTTTGCTGTTTGTGGGCCCTCCCAAACTAATATAGACATCTAGGTTGAAATTAATTGAAATTAAATCAACTAAAACTGCTTTGCAAATTTTTGTTTAAGAGCATATAAAAAACCACAACACCAAACCTCTAAAAGCTATAACACCAAACCTAAATGACTTTGTCCACATTAATTCAAATCAAGGATTGCTAACCCTTGCAATTTTTATGCTAAATTCTGTGACATTTAGTTATACTGGTTTTTAACCCTTGCTCTTTAGAGTTGTTTGTTAAAAGACAATTTGAGATATGTTGTAGGAAAAATTCAGTCTATGATATAAATAAAAGTGACCCTTGCATTTTCCAGTTATCTTCAGGTCTAAAGCCTAGAAAGAGAAAAATAAATTAAATGTGCTATGGTGAAAAATCAGGTTCATTTTACTGGTCATGTAGTTCAGAGAATTCTACCCACAGAAATTGTGTGCAGGAGAGGGATCTGCACGGGTTCACAAAGCTTACTGGTAGAGATGTTTGCAGGCTTCATCTGTTCTGATGGTTCAGTGTCAGTTCCAAGTTACCATCCTCTACAAGACACAATGAGGCATGAGTAACCATNATACTCCAGATGTGGCCTCACCAAGGCAGAATAGAGGGGGAGGAGAACCTCTCTTGACCGACTCACCACACCCTTCCTAATGCAGCCGAGGCAATATCTATATTATCTGTGATGTGATGCTTTGAGGTGTTCGTTTAACACTTGGCTGTGTCTGGGATTTGCTCAGATTTCAGTTACTCCTATAGCAGGATAAAGGGTAAACAGATATGTCCATTTGGTATCTCTGGTGTCATGATGTGAGTAGCAAGTATTGATTTGTCATGAGACAAAGAACTTTGACAGAAACTTTGCATTTGTTCTGAATCTGGATTATGGGTTGGACTGCTTTACCACAAATGCATCACTGTTGGATATGGACAACCCAAAGTAAATAGTATTTGACAGCTGTTAAGACCTATTGTAAAGAGATGTTTTGAGTGTATAGATTTTTATGTTACTATTGAGAGTCTCCAACCCAATGAATCTGTAGCTGCAATTGCTAATCTGGATGAAATGAATGGAAAATTTCATGTAGAACAACAGTGAATCTTTTCTTTAAACAACAATTTTTTGTCTGTGAGTGTGTTTTGTGGTTTTTTTTAAAATTGCATTTTTAAAATTTTCATATTTAATAACATATGCCTAGCAACTTGTTTTGTGTATTGGTCTTGTATATATTTCTTTAACATTGCTAGCATAACTTTACTTGCGAGAACAGTTTCTGGCTAGAAACAGCCTTTTTGATAATTTTCTTCTTTATGCAGTTTTTGTCAAATTTCCAAGTGTCTGAAATTAATACAGTTATTGTATTTACATAAGCTTTTGGAAGGTACATTTTCAATATTAATCTGTCTTCCTTTATAATATCAAACATTTCTGTACTTTGGAGGATGCTGACAAGCAGAAGAATGACACACTCAATCTAGTACCCAGGTGCAGCGGATATGGATTGCATCCGTGATGAATAAACTGGGATGGGTTTCAGTACAGGGGCCATGGAATATATACCTGTAATTGGGGGATAACACACCCTAAATCCATTTAAAGACTGTACTAGTGGGACAGTGGGGATTGTAGAATATTTAGTCTTCCAGAATGTCATCTCTACCCCATTTCTCCCAAAGCTTAATATTTTTCTAGGAAAAGAATGAAATTTACTGTTGACTCTGGGCCACTGATGATATCAGTTGCAGGTTCCTGCGTGTGCTAAGCCCTCTTGACTGATAAGATGGACAAAACGACTCTCCTGTCGTGTCTGTCCTTCACCAATCTTTGCCAGCTTGTCATTGCACTTGGCTATCAAATGTAGCATTTGTTATGTGAAGTTTTCACAGAGGTATGAGAGTTGTTCCACATTCTGGGGATGGTGAATTAACGTGAGAGCGCTGGGGTATTGGACCATGTAAAGTATGAGTGTGTGAAACCTGTGCTTTTCTTTGTTGCTTTTTGCTGTTTACTTGAAAGGAGCTCAACTTCTTGTGTGTAGGGAAACAACTGGGACAAGAACAATGTGGCTCGAAACATATGCAACTGAAATGGTTTAGGTGACCTTACCTACAAGACATCTATCTGCATCATAAAAACACTACAACAACTGGAGTGCTTGTTTTGCTGAATGCAGCTAACTTTAGGAAAATTGAAAGATGTTACAAAGGCTGAACTCAGTACAAACAATTTTCATTAACAATAATCCCTGAACAAATATTTGGATATGGGCACAAACTCCTTGAAACTCCATATAAATGTTCCTTTTCATTATACCTTTTCCTTTTCATATTTCCTTTGAAGTTTCTTAATAAGTTTAGAAATCCGTTCCCTCTGAGCCAACTAAGGGCAAATGCTTTCATTTACACTGATTTACTAATATTACTTTGAACAAAACCGATACATTATGTTTCTTTCTCAAGAAGTATTTTCCTATGGCACTCACTACTTCCAGTATGGCTGGAAGCCAAAAATTAGAGAGGTGTGTGTATGTACACACACAGGCAGACTAATTAAATCTTCAAATGTGTTAGAACCTCACAATGCTTTATCTTGACAAAACCACTGTGGGCTGTTTCTCAGGATTAATATAGATTTCTAAAGTGCTTTTGTTTTACCTAAGTTGATTCACACTTCTGTAAGGCATCTCTTTGTTGTATCCCTGCACTGCGCTATCAGCCTTCACTTGCCTCTTGTGAAGGCGTTTTCTTTTTGTTGAATTTGCTCTATGGTTGTTTTTCAGAACACAAAGAATTTTAAATTTCCTACCACTAGAACCTCACTGGTTCTGTCCCTGGTTTCCTTAACTATCTTTCCTTTCCTATATTAACTTCTGTATTCCCATCTTGTCACAATCTCTTTGGTCCTTGGCAGTGGCAATATCTTTTCTTTCAGGCATGCTGACCTCTCCCATTCCCTTTGAAGCACTTATGATCATATCCAAGAGCTGCATTCCAGCTGTGGCGCCTTCTGAGGTACTGAATATATTAAGATAAAAAGAAATAAGCTCAGCTATATTAATAAGAAGCTTAAATGTTTATGCAGGCATAAGCTTTGAGAAATTAGATACCCAAAAATAAGGCTTTAATAGGAATGATGAAGTAACTAAACTGAAAGTCCAAGGAATTATGCTCTTTTTCAGCATGTTCTGGTCCAGTGAGTGTATAACATTTATTACTACTGGAACTATTTTGATATCTAGGTAAAGGATATTTTTCTTAGAGAACATAACATGAAAAAGTTATAGATTCTTTAAAAGTGCTTTGCTTTATTTTTTAAGTTCAGTGAAGTAATTGTAACTAACACCTATTGTCATACCTCATTTCTCTTCTGCTTCAATATAAAAACCTATGTGGGGGTAACTTTTTGTGTAATCATAAAATAAATGCAAGGGGAACTTTTTTTTCCAATTTGAGCATTGCAAAGACTTCTCAGGATCGTATCTGGCTGCAAAACTGAGATAGATAGGAGACCAAGGAGGAGTGAGAATGAGTGCTTGGCAAATCCAATTTTAGGGTGCCCAGTACAGGCTCAAATATGTAATTGGTAAGCGTTATAGAGGATCAAACTGATCCAGAATAGTTTTGCTCGTTGAAATGTGTTTGCAGAGGGTAACTTTGCCCTGGTGTGTTTTGTTTCCTGGCAGAATAGGTGAGATCACAGAGATCACAAGTTCTTTGGGCCTGTTATTACTGACTCTTTGAGTCCTACTTGTGTGTTCAGGGAGAGAGAGGGGGAAAACTGCCTGTGGCCCCACTTTTTCTGTGGCATCCTGGATGGCTAATGGAACTCTCACCAAACACTCTTCCTCCAGCACGCTGTAGCACTCAAGATGTGGCTCTCTTTCTTAGAGCCACATACAAAACAGTGATTTCTTTCTACAGCACAGATAAACAGTGTAAACAATGAGGAATGCTTCTGCGCTGTGGCTGACTTTACCTTCTTTGGCCAACTGAGAAGGTATCACAGCACATATTTGCTGTACCGTATTAAATCAGAGTAAAAGAATGTGTTTTCTAACTCACAGCAGAGGAAAGCTATATGTACCAAAACCTCCAGTTTGGGGGAAAATCTTGTTTAAAGCCAATACAATCAATTCATATCCTTAAATTTATGCACATGTTTAAGTGCCTCAGTGGACTGAAAACTTTCGATATTTCTAAAAACATTTAGTTGGAACAGTTTTCAAATTGCTAGTGTTTAGTTTCTGTACTTAAAATTGGAACTGCTGTATTTTCATCATGGCAGGAATAAACAAAGACCAGAAATAGAGACTCCTCTGAAATGAGTTCAGAGGTGATATGCAGAGTAGTGGGCCTTGAGAAAGTTGTATTCCAACTCTGTTTTACTTGAGGGAAGATGATTTTCACTATGATACTCAGGAAAAGAAAACCATATCTTGGTTTATAGATAACTAATTAGATTTTATTTTTCCCAAAACAATTTTTCTGGGAGGTCAGGGAGTGAGAGGGTTGTTAAGCTTTCCTTCTATAGAAGGATCATAAATATACAAGCAACAGGTGAAATTCCTATTGTCTATAGGTCAGTATGTACCTGTGTTTCACGTTAGCTTCAGGTAAACCCTGTTTTGGGGATATGAGCAAGGTAAATGGCCTGAACATTTATGTGAATTTTCACATGAATGGGGAATGAGCAAACAGATGAGGGAAGTAGAGAACATTAAACTTAAGGAGAAATAGGTTTGCATATCACAAAACAAGTTTATATGGTTTGTGTCTAAGGGATGTATAAGTAACTTGGGTTTTTATTCTCTTTTGACCGCAAAGGACTTTTTTTTTTTAATGTGCTATGCAAGAATGAAGACTTTAGGCTTCAGATGTTGCCTTCTTTATTTCATTAATGTTAATACAGGAAATCAAAAAAGATCACAAAAACACTATGTCTCATTATCAGGATGTTTCTTTTGATTCTGAACATGCCAGCAAAGAATGCTTGATCCAGCAACATCAAAAGATGAAACCATTTGTGCTTAGTTGGTTTGCCTTAGATATTTTTTTCTTCAAGACAGAAGGTTTAGCTTTTTTTCCTAAACTCCAAAGCATGAGACTGCAAGTGTATGTCTCTTATTGCATCTGTATTTTATGGGAATATCTTACTTGGAGCACAACAGATGGACTCGTTTTAGCCAATGCTCAGAATCTTCAACTGTTATAGTATTAATATGTGGATATATAGGCCTATACTTTTATTACTGAGAGGCACAGGCTGTTGATTTTAGTGCTTCTACATGGAGGAAAAATAGCCAACAGCAGAAGGCTTGCAGCATTAATTTTTTTATATTTGGTTTTTTCTTAATAACAAAAATGACTACATAAGGAATAGTTGCTGAATCAATTATTGTCTATTTTTATATAGCTACTGTATTGGAAATTTCATCCAAGTGACCATACAGGTACTTAAAATTGTTTTGGTGATTCTGGATGTGCAGAAGTTGTCAAAAATTCCCTGCTGGGTTTCAGCCAATGCATGATAGAAAATGCTATAAAACATAGAAGAAAATGTTGTAAATAACACATTTAAATTACAGCAATGCCTAGGTTTTACTTCAGACCAGAAGCCAATGGCTGTGTTTCAAGTTTTCAGAGAGCAGTCTTGATATTACTGTAGATGAAATTCCATTGTACAGATTTAATTGATGGCTTGCAGTGAATTTGTACTTTAGAAAGGAGCTGATACAGTTTGGTAACTCTAACTGTACACACTGTATTAAAAGATGCACTGTGGGCTAAGTGTATGGTATATACACAGGCAGTAGAGTCTTACTGCTAAAATATATGTTTTATCAGACTGTAATAATATTGAAATGATTGGAATTTTTGTTAGCATGGTTTTGACCTTTGATAAAGTTTAAAACCCATCTGACAGGATTACTCTAGGAAACTTCAAGCCAGTGACAGCTAAATGGTATAGGGAGACACCTGAGAGGCAGTTAAACATGATGAAGTGCTGTTTTGCTTATTTTGCCAGTTTGGAAGGTATATGTTTCACCTCTTGAAAGTTTTCCCATAATATTCCACATTTGATGACAAATCCAAGGTGACAGTTGGAAGGCTCTTTCTATTGTTTCATGCTTTCCAGTATGCTTGGAGTGGATCAGGGTTGTAATGAATTCCAGAAAACCAAGAGAATTTCCATCGTGCACAGTATCAAAATGTGTATCTGTACTCAACAAGAAATGCAATAATGGAGTAGTCTATGGGACTGGAGAGCATGGGGGATTCGTAATAAGATATGGACCCTCTTGTTCACCTTTCAAAATTTAGATCAAGTGAGCAGCAGCTAATAGGTTTTCCTGTTAGTCGGCTCCTGGGTGGCCTTTGTAAGAAGAGAGTTGCAATGAGAAAAGACCCAGGTTGAGGGATGGAGGATACAGATGATCTCAGAGATATGCTGCATGCTCTTCTGTGGGTGGACCCAGGGGGTCACAGGTGGTTTTGTAGGAACTAGTACTACTGTACTACGCCCCTCTCTGCCAGAAGTGCGTGTGTGAGGAAGATGACCTTGTCTCTCATACAGCTTGTGCAGGGCTGGCTCCAGGTGCAGACAAGGCAAGCCAGAGGGATTACTTCCAGCAACTCCAGCGTGTCTTATTCTCCTAGGCCATGCCAATGGAAATTCTGAGGGTGATGCTAGAATGTGCAATAGGCAGCTAGAAATAGGGGTATGGAGAGAGCCGCACCTACTTAGTACAGACAAGTACAGCTTCCATCTCCTGCCTTTCTGTGGAAGCAGGACCTGCCATCTCAGCTCTTCAAATGGACTTTGTCCCAAATTCCTCCTGTGTATCCACTGCCCCTCCCTTTTTTGCTTTTCTCATGACTGCTTCCTGTACTGATCATTTGCTTTACCTCTAAGTAAATACCATTTCAAAATGTTGAAGTGAGATGCCTCTCAGGCTCTGAAATAATGTTTATTCTGTCTCATGGTTGTTTAAGATGCCTCCTGAGAAGAAAGTAGGCCAGCATTTTAATACAGCAGTACTGTAGAGTAAAAGTCAAAATACTAATTCATCAATTAGTTGATAACGTTAAAAATTTGGGCGACCATTTTTACACATCAGGCATGTGTATTAGTTTTCCCAATTCCTTGGTGAAGTAGCTAAAGATTTTTACAGTACATGGTTTATATCCCTCAGGATGTGCATTTTCAGTCTTTCTGTTCAGCAAGCAACAAAGAATTGTCTTTCAGGCCATTTTTAGTTCCTCTAATGAAAATTATTTACAGAAACTGTGTGAATTACTCAAAGGAAAGTCAGACACAGTAGTGCTTTAACATGTGCTATAGTCTGAAAACTGAGGTAAATTTATCTGCACTGTGAACTTTGAAGCGTGGGACTGACTCCAGGAGGACCGGTATAGACAAATGCTACCAACTAAATGGGACTTGGGACCTGAAAGCACCACGGTCTTGTTATCTTACTGTACTGATACCTTTTAGTTGTCAATAGAACTTCTTTTTATCTGGGATTGTCCTGCTCTGACTTAACTGTGCTTTTCTTGAAGCCAGCTCTGTTGCAGGGGGCTTGGGAACATTTTCACAGTACTTTTATAGGGACACCCTAAGCTAAAAAAAAAACTTCCAGCACCTTTAGTTCATGCTTTTTTTGAGTGATCTTGGAATATCCTATGATTCTACATGAAACCATGTTAAGTTCACGTGATTAGGTGGCTCGGACATTCAACTATACAAGGTCTGATGTCTTGGCATTTTGAATTTATCAGGGTTAAACTGTGACTTGAAACTTTTTAAGGGGGCTGAAGGAAGGTGTGCGTGTGTATGTGTATGAAGTAATAAAGTCACTTCTGCAAAGAAATGACCAAAGAAAACGTTTGCCTGAGTCTGCAGGCTGTCTTGCACGCTTGTAATTACTAAAAGTTGAACAGATCTCACCATAATTTTAAGATAGAAATACTTACCAATTAGATTTTTCTGTTTATACACTGTACTTTTTCTTAATTTTTTTTTTCACCTGAAATGTCCGGTTAAGAAACAGTAAACGTAAGTTGGGGTCGCAAACTTGTTACATTTTGGCAGTGGATAACAGTGTGAGAGCAAATTTGAAAGAAAGTGTTAAGCTTTAAAGGTCTGCAGTTTGACAGGCTGTTATCTTTTATCCTTCCAGCACAAATCTTTATGCTGACTTCTCTTGTATCCCTCCATTCCCTGGGGGAACTTGGGTTCACTTGCATGTTGCTGGACAAGAGACAAAGAAGATCTGTTCAACACATGTAGAACAGATGCTCAGGGGAGGAGGGGGGAATTTTCCAGAGCAGTTACTGTAATATCCATTGCTGCTGTCTTGCTCCCTGTGTAAGCGCTGCTGGCCTCTGCAGAGCTAGTCTTGGGGATTTTCCCATCTTGGAGACAGCCCACCCAGAGAGCTGCCCTTGCAGACATTTGCATATCAAAAATACTCTTGTTGGGTGTTACCTGCTTCCACACTGAGAGAACACTTTTTAAGGAAGAATAAAATAGATTGAAACACTGAATGGCTTGCTTCTCAAAGACACAGCTTAGGGTATGCAAGAATGTGGGGTCAGGAGAGAGACTTGACATAGTCACTCATAGCAATGGTGATCAACAAGCAGACATCCCTTTTTCATGCTCTGTGGCTGAGCAAGTTGCGGACAGCACGAGGTGAGGAGGCATTATGAGTCATGTACTCTTCTGAGGTGTGTAGGTATATAATGTAGGCAGATGGAGTTAAAAATATTGCTATTTAAGAAATGCGGTAACCTCCTAGGGAGGTACTTGATCCTGGGAAGCACAGAAAGGCTCTGTGATTGATGCTGTGAGAGAGGAAAAGCAAATGGTCTTTGTAATTTGCCTGGTACCTTTTGTGCATATCTTCAAAAAACTGTTCTGCCAGGGTGGTCAGACATAGGTTGAATTGGTTGCAGTGGCTTCAGTCCTTGGAATAAAAGCAGTGATGATGCAAGGCATGGATAAATACTCTGAGGCACTAAACATCAGACAGTTATGCTGGATTTTTATTCTGTTGTTTTCAACAGCACATGGGAGCACAGCAAAAATGGATGCAGGACAGAATTTGCCCTTCCTAATGCATATCCGCAATGTTAGATTCAAACCCAACCTAGCTTCAGGAGCAGATACACATTCTGCTACAGCTCACCAGAGGATCAAAAATGAAGTAAAAATGAAAATATGGTCTGCTAGTATACGTCACTGTTCCCCAGGCTCTGCAATTGTGTGTTCTGTTGGTCAGATGCAATCACACTTGAAACCAGCCATATACTAGACTGCTACAGCGTTGTGTGACTACTGAGTAGCTTTATCACAGTGCAGTATGTCCCTGTCACTGCTTGCATAAATCAATCTTTGGGCCCCCCAATTAGAATCAGTAATTAGGGACATGTAAAGTGCATTTTTGAGTAGGACAGATGTTTCAGGTAGAGAAATATTTACAGACAAAGTTCCCAGGACAGAGAGGTGTTTCCCTAAACACAGAAAATAAAGAAACAAACAAAAAAAAGAATCATCTGGCCTGGGCAGAAAACAGAAATGTCATTGTGACATGTAGCAACCTGGCAAAATGGGGCAGTGTGAAACCTTACCACCCAGCCTGGAAAAGGGTCCAGGCTGCTGCTTCTCTCTTTGAGGAAAGCTGTGCACAGCTTTATTTTTGTATGTCTACAAATATATACAATATGTTAATGAGTCTAGTTTGTTCTCGAGAAATGATGGAATGATCTGCTTAGTAGTGTGCTTTGGCTCCCATAGATCATTTGGGTTCATGAATGTCCTGAGATTGAGATGTAGGCTAAGGTAGGTGAAGCATTGCCTGGAGTTTATTAGTTGCAGCACAGGATTCTGTTTAGGTGTTTAAGATTGGAAAGAAAGCATTCAGAGTATTTTTCAGATGGGCAATGCTTTCCTATATGAAGAATATCTCAGCTGTCTTGAAAGAATTGCTTTTTGTTTCTCCCTCAGTGGTCTTGCCCTTTTACAGTAGCTTGCTATGCAATGTTGACTAAAGGGAATAAATGGCATGTGCTCAATAGCTGCATTCATTTCTCCCTGAGATATCCCAGAAGACAATGTTGGAGTCTTGCTCCTCTACCTCTATTTTTATGTGCTACATGGTTCTGTCTTGGTACAGGCAGTTACTACGGGAAGTGACGACTTCTGCGAAGTAGGTACCATCTGGCCATCTCTTTCCAGCAGGCTGGAAGGGGTGTTTGTTGGGATATGCTTTGAGGTGGAATATCATTCCTTTGTGTTGAATTAATTATTGCGCTTCCTAACTGATGTACTGAAGCACCAAAATGCTGTCAGTTCAGTATGCAAATTGGGGTTGGGTGTTTTGCAAACAGAGCAAGCTGGCATGCTGTCAGATCTCAGGTTAAAATTGTAGCTGTACTATGCACAGTTTCTTACTTTTTGTGGAAATAAATATAACACAACCAGTTAGGCCACAGCAGTTTGGTGTCATCAATAACAGTGGAAAGTTTTCAAGAAATGGGATATGTTCTGGTTTTTTGTTCAATTGACTGGGGACATTTAACATGTTATGATGAACGGAACTTCAAAATATTTACCTATTTCATATGAAATGTTTTTAAAATTGCTAGGCTCAGGACAGCCAAATTGCAGTTTATTAAGATATTGTGATGCACCTCATAAATGTGAACTCCCTTTGTACAAATACAGTGATTAAACAACAAACCAGAATCTGCTTTGAGTGTTGAGCATCTTTAACAACCTTGATAATTTTTGCATGCTTTAGGTGAAATTGTTTACCTTCTTTATTACTGAACTTGGCAGTAGTTAAATTAGGTTTTTTATTACCTTACCTAAAAAGTTTACAAAAATGGGATTGTAAATGGAGCTGATAACAAGCAAAGAAACCCCAACGACCCACATCAGGAAAAAAAAAAATTTGTAGTGTAAATATCACCTCAAAGTTTAGTAATTGAAATGGTGGGAAACTCTAATTTTGTAGAAAGGATCTTTATGGCATGGAAATGTGTCTGAGTCTAGGGTTTTCTGGAACATATTTTCATAAAATCAATAATATGGTCAAGTGGCTTTACTCTTATGGTTTCCTGGGGCTATTGCTATTTTATAGAGATTAGTCCACTGGGCGTCCCAAGTTTCTTATTTTTATTATTCACACTTTACACTGTAGTTTAGACTAAACTATCTCTTGCCAAATTTAGAAGACATTCTCTTTACTATCTTGCTACTTCCTTATGTTATGACTCTATTGGATATCATGGTAAGTTTAATTTTTGGGAACAATAACCTGCAAATACAGGGTTTTCTTTTTATTAGCCTGGCCTCCTCTTTAAAGGCATGTTCAGTTGCTGCCTTTTTTTCTTAACACAGTAGAATCACAGTGCTTATTAGTTGTACAGTCTGCTTTCAGAATAAAAGTTACTTTAGATACAGAAGCTGCCTTTGACTCTTTCAACTGGCAAGTAAAGCACTTGTCCAGTTTTAATCACATCAGCTGGATTTCAGCTGAATCTCTTGGTGCTTAGAGTTCCTGTGTTTAAGCATCTCGGTTGTGATTCCAGGATCAACTTAATATGGTCCAGAATGGTCTTGTACTTAAGTACCATCCAGTTTTGGTTTGAAGGGATCATTTGGACCTTCTGTCAGTTCAGCTGCCTTTCTGATGGTATGATGCTCCTGGTTTGTATAATGCAATGAAAATAATCAAGTCCCACAGCTGTGGTTCATATAGAAGGATGCTGCATTGCCAATACTTCTACAGAATGGTTTTTGAACTTCTTGTTAGTCTAAGCCTTTCTCCCTTTTCCTGTGCTCCTGGGGCTGGATATTAATATATATTAAAATTTAGGAATTACTTTAAAAGTTATTTTTGAGTGTGATGGGAATACATGTGCCTTAGAGGAGACTTGGTATTCTCATGCCTTTGGTATTACTACTTTGTCTGTCTTGCCTAAAAAAAAAAAAAAAAAAAAAAAGGAAGGAAAAAAGGTTCATCTGGCCCTGAAATTCCAGATGCCTGAGATTAAAAGAAAGGACTGGGTTTATCCCATAATCTGTACTGGCACTATAGCTGCTAAGTAATTTAATGTGAATGCTGTGGAAATGATGATGTATGCCATCAATTGCTGTGAACACAGCTGTGTTTCATCAATCTCTGTTTCCCATAATAAGACAGAGAACTATCAATGACTTTTACACATTTGATGTCAGCATTTGGGTAGGTCTGAGGTTTAATTATTTTATGGAGTTTTGTTTCAGTCGTCTTGGGTCCTCCCGTTTCTTATTGTTTTTATTCAGTAGCAAGTGAGGCATTATTATTTTAATAGCTTACAAAGAGAAATCTTAAATGAAAAAAATCTGCTTTGTTCATGGGAACTGAGATAGAAAGCAACAACATCCCACTTTTAGACCGACTTTGCTGTTCTGTCATTCATCAAATGATAGTTAAATCAGTTCCCTTCCTAGCTGACAGGATATCCCAAGTCTGAGGTGCTCAGACATTGCACCCTTCCAGACAAACGTTTGCTTGACTGTGGATTGCCACTTCTCCACGTTTTTTCCTCTCTCTGTTTCTTCTCTTGTCCTAAGAGATGTTTCTTTATTTCTGTCTCTTTTTGCCTTGACACCAGGTAAAATTAATTTCCAGTAATAACTTTCTTTTCCCCAATCAAAATTCTCCTAATCCTCACCTTAAGATGTGAGAAGTTCTCTCAGGCTTCAGCTCACTGACAGATAATAGTCCCAGTGGCAAGGCTGTCACAGTGCTGTACTAAATTGATGGAAAAAACTGAAATGCCGTGGTTCTGGAGTTGCTATATATTGTGTGTTTCAAAGTCACAGAGCCAAAAATGGGTTTTGATTTACTGTGGCTTAATTCAGTCATGATGTGGGGCAAAAAGCCTTTGTCCATATCATTGCAAGGCAGTGGATGCTATACTGCCTTGTTCCCATGTTACTGGTTTTATGTAGGAGCTGCTGGTAGGTTGTAGTTACATATGCAATGTACTATGAAGTGTTCTAGCAGAACTCTTGTTATCTAGATCAGGCAGTAATTTATTTTTGCTGGATGATTTAAAGCATTTTATATAATTGTATATTTTGTCTTATGATAGACTATATAATTGTATATATTGTCTTATGATAGACTGTCTCTGTTTGTATTTATGAACTTCTTATGTATAAGGAAGTAAAACTATCATACACTTCTCATAACAGCTTTGAAATGCATATCATGAATATAACGTAATTTCAACTCAAGTCAAACATGCCCCTCTTGTGTTTTATTAACATTTACCTATCAGAGGGAAAAGTAGGTATGTTCATTTACACTTCATCATATTTTGACTTATATTAGACTGCATAAGCAATGTGGAATCTCCACAGGTAAGAGAAAATGTGCAAGCTGTGTAACATAAATTTATTCTCAGTTTAATATTAAAGATTCCTATCTGGAGCTGTTGTTTCTGGGGAAAAAAGTTAATACTTGGGCTACATTTAGACATATTTAACATAAGTGCAAGTAGAAAAAAATTTAGTTCTGCTGTCTGGGTGGTAATTTTTCATACTAATTCTGCTGCTTACAGCAGAACGATGGTTTCTGCTTCTATTTTTTGATCCTTATTTTCCTACCTAATTTATCCTACATTAATTTCTCTCGCTCTTAGTCCAGAAGTGCCTAATTTTGTCTACTACTACAGTGAAGGGTGCATTTCTTTTACAAGCACATAGTGTGGATATTAGGCTGTATTGTTTAGTATGTCCTGGTGCAAACCTAATGTACAGCACTGGTGGGATGATACACTGTGTACAAGCATAGTTCAGTTTTGAATATAGTCAGGAGTTATCTAACTAAGGTCATAATGTGGGTGACTCTTGAAAGCACATCATATTGGACAGTTGTGATGTTAGAGCACATTGGTGAAGTATGAGGTCAGAGATAGATTTTTTAGTAATAGCATCACATTTTGTAGCATGAATTATAGACTTGAAAAAAGGCTAAAAAGACAATGAACATTATGTGTCCTAGTATGTTTTTGGTTTACTACCTTTTTTTTTTTTAAGTATTGCTGGGCTTCAGTCCAAATACTAGGTAGAATTTTACCAGGCTCTTTGTAAATATGTGCCTCAAAAATAATTACTTCTGCTTATCTTTTGCTAGAGCATAGATGTATGTCTCCCCAAGTAAGCCCAGAAAGAGACATAGAAATCTCTATAATATACTAGGATTTGACTTGCAAGGAGAAGTGAGTTATTAAAAGAAATAGAAGAAAAATAAAAGAAAACCTATGCCTTTAATGAACAGAATAAAGGAGAAAAGAGAACGTTGATTTAATCTATTGATTTGCTGTGAAGTAAAAGAACAGATGTTTTCTGTTAGGTCCCTGGATAAAATTCAGTAGGCGCCACTAATACTTATGGACTGGTGACTTCTGATAAGATTGAAAATTGATGTCTGTTCTATTGTTACCAAATGTATATGGCAGGTCACGCTGCTGTAGGTGACTCATTTCAGAGTACTTTAATACAGAGACTATATCTCATTTTCCTAGACTGAGGCAAAACCAAGAAATGTATTGCCAGCAATTTTCAGCTCCAAAGACATGTCAGCCATGAGGAGTTTAATGCTTATGGTAGGTAGTGGAACACATAGAGCTCCTTTGTTATAGGTCCACATCCCTTTGGATGCCTAGAAAAAGGATAGATTATCTTTATTTGCCTTATTTCTATTTGTCAGTCATCTCTTGGAATGTCTAATTCAATTATTATCTACAGAGGTGCTCAGGGAGATGTGATTAAACTGTAGAGGTGTTGGAAGCAAGTCATTTCAACATTGGCTCAGTTTATCTGACTGCCTCTCCTTTGACAGATCCAAACATTAAACAGACCACATTTAATGGAAGTTCAAAGGCTTCCCCAAAAGGTTCAGAAGGCTCTGTGATCAGGAGGCGGGGGGGCGGTCAGGAGGGAAGAAAAAGTTTCTTTTGTGCCTTCTTGGAAACCACTTGAAGCAACATAATTTTGGAATTCAGGTTGTCCCCTGGTGCTTTTTGAGAGGCCTGAGCAAAGTTTGCTGAGGTCAGTGTAGAGGCTTTCAGGTGCCTCTTCAGCTTTCAGACAAGGAGGGAAGAAAGTCCATGCAGGATGCCCTGTGAATGCAAACAAAGCGTACATGTGATGTGTGTTTTTATACATGCACACATCCACTTCCCTATATATATATATAAGACAAAGAATTTGCATTCTTGCTTTGAATGTGAAATTCACCTCAGATACTATACTACTAGGCAGGATCTTTCTAGGAGGTGACTGGAGTCTTTTCTTCACACTTCTCTTACAAGGAAGACTAGAAGGCCTTCCTTCTCAGCCTTCCTGAGATTTTTGCTGTGCGGCTTTAACATATTTTAATACGTGCACACTCTATATTCACTGTCTTGCCTTCCTGCTGTTCTATACCTCCTGGAAGATGCTATAGGGAAGTATTTAAAATAACAAAAATACAGGGTTGAAACCTGTGTTTTCTTGATTAACTGGCTTCTAAGTATGTGCTTGGATTTGTTTAGTAGCTGGTCATTTCCTACATTCTAAAAGGACAGAGAATTCATTGTGGTAGAGAGTCATTGTGACAACTGTGGGACTCACCTGCAAGATGTGGGCTTTAAAATGTGGTGCTTGGACTCTAGCCTGGGGCAGATCATTTCCTATTTATTTCCTAGTGAAATTTGTGGAGAATCCAGAAAACCTATAAAAGGCTCTAAGGCTCTTAATGAGAGACTTATGCAGCATAAAATGACGTACCCCTCTAAAGACTTGAAGAAAGCAAGAAAAAATTTGAGAAAGAGCATGGCATAATTTTGATGTGATGTCTTAGGTATGAGCTAGTCAATATTGTTTGTAAATCTCCCTTTTGTGATCCATCAGGTCAAAAATTATATTGACCTCCAGAACATTGGTTACTACTCAAAATAAGTCTCAAATATAACCCAGCTGATGTGTAATAGATATTACAGGCTTGGAACGAAGTCAGATGAGTGGAAAAATAATTTAACTTTCCAAGTTTCTTTTGCTTTCAAAGTATTCTAAATGTCTGATTATAACAGATTCTGTAAAGAGTAGTTGACTCTCAGCTGTTAAGCAGATCCAAATCCCTAAAGAGGTTCTCCTGACAAGGGAAAAAAAAAAAGTCAGCAAGAACTGGGCACTGTTCCCTATTCTTGAGAATGCTATAGGATTTTTAGCTGATGTATGATCAGATTTGCATAGAGAGACATCTGTAATCTCCTACAGATTCTAATCACAGTCTTGTGTCAGTATTACACGTAATCCCATGCTCAAATTTAAGCCATTCGGTTGTTCTGTTGAAGCCACTGAAATTAGCAAATGGAGAAGGAATTATTCACACGCTCAATTTGATGTCAAGTATTCCTAAATTTTGAAGGCCAAAAGTTATTAAAATCATCTAGTCAGGCTCTTTACACAATTCAGGCTGTAGATCATTAATACATGTTTTCTACAGTACTTCAGGAGCTATCTGGGATGGAATATGTAGTCTTGAATTAAAGGCTTCAAGTGATGGACAATCAATGATAGCTGGTTGAATGGTTAACCTTGACTCAGAAAAAATACACTTCTGATTTCTAATCTGAATTTTTGCAGATTCAGGCACTGGATATTGTATTTCATCTGCTTGGTTTCAATAGCCTTTACCAGTCTCCTCCTTCTCTTCTCAGACAGGTGTGCAAGGACATCAGTCTACTCCTCTCTAACCTTTCTTTTGAAGAAAGCAAATGAACTGAATTTAAGTGAGACCTTGAATCATTCTAGTACTTGTTTTGCTAGCCCCTTACAATTTTGTTACTCTTCAAATGTGTTTGCTCACTTTTCTAAATTGGGAGCAATATGCCTTCTCTGGAGAGACAACTTGCTGATGAACAACAATGCGTGACACTCAGAAGCATGAGCAGTTTGGTTCAGATAAGGACATGAAACTCAAGACTCATAAAAAAATCTCATTCCAAACTCCTCATGCTATTTCAAATATGCAGTATCTGTCTAGACCGCACACAAGAAAAGCTCCCTGTTGCAGTAGAGATGCAATAGAAGATACTGAAGCAGCCAATAAAATATATGGGAATGTCAATAGTTGCACAGAAAACCCCTGTACTTTTTAACAAGGAGAGTAGACCCTGTTCAAGGTTTAAGTCCTGTTGATGTCCGTGTTCACTAACAGCATTTGAGACCACATAATGTCTTGCAAGGCTGGGCTCTGTGCTGACAGAAGACTGAAATAGAAACAAGGAGTTGTTTAAGCATGAGCTAGGAATTCATTGAAGAGGCACATACTAATCTGTGACCCCTTGTTTACAGCCTAAATCTGTGTCAACAAAATAGCTTTATACTGATGATATGAAGTCAGTCACATGACTTGGCTTTGGCCTAAAACCAATCTAGGACAAACTGAAGCATCATCCAAATTCCAGCATCCAGTTTTCCACATGCAGAAGCCCAGTGCTTTCCTCTGGAATTCAGGTCAGCCATTCATATCAGATTTGCACTAGAGACTTGCTGAACTGACTCAAGTTTCCTGCCAGGAATATAAACATATTATCACGAGGGGCTTGCGAGGCTGTCAATATAGCTGATGGTCATAATCAGGAGTTTGATCATCTTTCCACTGGGTATCAATTCATTCATATGCTATTATCTTTAAAAAAATAATTGCCTTTCTGTTTCCTGCTGTGCCTCTAGGAAGGTAGAGCTGTGATTCGCCTTGTTGCCACCAGGTGCCAGCATTTACTGTCCACAAGTACTAGTGCACCCAGGCCAGCAGCCTGGCAGGGAAACACCCAGGCTCTCAGAGGAGCTTCATGGTGTTAAAAAGTTGGTCCCTCTTGTTCTGAATGAGGATTTGGACCTATTGTGGTGATCAAGCTGAGATCTTCTGATAGCACACGGAATACGAATAGCTTCCCTCTGATGTGTTGAAAGCGCAGGTAGCGTCCCTCTGCCCTTCTGTAGAGTTGAAAAATTTAAGAGCTACACCCTCGTCAAATGAAGTCAGTGAGGGCCACTGGTAACGTCAGGATCCTGGCTGCTTCCCCAGTGCAGGAGAAGGTTAGAGGAGAATCAGAGAAGGTGTCTGCCATGCTGATCCCTTGATTGATAGGCCAAAGTAAGGTAATCCAGACCCAATGAAAGACATGCAAGAGCTGTAAGAGAGCTTTGCAGTCCTAGAAATGCCAAAATTCAAACAAACTCACTGGCTTGTATAATGCATTCCTACTGAAAGAACTAAAAAAGCAAACAAAAAAATATTGTGGAATGAAGACACTACTTGGGAAATTAGGGGTCAGTACCCTGTAAGACAGAGACATTTGCTTTCTTTGAATGAAGTAAAATTGTAAATTGTGTCCAAAAAGGTATCTATGGGGGAAAAAGGTATAAATGTAGTAAATGTCAATTACCTTTAGCTTGTACACTTGAAAGATGTTATGTTTTATCCATGAGGAGTGTATGTGTCTGACTTTGCATGGCTCTGTTCCATCAAGCCAGTCTGGGAAAATGTACATTGAATTTCAACATATGGTGTAGAGCCAACAGGTGAAGTTTGGACTTTGACATTTCCTTTATTCTATAGTTGAAAAATTTTTACCATTGTTTCAGCAAAGTCCTTTCTCTAGGAAGCTTTTTAATAATAAAATGTAATTTATGATGACTTGTACTTCTAATCAAGAAAGAATAAGCACGGGTACTTAGCCATAGAGGTGGTTAATTTACTGTTCGTTTTAGAAAAATATGTTAATACCCATTTTTCATTGCAACTTAGCAAAAATACATTTCTATTCATAAGAAAGACCTTTCACATTTTAATTGTAGTGACCTGTGGACATGCATTTTCCTCAAAGGTTTTCATCCATCTTTTTAACCCTTGATCCATTCCCATATTTTTTGGTAGGCATATTCCATGCAAAGTTAGATGAAAAATTGTACAGCTCCTTTGCATATGAGCCTTGGACCTCTTTTAAAAAAATAGTTTAAAATCACTGTAGTTTTGATTAAGGTCATACTGGAAATAACATAGATTAAAAAAATCAGAATATAGTTGCATTGTTGCAGCACAAAACAGACAAAGAAAGGATTTTCTTCTTCTTGATTCTCCCTGAAGACTAATAATATGAAATATGCAAAGTCCCAGCTCAGGGTAGGTGCCTCTGCAACAAGTTACTCTCATCAGCAGGAAACAAAAAAGACAGTTATGGTTATAAAACGTTCATAGAAAGCACGTGGGCTATGTGTAGAAGAGCCAATTTTATTCAGTTCCTTCCCTCTAAGTAATCCAGGCTGGTATAAAATGTTACATGATATTTCATGTTGTGATGCTTCAAAGTTTTTCATGTAGGAATGGCGTAGGATGGAAATCATAGCTTGGAGCAGTAGCTACAGGCGGTGGGAGAATTATCATGGAGAAATTTTGCACAGGCAATCTCCTGACACCCACTGCCCTTCAGAACAAATGTCCACAGGGCCAAGCTTTCAAAAACAGCTCAAAATTCAGTGATTTATAGGTCTGGCTAAGGGAATATTGAATATTTGTCTTACAGTCTTTTTCTGAAAGCAAAATAGGCCTAATTTCAAAACCCAAAGATGCTTTCCAAATATATCAAATCAATTGTAATTAGCCGCAAAATCTTATTGAGAGAACATCCTTAGATATGCTTTGTTTGCTAATGTGAACCAGCACAATGTTTGGTTAAAGCTGCTTAATCCATTTAATCAAAAGTAATGAGTAAAAGGGAGAGCTGACTATTCTGATACATTTCTTGTCATTGATTGTGATGGATTAAAATGGAATTAATGGCTATCCCTGAGTATCACCCTCTCAGGAGCCATTTATTTGTCCTGGTCTTTGAGCTCTTAGTAAACAAGATGATACATTCCTTTCTAACATGCACTTTAAATTAGTTACAGCTCACACTTGGAAGAGGAATATTTGCAACTGAACTTTTTTGTTTTCTCCTTTCTTTTACTGATTTGTGAGGCTTTGATTGAAGGCTTCCATCTTTTGCTTTTGGCTTTGGCAATGGTAATTAGCATTTGTATGGGATTAATACAGTGGTCAATCCAAAGGAGGGTTGTAGGTAGAATAATTAGATTAATGTCTTTTCACAGGGACCAGGTAATCAGCAAGAAAAAGCACCGCATGGACTAGAATTCGAACCAATTTTCATCCTGGTGGAGATTTCTAAAGGATATCATCTGCAGGCAGTCAGGCCATTGGGAAGGGGCTTTTCGTGCCAGGGTGAAGGCAGTTACTAGGGTCAGTCCATGTTGATGCGCGTTGATAGCAACCGGCTCTGTCATCTGGGCTGAAGCTACTGATCCAAGTTACTGTTTTTATGCTCTCCTATCGCTACCGCACGGAGCTTTGAAGTATCGCAACTTGAAATACCCCAAAGCTTTTCAGTGCCAGCCCAGATTACTTACGGGAAAGGGATCAAATAAAAAGAATATAGATACTGCAGTTAGCAACACTGACATAATCACTGGTCCCCTTTCAATTCCTCTGTCAGCTTTGATTCTCCTCTTTTGCTTTATTATTTGGAAATGGTATTAAATGCTGATGAGGCAGCATATATATCTAGTCATCAAAGCCCTGTCAGTCACTCTTAGGCAATCAAACCTTTCTTTGGGGTACGATATGGTGCCTGACCATGGCCTGGAAGTTATTCCCATACTGCTGCATTCCTACTCTATGTAGTTGGGCAAGTTGCAGTATCTTTTATTCCCCTCTCATAATTGGATCGGGAACTGGGTTTTTACAGCTGTAGGACACTTTGTGTGCCTGAACAGAATCTTAATATTGGCAGTGTAGGGCATCGTGACTTTAAGTTTCCAAATTTAAATATCATCGAAGCTGAGGTATAAGAGGTTCAGCAATTTGGATACTCCTCCAGGTTCTCGCCTGCAGTTTGCGCTTAATGGAGGTTGCACTTCTTGCACAGTAGAAGGATATCTGATGTTTACAGCAAGTTTAAGAAAAAACATTACAGAAGGAGAAAAATATCCTTTGTATCCCTTTATCCATAATAACGGTGCAGATGTCTGTTACAGCAAGTTGTTTGCTAAATGCATTTCCATTCACCCAAGTTTGCAATAGGGTTAGTGGGTAACAACTCTGGTAATTGTTGAAACATTTGTTACACTATTTCTCATAGATGCCTCTGCCTTCACTTCTAACATACTTTGAACTGGACAAGAATATTTTTTAAAACCTGAGATGAAAGTTGATGAAAAACCAAGAACATGAAACAGTCATTCTCTAGCCCTTTTGAAAATTTTGATCTAATAGTAGATACCGAGTTAAGAAACGCTAGGGTTTTAAATGTAAAACTATGTCTTTAGATTATTGCTGCCCTATTTTGTGAACAAGTAGCACTATTTAATGGAAATAAACAGCAGAAAAAATGGTTATTTTGTTTCTTAAATCACACCACAGCTGATTTGCTAATCTGTATGCAGCACCGGAAGAATATTGGAGAGTAAGTCAGTCCAGGTACACTCACATTATATCTTCTATTAAATTTAAGATTTCAAGACTTTGTTTACCTTTTGCCTACTCACCTAGACATATTTTTGATTTTGAAGCACGTTCTTCCTTATGTTTATAAAAGTGGCTTTGATTGGTAATTTCTTTAATGGCTGTTACGCTACCTCCTATGCCAGTCTTTTAGCAGAAAGCAAGAAAGCCTCAACAAATATGCTACATAAACCCCTTTATTAAGAAATAAGACACTTTTATTCAGAAATATCTGTCCCAAAGGAGATTTTAATCAAGACAACAAAAAGCATGAAGAGAAATTGATTTTAGAAACTAAGTGCAAATTTTATTTGCAACTAGTTTTGAATACTTTGGGAATATGTTGCCTCAGAAATCACCTCATTCCTTCAGTGGAGTGACCATGTTTGTTACGTATGTCTGAAAAGACCAAAAACCATTTTGGAAGTGGAGGGCAGGAGTTCATCATCACACCCGTCAGCACCAGGTTCTTGTTTTATGTTACAGCTATGTAATGCTTAAATAAAAATAAATTAAGTGTTAAGTAGAAAGTCTTCCTGCCTTAGCGCAAACAGCAACATACTCCTGGCATGACAATATAGCAGTTGTTTGCTCTGTGCTGGAGATGATCTCATAGTTGGTTTAATCAAAAAGGGACATACTCCGTTAGAGGGCCATAGTTATGGAAATTGAATCTTTTATCGTTTCGCCAAGAACTTTCTTTGTTATCCTTTGGGTCATATTGTTGCGCCAGGGTTTTCTGAGTGAGAAATCACAGAAAATTTTGATTGTGGAGCCTCGAAAGGCTTTTCTCATGCAGGCTGGGATGCATTAAAGAAATGACTGGACTAATGTCATATCATACATGCCTACTTTCTCCATTGGCTGTCTGTGCCTTTTTTCCTTCTTTCCCCATTATCTTCTTACCATTTACTCAAAATTCATAAAATGGAACAAGCAGCTGTGCTGTTTTGTACCATGTATGTTGGAGTTTATACTGGAGTATATTTTGTTGTGGGATATCTCTGGAGTATGTTTTGATAGGTGAGGCGAATATTGTATTTTTATGGTTTAAATACTATTGTTTTTCTTTAAAGAGTTAACAAGTGCTCAGTAGATTTTACTATTATTCTTTTAATATTGGAAAACCACTAAGGAATCCACAAAGTCAAAAGCTTGCTTGTAAGGATCTCTAGTTCCTTTACTCATGTACTTGTAACTCACAAATGCTGTGAGTTTTAGAACAACTGCTGTTAAAGAGCAGGCTTTTCCATTCAGTTATGAAAGGGATATTGAAACATGACAGATACACTGTAGTTGCATCAGTTTTATTAATTCTTATGGTTTTTTAATTCTTATGCATTTTTCAAGTAACTTTGTTTCTATGTTTTCTAAGAAACAGATTACACTCTGTTAAGAAAAGGCTGTTGTTGCCCCTTTCAGATGAAATGGTAATGATGCCTGAGGTGTCTGATATGGACACCTCTATCATCTTGTGTTATCTGGAAATATGTATGGAAAATGAGTGTGATCCAGCATTTACTACTAAAGAAACTAGAGAAACAGGAAAGGAAGAATTCTTCTGACCACTGCCAGATGCGGTCTAGGGACCTAACATGTATTGCAGGAATTAAAAGCATCCACAGGTGTTGTAGAAAATCCCCTCATTCAAGTCCAAATCCTATTTGTAT
This sequence comes from Rhinoptilus africanus, assembly GCA_013400135.1. NCBI lineage: Eukaryota > Metazoa > Chordata > Aves > Charadriiformes > Glareolidae > Rhinoptilus > Rhinoptilus africanus. Next base: position 357,254 of record VXBO01002416.1, on the reverse strand, counting down.
TGTGTTCAATAGCAAAACTCCAACAGATTTTGAAGGTACCATGTCAGAGCCTTATTTCATAGCCTGTGGGGATGAATCATCTTCCTTAAACTAGCTTTTACGCTTTTCTGCATATGACCTCAAACCTTCCTACATGACTTTATAGAACAGCAAAATATGGTATTTATTGTGCAAATGGCAATGTAAGGCAACACACTGTAAAAGTAATCTTTATGAAATGTTTTATTTTCCTAGGATATGCAGTTCACTTCAGTTTGGTGTTATGAGAGTCACACAGCAATTCAGCAGATTTATCGCTTCACTGAAAACTGTGATGACATACCCTTGCACTACTTAACTCTCAGTGCAACATCTGGGCCTGTGTCCAGCACTTGATAACCAAGTCATCCATAAAGTGATACAAAACCCATTTTGATTTACTGCACGAGGACATTCTTCTGTCAGTTAGAATAAGTTAAAGGTCCGTAGGTGCTTGATCCAGCCAGACACTTAGGTGCGCTTTAGTCCCTGAGCGTGCAGCCTGGGCAAGCCCCATACTGTCTTGCAGTCCCATTGACATCCATGGGTTTCAACACTGGTGCACATCTCCAAAGCTTATTGGAGCTTTCAGGAGGTGCAAATTAAAAACAGGCTTTCAAATAAACCATGCTTAATTCCAGCTTCATGAGCCACACCTCGTCCTTATTCCCTGTGAATATGTTTCTTCCTATGTGATGGCTGTTTCTGATGATAGCAATGGACCATATTTCACTTTGAGAGACTTGGGAGTATAGTTACATCTCTTGGGCCTACTTTTTCCCCTGAATGACATGCTAGGAATGTATTAATATCTCTTTGATAGGCCAGAGGAATGTGGAATGTGCATAGTGACAGGGCGTTTGGAGCCATGTGGGGAGGGCAAGTGAGGAGAGAGGCTGGGCAGATGAAAACCCTCCTGCGTGTGGGAGGGTAGGAGTGGTGGAATTTGCTGTGCCATGCTTTCATACTGAACCTCTTCTTTATTTTGCTAGTGGCATCCCTACACAGTGTTATATCATGTGTTCCCAACCCTTTGCCAACACCACACTCTCTCGTGTGACCTTCGGGCGATCCTGGGTGAAATGTAACTGGAACTGGAAGATATGGTTTCTTCCTGAACTTGCAAAATATAAAAACAAGCAAGCAAGAAAGGGAACACAGATATGTTTTATGCCGGTGTTATTTATATAATTTTAGCTGTTATTTATGCTTTCCCATTTGTGTTTCTCTAATTCTCCTTGAAGTCCCATGGGTTGTTGCAAGTTCTCACTAATTAAAAATATGATATATTTTTCTGGCAACTCTTTTTAGGCTCCTTACATTGCGCAGTCTAACTGTGGGTAGACTTTATCAGCTGTATGTTCTTTCATGTGCCTTCTATTTCTGCTAAATGAAAAAAGGCATATTAGTATGCATTTTGTACTCTTTAGTCACAGCTCCATGTGGCTGCTGTGTTTTTTTTAAACATGGATTATTTCTCAATGTTGTCAGTATTGTTATGAAAAATAATTGTTGTCTTCATTGTCCTTGTAGGCCTTTTCCACTTAGAGGTTTTATTTAATTCCCTGGATAGTGTTATAATTCAAACCATTATTAAAAATACTGGAAATACCTAGCTGAGGACAGGCTCCTTGGGAATGTCTATATATATACACACATATGTGTGTTTATATATGTACATACACACATATATATGTATTTCCATTTAGTGAGCCATTAATAAGAACTCCTTGAATAAAGTGTTTCATCTAGTCTGTGTCTTCCTTGGTGGCTTATGAAAATGTCAAAGGGGATAGTGTTAGAAGACTTGCTCTGCTCAAACTGTATGATATTTATTGCATCTCTACTATCCATTAGGCATATATCCTGTTACAGGAGAGCAGATTGGTTTGATGTGACTTGTACTGATCTTTTAGTATAATTTAATTTATTTCTGTAAAATACTACCCTTTCCATTTAGTAGCATTACACTCCTCCTTTCTCCAGTTCATATTAAGCCTTCTGCTTAAAACCTCCCTTCTCTCGGTATTTGTTTTAGCTTTCAGTGCTTGCTTTTCATTCCTGTTCAAGCAATAGTCTTCCTATCATATTTCTGTGTTGTGGAGTTTTTGTGTTTGTTTGGGGTTTTTTTTGATGGGGGATTGACTTTGTCTCACATTAATATGTTGAAAGCATTTATTACTTGCAGTTATCCTAGAATATGAGTTTCGTCTCTTTGTGAGGAGACCTCAATACGAGATGTCTTAATCTTTTTTCTAGACCCTAAAAAAAGATGAAACTCTCAAAATTTAAAGCTATATGTGTGATATTTGATCTTCCTGGAGAGTACCCTTGTTATTTCTTAATGTCTTTATCAGTAATAATCAGTAATAATTCAAAGCCTGAAGTCCTTGTTAACATAGGCAGAATCCCACTAGTGTCCTTGGGAATTTTGCCTTCAAAAATGAACAAGCAATTAATGTCAGGATTTCTGTCTTAAGACAGTAGCTGAATGGCCACTTGGGAAGAGTGCTATTCAGGTTGTCAACCCAAAGTTTCTCTCCCCACCCAAGTCAGAGAGCTGTCTGCAATTACTGCTTCTTAAAGGGCTTGGCCAACAGTGGGATGCTGAACACTCAAAAATCCCATTAATTTGAGAGGGAATTGTCACTCTTGGCCTTTCTCTGGACTAGGCTGTATATGCTTCTAGCTAGATTGCTCCAGAGACCTGGCAAAGAGTCTGGAGGGCATTTTCCTAGGCTGTTACACAACGTTTTGCTCACAAATATGCAGAATATTCCCAAAGGACAAAATGTTGTTGGTAACATGACACACCCTCCCACCCACTCCCAAAGAATATAATGTCTATTAAACGCTTTTTAATTTGTTATGGTATTAGAGATCCTGAATAGTACATATTCACAAAACTGTTGTGAAGCCACTGTCCTATCCCGTTTCTCCCTAAGAGGCCTTTGATGCTTTTGGTCCTACTCCGTGGCTCACCAGTGTTATTCAAGTCATTATTTAGGCTTTGCAAAACCTGCCCTCAGGCTCTCAACTTCTTTGAACATGCCTCAGCTTTTCCAGTCTTGGAGTCCTTTCTTCATACTCTGTACCATGGAAGGCTGTTGTGAAACACATTTTCTGCATTCTTGCCCCTTCGAGGGCTTCCATATTGAAATGTTCTCTAAACCGCTTTGTTTGAGTATAAAGCTCAAAACTTCTGAAAGCTCTGAATTTATAGACTCAAGGGGAAAACCAAGTAGGACCTTAAAGGGATTCATCCTCTGCAGAGTTTTTGAAACAGCAGGCTTTTGGGATGGTTTAGTAAAAAAAATAGATTTTCAGTTAAACGGTTGTTTTAAATGAAGTGTATGTCTCTTGTGAAAATTGCAGTAATTCATTGAAAAACAGTATGTTTCCAGTTGCATCTTATTTTAGGCTTTTAGACAAATATATTTGAAGATTTTTTGAGAAAAACTGATAGTCTGCACAGCTACTACTTTTTTGATCAGCCCTAGTATTGAGGTCTTGGTAAGAGAGAAAAGGAGAGTGGCATTTTAGAGATTAAAAAAATAAAAAAGATGGCTTTTTTTTTTTTCTTAGAGGGGAAAGGAGGTCAAGCAATGGATGCTTAGGAAGAAGAGCTTGCAATTTGACTTGTTTCAGCCACAGAAGGCTGAAATGTGAATGTGTTGTCTTCAGCTGGAATGCTTGTTAAAAAGACTAGGGTTTAGCTTAATTGGAAGAAAGACTCGAGTACTGCCTTAGCTCTTCAGTAGTAAAAGTAAAGTACATTTTGTGTTTATCCTTAGTGTTTATTTTCTCCTCCACATTTCCCTCCCTTCACAAAGCAAAACTAAATACTGTGGATGAAAGCAGAATTTACCTTTAAAATCTGATTTGATGGAAGGATCTTCTGAATAAAAAACGTTGAGTCTTGGTCCCTTTCTCTCTACATATTTAGTGGTACAGGATGCATGAATATAAATGCTGGGCAGCTGGGAGCTGTTTGTTTTTGGAGAACTGGAAGCTCTTTGAAAACTGCAGGAGTAGATATGTTTCTGAAGTTTTATTTCATTGTTTAGCTTTCTGTCATCCAGAAGTGCAGTGTTTACTTAAACGTTATACAAGCTCAGTGTTGTCAATTAACAAGTACTGTTGTAAATTAGGAGTCTTGGCTTTAAACTGTTGGACTGAACGTTATAATTGAAAACAGTTCTACAAATGCTCAGCTGTTGACTCCTAACTTTACAGAAATACCTTGGTTTCAGAATGTGATATTCCCAAGCAGTTCTGAAAGTGCATTGAGATAAACTGAGTTGTATATATGCATTTTTGTGATCAAATGAAACCTGTCACATAAATCTGAGAAGTCCGTGCAATCCAGGATTTGCTACTAGCAACGCATGCCCTCTTTTTGGGGTGTAGCTCCTATGTAAGGTCTTGTTATTAAATGCGTGCGCAGTCCCAAGAATTAGATTTTAATCTACATGGTATAATTGAGACTGTCTTTTCTTTCTGAAGGAAAATTTGTCACATTGGCATTCACATTTCAGGTCATGTTTCTCTATCATACTGCATGAAAACACAGGCACAATAAGACATGGAAGCTCAGAGCAAGATACAGGAAGGTGTTGTGGGTAAGGTAGCTCCATGAGTGCCCTAAATGAGAGTTAAGCTATCCCAAAGATAGGTGTTTTGCAGAAGAGATGTGATGGAGTAGAAGGAACACAAACAAGTCGGGACACTAACACTATTTTAAAGAGTACAACTGCAGGTAGAATCAAATAAGTAACAAGAGACAAAGCAAAAACATAAAACTAAAAAAAAAACCTGGGAAGATCTTAATAGGTAGGAAAGACTTCAATGTACGCTCTTCATATGATGATCTCTGTTCTCACTTCCCTTTAAATAAGAAGCTATACATTTTATCCATATCTGATGGAGATATTTATTTAAGAGGATAGCAGAGCATGAACAATGGGAGTGGAAATGCTTGAGCAGTAATAGGACAAGCATTCCTTTTCTATCAGATAGAGATCCTTACTGCAGAGTAGGCTAGGTGTTTTCTGTAAAGGAAGGAAATTTCAAGTAAGAGATAAAAGTTAGAGGTTGCTTTAAATAATATTGCTTCAGTGATGGTTTTCCATGCTGAACTCATCACCAAAGAAGTGGGGAAAAAAACTGAATCAGTTTAAAAGGCAAAAAACCTCTACTAAAAGGTCACTGAGGTAGGTAGAAATCGTTCATTGGTGGATCCTCCCAGGACGGAACTCCTGTAGACATCAGATTTGGTGAGGGTTAATAGTCAACATTTAATAAGATTTTAATTCATAGCTTTAGTGAATGGAATTAAAATTTTCCTTTGTCAGTTCTCCAGTCTACAGCTGAGAGTAATCGTCTCGTCTCAGGCATTAAGCATGAGGCATCACTCAATACCCAAGATATTTCAAAAAGTAAACAAATGTGTTCCTTGTTTCTCTCCCCCATTATGCTACGGTGTTAGATTTTGAGGTTACTGAGTTTAGGGAGGGATGGTAGGAAGGGAACATGCCATGTGTTCCTTTTTTTGGTTAAAGAGATGGCTCATGCATTTTACCTCCAATTCCTGAAGAGCTGAGTTTCCACAGTTGTGTACATCCTGTCACGAGCTGGGGCTAAGCTCTGGGCAAAATTGCTGGTATAGCTAGTGTTGCAATTTCACAAATCATGAGACAAATCTAGCCCTGACCTTATATATCTCAGAGAGGGTTGCAATGATTTGGAAGCGAACTGCATTCAAAACCCCGTAGAAGGTTAAAAAGGGAGAGCAATGGGGGAAAAGAATGGAAGAAAAACCATGGGGATGATAAATTCCTTTTCTCCCCTCTCGCCGGTATTCTCCAATCAGTGTGTGGTCTTGCATAGGAGTTTTTACTGTTCTGTAGTAGAGAGTTCAGGTGGTATCATAAATAACACAAATCGTGGTGCTGTACCTTATTGTCTGTCCTGAAATGCAAATATTTCTACTTTTTCAAAATAACAAAGACCTGCCCATACTAAGCATTAATAGATAACAAAAAAATCAAGTGACATATATTAGTAAGTTTTGATTTTAAGCTTGGCAAGCTAGGAGTGCTTCTGTACATTGCAAATGCGTGCAACAATTAATTTTTGGTTTCTTTTCTGATATTTGAAATTACAGAGGCAGTTGCTGTGCTGTTTTTCTGTTTGTAAGTTAAAAACTGACCAGTTTATCTACGTGCAGGGCACAACATGCCATGTGGTGTCACTTCTGGTTTTCCTCCTCCCTGTTAGGAAAGATTGTATGTTCCCCAGCTGCCTCCTGCTTTCCTCTGTGCAAGAGCACTCGGCTCCCATCCTATACCTTGGAGCAGGATGTGGCTGAGGCTGAAACCGCAAAGGGTGATTTTGCAGCTTGGAATTTCCCCATGGCTATTGTGTCCATCTCCTAAGTATAGCAGTAGAAAAGTGTTTTTTTCTCAGCAATTGCTTTTGTTAAGGGCTGATTTTAAAAGGGGAACAGTGCTGCTGTAAACTCAACTTCATGACATTGAAATGATGCACCATGATTTGATTGCTGAGCAACCTCTCGCTGCTTTGGATTTTGCCAAGAGTTTTTTGTGTCACATGTATTTAGGAGACCTAGATGATCTGTGTGAGCTTCTCTACACTATCCTGCAATTTTCCATGGCAAATAAAGTGCTTGTTAAGCCACAAGTGCCTCTGTTAGAATGAAGTTACTAAGGAGTTATGAGGCAGTATTTACATGACTTCTTAATGTGAATGAACCTGTTGGTGACTTTATTCCAATACTAAATAAAGTCAAGACCTCTCAAGTGTTAGTCTTCGCATAGAAACAGACCTTTTTTACTTTAGATTGTAGAGGCTTCAGTGTTAGATTCTTGCAAGTAAGAAGGCAAAAGCATTTTAAAGAAGATAGAAGAAACCTGTACCTTTTTCTGTTTAAGTAGGCTTCTGACTAAGAGAAATTGTATAATTCTTGGCCTCATTAGAAGGAATTCTAGTCAAGTCATTCTATTTTAGTAGCCAAGTATAAAAAAAAAAAAAAAAGAAAAGGTTAATGATGCTCAGTATTTCAATAATACTCTTACTGTTGGTGAAATTGTTCCTTTGCTATAGCAGGCCACAAAATTGTTCATAATGCTAACCTGGCAAATACTACCACTCAGGTTCGGCCAGTTCTGGTGCAAGTCTAACATACCTTAAGAAATGCATTTAACTCTTTTTTGTGCCTCAATTTTTTTCCTGTAGTGGATTAAAGGTAGTGTTAGTCTACAGATGAAGCTATGACTGGGATCTGATATAGCAAAGCCTGTAATCAGAGTTCCTGCCAGGGCAAGGAGCCATCTCTGACCATCATCTCTTGAAGTCAGAGCTGTGAACTTTCATCTGTCCAGGTACCTTCAGTGATTCCTAAGTGGTGCAAAGCATCAGATCTTTCCAGCACTCCAAGCTCTGCTTTCAGTGGTATTCGTGGGACTTGATTTATCAGTGGGAAACAAGGATTAATCTTGCTGAGAGTCCGTGATTGTAGACAGTCTTCCCTGTGCCATCCGTTGCTTGTCCTTCTGACTCTGTGTCCTGGTTTGAGGTAAAATGGAACCAATTTTCTAATTTGGAATTTTACTTTTTAGCTGGGCCTCATCTAACTAACTAAAGTCTGAAATTAACAACACATTGTTCAGACAGTGTTCACTCTCCGAGTGATAAGACCTGATTATCCCAAGGAATGGTATGCACTGAGGCTCCTGCTTATACNTTAAAGTAGTTTAGTTCTTTTTCTAAACTCGTAAATCTCTTTATCTCTTCCTCTCCTCTCTGAGGAGAGATGGGGGGGAGGGCCATCTGTCGTTCAGATTGGCCAATTCGGCCAAAACCACAACACTCTGGCAGTGTGTTCCAGTCCCATGCTGGCCCACAGAACTGCCGATGCTGCTGTGGCATGGCAAATGAGATCACTGTCCCGCTTTGGGTTAAAATAATCCTTTAGGCTTTCATTTATGTAAGATTATTTTTGTAAGTGTTTGTGCGTGTTTATGTTTGCGTGAGATTAATTCATTCCTCTAGTTTTCCACGTGGTTCTATGGATTAGCTGAGCCAGCTCAGCTGAGAAGTGGCATGGGAAAAAGGGAGCAAGAGAAAAGAGTTGCCTAAGGTGGGCATTGGTCCTAAAAAATGAAAGGCTAAAACTGGAGCTTTGGTGTATTGGTCTATAGCATGTTTGCTTTGGTGGCAAAGCCAATTTCCTTGTTCCTGCTTTGCCTCACCAACATTCAGCAAGTTCCCCTACCTCATGTGCAATCTGAGCTTATGTCTTGGGGTTAGTAATGGTGTTGCTACTGTGCTTGTAAACTTTAAAGTAGAGCACATAAAACATGTAAAATTGGTCTACATCGTGGTAAGTTTTTCTATGTGAATTCCCTATCTTAAATGAAACTCTTATAATTATTGGAATTCAAAGGGAAACATATTAGAGCTTCCTGGATATTATGTGTCTAGCGATCATCTTTCTACCATTATTTATTTTGCATTTCGATGATTTTACATAAGAAACTAGAAAACAAATGCATGTTTTGTCCACACTAATGACAGCAGCAGAACATACCTGAGCTACAAGAAGCGGTCTAGCCATTGCTGTATGGAGTCCTTCAGGAACTGGTTTACCCCGCACTGTCACAAGAAATTTGCACTCTCCTGCCTACACCCTACTCTTAGCTTGTACTACAGGACTAAATATTGACCTTATCCATTTCCGCTCTTTGTCAGGCTTTGTTTATAGCTCAGAAGCAGCTCATGGAGGGTGGAGGAGCTTACATTTCTTCATGCTTGTATTAGCCATTGGCTCTAGATCAAGAACTATGTGAGCAACATTTATTAAATATGAGCAATTGCAGACCTGTAAGTTCATGTTGCTTCCACTGACATTTTTCCATTTAAACTCTTAATTCTCCCCCCTGTGGTCTCAAAATAGCAATTTATTGCAATCTGCTAGCATTTCTGATGTAACAGACAGAGATTTTTGAATGTTCAGGGCCTAGATGATCTCAAACCAGGTCAGCAGATCCCAGTTTCTCAGATCCTTGAATGTGAACTTTAGTGACTATTTTGACAAAAGGGACTGTTCAATGAAAGCTGACTCTATTTTCAAGTTACAGGCTGGGATTTGTGCCTTTATTGGGCGGTGTAGCAAGCAAAGCATGTTGAAAGTCCCACTGAATAAGCCAAGGCAAAGGACAAGGGAGGCCTCCACTCCAGCACACAGGATACTGATCTGGCACAGTCAGTTCTCTCTCCTGTGCCTATTTTATAATAACCTGAACCATATTATGCCTGGTGATTTGTTAAATTTGCATTCAAATTTGAGTTGAAACGTGAAACTGTGGCCAGGCTAAAGTCATCTGGAGTTTTGCCTTTGACTTCAAAGGGCCATGCTTTTATCCAGGTCTACAATTGCTCCTCTGCAGACGGGTCAATTTGATGTACAGCTCTCTTCCATGACAATCTTTTCTCTATGAGATTTCTGTGCTACTCTTGCTTATTCTTTCTCCTGAAGTAATAAATCTCTGTTTAGGGCACCAAAATCCTTCTCTGCAACAGATGGTATTGATTTTAAAGATGCTCCAGGTAAAGAAAAAAAGTCAGTGGAAGGAATATAATTCCTATTGGCAGGTATTTTCCCCTAGATATTAAAAAAAGAGAAGTGTATCTTTTCTCTCTGTCATGCCTGTTTGTTAGAAGAAAAAACATACAAGAAATTTTGCCCCCATCCCCATAGCAATGGTCAGAGACACTTGCCATCATTTCTCCATCCTGCAGTGCAAAAGCCCCTCTGGGGAATGTAGGGGAGAGAGGAGATCTGCAGAAAAACATAGCGGGAGAGGGATGCAGGACTACCATAAGGAGTGATAGGGTAGATCCCCTTTAATGTAAGTTTTAAAAGTCACTTATAGTTACTTTTAGAAAAATGTGGTCCCCCTGCAATCTCTGTGGCTGAAATACCTAACTGTGCAAATAGGCAGGATTCTTAACAACTTTTCTTCTTTCCTCTGCTCCCCAAATTGTTCTGGAGGCCCTGGCTGTTCTCTTAGCTCAAATAATGTTTGACAGTTCAGTAATAAGACAAAAGACAACCTTCTTTTTTTTGTCTTTTTAAATCCAGATAATTTAATACAATAAAGGAGCAGAGACATCAAAGCAAAGAAACTATATACATTGTACAAAGTATTGGGAATCTGTTCTCTTTTCAGAATTTTGACATGTGCTATGTAGTGTGGTTACAGCTATTAAGAAAATACAGACGTCTTTCCATGCAGTCCTCTTGCTATTTAAAACAATCATGTGAAATCTGTTTTGATGCTGCACAGAGACACATACAGCTTTATTACTGGCTTTCAGTGAAGGTGGGTAGAATATGTTGGCCTTGTACTTCATTAGAGCAAGAGCAAGGCAGTTAATTCTGAATGAGAGACATAGATTAGATTTATGACACAGTGCAAGCTTTGTGTATGTAGACTGCTTTCTTGTTCCGTCTTCAGAGCTCTGCTTAACTTCTTTTGAAGCATGTTTGATTATCATTTATTGCCTGGGAGGGTGTTTTCAGAGTCTTTCCTGTCCTACACCATAAGACTTAGGTAGGACTGCTGTTGAGACCTAATATGGACATGCACGGGATCTGCCCTTATGATCTCTCTTATTTAGAGAGCAGCCTGTGAGCCTGTGCTAGCATCATCTCTAAACAGCACAACAGCTCCTTAAAGAGTTGATGGAGGGGACAAAGGTTCTAACATTGCTCTTAATTTTTCAGAAAATACCTCCAAGTGATGGTCTATAAGATGGCCAAACCCCTATGTACCTTCAAGCGGTTAAAATACATACAGACTTGACTGCAGTGGGCAACATAATTTAGCCATCTCAGGAGGAGAGGATGAGCTCTCAGTTGTCTTCTACTGGGACTAAATGTAACCTTATTATTGCTCTCCTACAATGTGTTTATGTCAGTGCTGTGGTAAGACCTTCTTGAAGGTAGGGTGAACTGCAGGGTCTCAGTAGCTCTGAAACCTACATGCACAGTCCCTTAGATTGGGGTATAGGCAAAATACCACAGTCATACAAAGAAAACCATCTAGCTCAATTTTTTTGGAAAGTTAAGTCCAAGTTATCTTCCTTACCAAGAAGATTAGGCTTACTGGGCTTGGTATTTTGATAATTATCAACCCTAAAAGTGTTTTACGACAGTGGGGAGATGGTGCTAGCAGATTACTGAGCATGAAATTTATGAGAAGGGCTGAGTACAAGGTTTTTCGATAGTGGCAAGATGAACGGTAGTTGCACTGCTGTTTTATTTAGCAGTTTATAAATGAATTATTTTGACTTACTATGTTGCTTGATTGCAGGTTTAGGTGAAATTATTGTCCTGAGTAAAGCCTAATTACCATAGGAAGAATATTTTCACATAGAGTTAATAAGAAGAAAGCAGCAAATTCCAAAGCTGCTCTTCTTACTTAGGTGGGAAGGTGAGACAGCAAGACTGATTTTAAAAATACGTGCATATTTGTAAAAATGATGTGTGCATCTACCAGGTCAAGGATCTCTTGGCAAGGGTTCCAAATGCACTGAGTTATCTTAGGATCATGAACCTTCTAGTTTGGTAGGGATACCTGGAAGTTAGGGAGGTTCAGCAGATCACTCTCAAAAGAGAAGAGATGGTCTTCATTCCTGCCATGTATAAATGTAATTCTACATCCCCCAGCACGTTCTGATCTCTACTTCTGGGTGAAAGCTTTGGAAATAAACTTATCCATTACGAAGGCTTCTAATGTGAATAGTAAAACTTTGTCCTTTTTTTCCTTTGGTTATGACCAATGATGGGCTACACAAAGAAAGGAAACCTTATTTGGCAAGAATCAGCCTTTGTTGCTAACAAATAGATTTTATTCATATAAATAATGTAGTTTATTACTGTAAACTATTGCCTAAAGAGCCAGGCTAGACATTGGCTAAAGAGATAGGCATCCACCAACGACAAAACTGTGAACCAGACCAAGGGGATATAAGCAAAGGAATGGGGTTGTTTTCATCTTGAATCTTTGGATTCTTGAGGTTATTTAGTGCTCTTTTAGCCACTAAAGTTCCCACTGGAGTCTGATCTGTCTTGATCTGGTCCAGTCTAGGCATTGTTACTTAATCTTTTGCATATTCCAAGATGTCGCTTGGATTACTAACCAGGCTCTGTTATGTTGTCAGCCATAATTTCCTCTGGAATAACTACCTTGCTGCATCCAGATATCCATCTTCATATGAAGATCATTTGTTGTTGCCCAACATGGACAGATTCCAACTGCTATTCCAGTTGGGATGACGAGGTTTTCAGACAGCAGTAGTAACTCCTACGTAAACTCCTATGTAGAGGAAATAAACTTACATTAAAAACATATTTATAATCTGTAGCTATTCCCTATGGAAAGGGGATTTTAGCACTGATGTGTCTCTTTAGGTAGGTGAGCCCATAAAATCAGGAAGAAATATGTTTGAACCACCAGCTAAGTGCACAGCTGAACCTAGCATAGCTGAAGAAGGACTTCATGGAAATGTACGGGTCAAGAGTTATTGGCTGAAAAATATGCCAAAGCCTAATGAATGGAAAAAACATTTGCTATGCTGCTTTTTGGGTTTAATGCTGATAGTATGGCAAAGTAGTGAGTGACAGTCATTTGTACTGCATAACTTGGATACAACAGTTCCTCATTAGTCACAAAAAAGTTCAATTAACACTTCAAAAAGGCATTTTATACTTTTCAGATGAGACTGACATTCCAAATGCAATATTTAATCTGTATGTCAGCAGCTAATTTTCCTGATGTGTTATGTCATTTTCTGAGCATATCTAGAGAAACAGGATGAATACTAAACTTCTATATTTTTTTGTATGTTATTACTTTCAGAATAATTACAGTGCAATTTTTATTAATTATGGAGAATGATAATAGTTATCATAAAATAGGAATCACATGTTCCATGCATCTGTAGCTTGTATGAAGTGAATGGGATGCTTCATTATTACCACTGGCAATAGCAACAGCAATTATTCTTTTCATATGAATCAGGCTTTGTTAGTATCAGGCCAAACACTATGTATTACGACAGAGTAAGTTTCTTTAAGGATGTGGGTAATGATGCACTGTGGGGGCAAAAATGAGCAAAGTAGTGTGGCAGGCTTTGGGTAATCTTGTGTTTGAGTCCAGTCCTGTAAAGCTTTAAGCATATGTTGAACTTTAGTCATGTGAATGGTGAAGCTGTTCATTGAGATGTGAATTATCTAGCCAGAATGAGAGCATCACTTTAAAGCAGGAGCTGCCAGCCTGTGGCATAAAAGGCACATGTGGCCTGTGAAACACCTTGATGTATTTGATGAGAGCCCACTGAAGAGGAAGGCTAAATATCCACCAGCCAAACATTAACATGGTATAAACCTGCTGCAAGCACTGTTTCCTCAGCACCAGTGGGGTTCCATTTCTACATGACTACTGCATAAAAGTCGACAGTTGGTACAGTCCAAAAGGGAAGATACAGAAGATCCTTGTCCAGGGCCTCGTACCAGGAGACATTCAGAGTCGTGCCTCAGTCTGCTTCACTCAGTGGTGTTGTAGGTAGAGAGAGCTTATTTCCAAAACACAGAAAAGCACATCCAAGCCATAACGGTAGTGTGTGTATTAGTACAATTATTACAGCTGGGGGGAGGGGGGGGATTTTTTTCCCCAAGTGGTATGAAAACTCTTATGAAAATGTTCTTGATATGCTGAGCCTCTGATACGTAGCTGGAGCAATAGAACTTCTGTAGTTCCAAAGTCGAGCTTTGCTTTAAATGTTACTCACTGGACTAAGTATTTGTGTTTCCTAATTCAGGAGACTTCGTTTCCTGTTCTCAAGATAGGGACTCACAGAGAACTGCATGATTCAGAAGGCTTGAGCTCAAAACACGTTGAATACCTTTGAGACAAAAAAAAAGTACACAGTAGCGTAAAGAAACATCTCTTAAAGGATATGACCAATCTCCACCTAGCAAGATGCAGTTGCTGTGTAGATCACTAGAGGGCATCTGACAGTACTCTATAATCCCGAAGTTAAAGAAATTCTCATTTGAGCAAGAGAAAAAAAAAAAAAAAAGAAAAAGGTATACGTTGGATATAGCTGCATTGCAAATAGAAAATGTTAGAATTGCACACTAATTTCAATTGCTCATTTGCGTACATTGTTTGGAAACAAAGTTTAGATTAGTCTGGTAGTATGTATGTAGTGCCTTTTCATTACCAGGGAACTGAAGCTAGAGGTATGCTCTAGAGTTTCTTCTGAATTCATTTTATCCGCTTCTTTGTTCTTACAGTTTTTTCTTACTGCTTCTCTGGAAAAAAAAAAAAAAAAAGTAGATACTATACTGATCCCTTCTTATGGAAGCTGCCAGAATAAGCAACTCAGATATTCACAATAAATATTTCAGAATATCTAGCATTTCTATTTGTAACCACTTAATCTTGTACACATGTTAAAGGAAATCAATTTTTAAAAACAATTATTTTAGATTTAAGTTTTCTGTAGGCAATAGAACCTAGAGGACCCGGTTATTTTTGTTATATAAACTATTCCCCTACCTTGGAGCCTTAAAATATAGAGGCATTCGGGTCAGTTGTTTTCATCTGCTGTATAAACAACCCCTAAATCTCCTGAATTTCCTAAGTATTTCCAGTTGCTTTCAATTTTGGGGTTAAAAAAGGCATAATCCAAATAAGTCTAGCAAGACTGCTTTCCCCCTCATATTTCTGTTGTGTCTCATATTATGCCCGAGTGCAAAGCCATTTATGGCATTTATAACTGTAACAACATTGTATTTGCTGAAGCGAGAGGTCACAGGTATATTACTGGTTGGTTAAGAATAGACGATGAATGAAATATGGCAGAAGACATTGCTTTTGGGAGTCCTTGGCCAATTTCCGGACTTCTTCACTTAGGTTTTGTTTTACTTCAAACTCTTACTGGTACAAACAGAGCTTGGTTGAGCAGTAGCCCAAAGCATCATTCTTCATCATCTCCCAGCTCCAAGAGCTATATCTAAAAGAACGCAAAAAAGAAAAAAAGCCAGAAATTCTCTTGGACTTGTCAGTAAAGAGGCCTACAGAGGGACTCTCTAACTTCATTGTTTACTGAGGTTGTTTGTTGCATCTCCTGTCCATGTCTAAAGATGGTCCATGAGTGACTGCTGAAATCTGCCAACTCCTCTCTGGCATGCAAGTCAGTTGAAACACATCTGCTAAATTTTTCTCCCTGACCATGCCACCAATCAGGTTTCCTCTCAGTTTTTCATTTGTGTGCTCCGGGTACCGATGTCTGGTCAGTATCCAGCCCCACCTGAGCTTCCACAGCTCGTCACCTTGCCTCCCAACCCTGATGTGTGCACTCTTATTTCTCTGAGCTTGCTCCTCTGCTCAGCCCCTGAGGCACCCTGGGTCTGCCTTCCCACAGCTCATGTGGCTTTTCTCTCTTGCACTGTTATTATTCCCTTTGTGAACTGATAACTGTATGTTTTATAGGAGGGGAAAAACCATAGTGCATCTGTGCAGAAATGTTCAAAACAGAGGGGAGATGAAAAGCCACACTTTGGATATGGAATAACTAAAAATTAGAAGAAATTATCCTGCTTAATGAACCTCCTCGAGGTTCTCTTTTGCAACAGTGCCTATAAAAAGCCTCTGAAAGATGATATGCCTGAGGCGGAGAGGGGACTAGATAACACTATGGCTTTAATTATAGCGCAAAAAGATGTAAACCGTAAGTATATGAAAACTAAATGTCAGTGGCTATATACTCCTCCCATACCCTTCATATGTCATTTTAAATGGTCTCCCGTTTGGGCCAGAACCGATGGTGACAGCAGTCCGGTATGCAGAGGTGGCTTTGACAGGGCAAGCGCAAGGGTCGGTCTGGTGCTGGTAGCGGTCTAAGTGGGGCAGTGGTCAGCCCAGGGCAAACCTCAAGCCCACTTGAAGAGCAGGGCTGATTAACCTGCTGCCTTCTGCATCCGGCACCCAGCCAACTTGCTTTAAAATAGCTCTTGTAGTTTGGTACGGACCCTACTGTGTATTCCCTTAGTCACGTCCACTGTCCGGAGAAGGGATGTGAAGCTGGTCGGTGGTGCCAGGTGATAAAGCAACAGCAAGGTGAAATAAAAATCTAATCTGGGAGATGGGGGACAGTTGTCGCAAGAGCCTCTTGTGAAGTTCATTTGTCAAGTGACAAAAGTCCCTGGGTACATTTTTTGTCTCATCTGCACTGAGACAGAAAACAGCTGGGGTTAAGCTGACGCACTTCAAAATTGTATTTTAGGGCAAATAGCTACAGTAATGAGGGATTGATACCAACAATCCCCCTAAATTACCTTACGTTCTGACTCAGTAAACACAACAAACTTAACTCTGTCCATCCATAATTACAAAAAATAAAAGGGTAACCCCCCCCCGAACAGCTGGCTCTTTACTGAAGAAAAACAAACGCAGTGTATCAAACTAGCAAGAAACATTTTTTTTCAATATTGTTTCCCTTATTAAAGAAGCAGCCCATTCTGCATCTGCCATGAAGATTTGGATGCTGGGTTGAGATCACACTGAAAGTCAGGGTGGCCTACATCAGAAAAGTTGCATTTCACAGAACATTTGCTATTGATATGTTGGGAAAGTGTCAGACTTGTGGGGAGGACTGGAGAGTATTTGCATGATACATTAATAAGAAACAGTTTAGTGTACTAGATTACTAAAGCATGGTTAATTTTGAAGCCAAAGCCCACACATTCTTAACTTTGTTTCCCAGCTGAAGAGCCAATATACTCATGTATTGTACGGGAACCGGAGTGCTATTCTTTGAAAGCAAACCCAGCATTTAGAAAATCCAAAATTGAGCTAACAGGACAGCATATAGGCATCACACAGGATGTTATTTTAAGATGTAATGCAGAAATGTCAGTACACTCGTTATCTTTATTTGCAGCACGTGTATTTTGAGAAAGCAGGTTACATACGTTCTTGCTTTACAAGTTCTGTGAAACTGAGATAGTTTCGTTTGTCTTGGGAAGCTCGGTATCTGACAGACTGACAGGAGGTCTGTTCAACAGTTCTGAGAGGTTTTACAAGATGCAGGGACATACGCTCCTCTTCAGTTTTAAGAGGGAATTCCTTTTTGAGACTGCTCTTGTCATCCCAGGAGCATTTTAAAAAAAGGAGTTAATTTCTGAACTGCAGAGTTTAATTCAGTTTGCTGTCCAACATCCCTAGCTACAGCACCTGTCTTCTGGAAGCATTAATCATCTTCCCCACCTTGAAAAGAACAGTGGACCTATAGGAATGTACGTCCTCTAGAGCTAATTTTAAACGTAATATTGACAAAGCAGTCCTATTTCCCTAATATCATATGAAGAATTAGAACTAGGGTAAATTAAGTATATTCTTAGTTTAATCAATGCAATTCAAAAATAATACAACTCCAAGTTGAAACCAGGCATGGCAACCATGTTGCAGCAGAATCAAAAAGCTATCAAATGCTGCTGGAATTGGCTGGTCATTTGTAAATTCAAAGTTTAGGAACTGAGCAGTAATTTTTTATAATGTTAAAGTCAGAGTGACAGAAGAAAGAATGTGTGAGTGAGTTTCTAATCACCTTGATCTTTTTTTTTTTTTTTTTTTCTGGAGGGAATTTTCTGTCTTTGATAATGAATGCATGGTAACAGGCAGTGGCTTTCACTGAGGCAGCAAAACTCCAACTCCCAGCCACTTTGGGTTGGGCGCTTGCCCTAGAGATCCTTTACTGTTTCTTGAGTGAGAAACTCTTGAGTTGTAGATGGTGTCCTCTGAAAAGTGCCCTAGATTCTTCCTCCTTTTTTTTTTTTTATTTGCTGAAAAATACCTAGCTCTGATAGTAACGATCTGCATTGCTTTGATGGTTTGTTGCTGACAATGTGGGTTGTGTGTGGTAGCAAATAAAAAGAATAGTCTCTTTGCCTTTGACTGGGTCACAAAATAGTACCGTGCAATTTGGGAGGGGGTTATTTCCACAAAGATACTCCCCTCTCCTGTCCCAGTGATGCTGAGCTGATGATCATCTGTAAACCAGTGTGGACAGAGATAACAACAAAGATGTGTAGTTAGACAACATGTATGTTAAAAAAATTAATAGATGGTATAACAGTAAGCCCATATTAATGTCCCTTTATCATAGAATCATAGACTGATTTGACTTGGAAGGTACCCTAAAGATCATCTAGTTCCACCTCCCCTGCCATGGGGGTTGATTACTTATAGAATGAATCCCTGTGAAGAACCTTCTCTTGGTCAGAATTTTAGATAAAATATTGTGGGTTTATCACAATACTGTGCTTGTGATGCATGGGGACATGGATATACAAGATTTTTTTAGTAACCTTTTACAGAATTTAAAAATTAGTATCAGAATTGATGCTTTGCTTTAATAAAAAGCCATACATAGTATTTAGAACTTTATTTTAATTTCTTCTTCATTCTTCCCCCTTTCAATATTGCAGACTATTTATTGTTATTTTGTGAAAAATTCCTGACCAAGAAAGACTAAGATTTAGCATGTACCAGTTTTCATGTGGTATGTAAAATGGGGAAGATTGCATGGCCCAGACATAAAGGATGGGGTAGAAGTGTGGTATTCTTTGCACATTGGCAATCAGAGTCAACCCTAGGCAGATACACAGAAGTAAAAAATTTGAGATTTTAAAATACAAATTAAATGTCCAAAATTGATCAGACTGGTGAATGAAAGAGTCAATGGTAGTAAGTTGCAGGTATGAAACCTTGGGTTAAAACCTATTGAAAAAAAATAACCATAAAACATTCCTAGATTATTATTTCATTCACTACTTATTGTTGACTCTCTTAGTACTTGTTCCATTTCCCTATTAGTATTTGCTCTCTGCCTCATAATTTGAATTCTGTTGTTTTAATAATTTAATTGTTCATTCTCTCACTAATGCTACTTTATACAATTTTGAGATGGCTAGTAGTACCTTTTGTTGCAGTCAAGTACTTCGGTGGGGATTCAAAATCTGTCGTTACTGAAGTGGGCAATATGAGTGATTTCACTGCCAACTATGTCAGGATACAAGTTAATATTTTGGACTATGAACTAATGCTTCAAGCCTCTAGGGAAGCCTAAAAGATCTAGCCTGGGCTGAAAGAATCAGAAACATGAAATGAGAATCATTCTAAAACCTTAACATTTCCATGTTTCCATTAATTCATTATGCTTTGCTTTGAAAAAAAAATGGAAAATCAAATTCAAAGATCAAAGTCCACATAGCTTTCTACACACAAACTAACATTTCATCTAGATGATACATGTAAATAAAGTTACAGCTTGCTCCTAAGACATAAAAAGCAAAGGTCAGATGATGGAAATAAAGGGAAAAACATGTAAGTCTGTCTGTTCTGCATTTCTTGGCAGCCAATACATTCAGCATTCTGGTACTTGTTATGCAGAAAAATAGAGCTGCCTATTGTGGATAAGAGCAAAAAAGGCAAAGGACCAGTTCTGTTCCTCTTGTAACTCCATTAGTGTCAATGGCTTAAACCAGGAATTCATTTGGCAGGGGTCTTCGAGTCATCACTTGAGGTTCAAGCACTGACTTCTTCCCAGAAGGGTTATGCTGAGTAAGGCTGGAAAAAAGGTCTGATTAACTCTTTTTTCATCCAGAAGAGCAGTGAGATGTCCGTTATTTAGGACAATTATTTATAAAGTCTATATATTTTTTTTTAGAACACAACCCAATTGGAGAGGCAGTTCATAAGTGATCAATACCACATCCTTATTTTATCAAATGCAGTCATATTAGCCTGTTAGTAGGACAGATTTTGACTCTATTTAATGAACTCACCATTCAGCATAAATTCTTATTGTGGATAAGGAATTTTTGCCATGGCATATTATCTCCTAATTCTATAGCAATATAATTGAGCTAAGAAAAAAATGACATGGGGATTTACGTTCTAGAAGACTTAATCTCTTTATCTTTTGGTTATTTTCTTAAACAAAGACCAGGAGTAAAATTGAGCAATCACACAGAGAAGGAAGCAACCTCCGTCACACTGTTTTTTGTAAAGCAGAGGCTCTACTCTTTCTCTGAGAGTGGGATGTTTATTACAGATGCACCATCCTAGCTCCAAAAACATTTGTTTAAGGTAGGTTTGCAAGACAAGGCAAATCACTGAAAATATTTTTACATTTGCTATTTTATACAGTCTTCAGATGTGATGGTGTTTATCAGAAAACACAAGATAGATGTAATAAACGGCAATCAGCTTTTTCAGTACTTATTATAGCTAAGGTTGCACAATGGTTTCCATTCTAACTTCTTTTTCAGCCTCATAATTTTCTGCTGCTTTCATTCCTGAGAAGGGAATTTTCCTTACGGTTATTTTTCTTTGGAAAGTTTGAGTAACTTGGCTCCAATATTGCCAAGAATATTGCAAAGAAAATGGGTGTATGTAGACATGCTAATTATAAGTGTTTTTATTGTTTAAACGACTCTTTAACATATGCAGCTGGGGGAGGGAGGCTGAAATTTCAGCTATTTCCATATCAAGTCAGATGTCTTTCTGGGCTACCGCGAATTTGTGTTTTGGTTTGTGCATTATGATCCTCTGGAGAGCCACGTGCTGTGCATCCCCAGACATAGCTCACATACCTCTTCCTTGCGGCGCTTCATGCTGGGGAGCGCTCCAGTGGGGCCAGCAGCAATCCTGCATGTGGACACAGGAGGAGGAAGAGGAGGAGGAGGAGAAAATACCGCCTGACCATTGCTGCTGCTCCTCTCGCTTTGCGCTTGTGGCTCGGTCCCATCAGGGGGAACAGAGGGTTTACCTTGTGGCCTCCCAGGCATGAGACCCACACCTTTGCTGCATTTTACTGAAACCTTTCCCCTTGGAAAGTACTTCTTTCTCTGAATGGTGAAATGTGTACCACTCTGGGAGCGCGCAGTCAGGCTGAGTTCACTTCAGTGAAGGTGTGTGGGAGGAAATAATGAAGTGGCTTCAAATAGTTTAAGTTGACTGGTTATTACGTTCGGCTTTTGAAGCAGTATTTGTTGACGGTTATTAATTCTGGTGGGCTGGGAGTGTTTCCCTTTCCTTTGGTTGTCCTCCCAAGACATTGGTGATTCCCACTCCGAAGGGTTAATTGTTGTCAGAGGGGGTGATTCAAATCCTGAACTGTGAGTGACCAAGCCAGTCACAGCACACTGTGTCGTTAATTAACTGTGACACCATCCTGGACTGTTTTAATCAGGAAAACAAGTTATTTATGAGGAATAACAGTAACATTCAGTACTAGTCTCTTTGAAAAAAAAAAGAAAAATCGGCAGGAGAAAAATCATAAATACAGATTTCAAAACAGTTTTATTGCATCATTTGCCTTCCTGCTCATGAGGAGCATGACATTAGGAATTAGACCCAAAAATACAGAAATCAAAGGATGCGATATTTCTTCTCCTGTTTCCGTGACCGGGGTTGCACGCTGGGAGCCTGCCTCTCTCTGGGCTGTGGTCATGCCTGCCTGTGGCGGCTCAGCCGGGCCAGGCAGCAATCACAGCAGCGGCTGCACTCGCTGACAGTCTGGGGGAGACGGGTAACCTTTAGAGGGAGAGGTGAGCTGGGACCTCTTGATGTGGCTGGGCTCGGCGGGCGCGACGTCAGTGCGGGGATGCTCACTCTGCAGCCGGCGTCAAAGCCCTGCCAGGGCTTGTTTGCGGTGGCAGCCCAGGGAGCTCGGTGCTGGCTTGCTGGAGTCGCTGGGGGTGCCAACAGTCCCCAGGAGCAACGCTGCGCTGCTGCTGCCAGCACCTCTCTACGCCATCCCTACGCTGTGCTGGCGGCGTCTTCCACAGCACAGAGCCGTCAGGGATGAAGGCTGAGGAGGAGGAAGGGCTTTACCCACCTGGCAGCCTGTCCTGGTGGCTGTCGGAGGTGATGCCCGGCACTTCTGTGTCACAGGGTTTCGAATGCTGCAGCTTTCATATGTCCTCTGTCAAGAAGGAAAGAAGAGGAGAATTGGGCCAGCTTTTGGGGCAATGATCACACCTGTGGACTTCAATGCTGGTAGAAATAAGCTCTAATGCGTGGTTCTCTTGATGCTAATATAGAAATATTGCCTGTGGAGAAGAGTTTTGAGGTGGCCATAGACTGTGTTAGCATGGATTTCTGGACCCAACACTCACCTGATATGCTTTTGGCTATTGCACACCCCAGCCGGTCCTCTGGGACCTTTGCTGGGGGCACAGTTCCAAAACATGAAGTGTTTGGTGGAAATACTGGAGTGAGGGAATGGCCTTGCCCTTTGTCCCCATCCTACAACCAGTGCCTGCACTCCTTCCCTCGTATTGCCGTGCAAAGATTTTTCTGTGGTGGTGGTGGGAAATTGGTTGAGGGGGTTTGGGTTGTAATCTGAATTTAAAAAATGGTGAAAAAGGAAAGAATAAACCACAAAATGCATTCCCATAGAGAGCTGGAGGACAGAGGGGAGGAAGGAACTCCTTAAATGTGCTTTTTTTTAAAGAAAATGTTGTATGCAGCCATAACACAGCTAGGTATTGCTTGATGGTCCTGATTGAATTTTTTAGTCAGAAATTAAATAAAAGGCAGAGTAGGCCCCAGGGGCAGTGCTAGAGGAGATTTGGCCATATTCAAGTTGTGAGAGTTGCTGTAAGGGGCAATGGAAATTCAGTGCAGCTGGTGAACTTAAAAAATAATAACAAAAAACAATACACCTCTGTGTTACAGAATGTCTTTCATACAAGAAGTATCCCAAAATGCTTTATATAGAATTAAAAACAGATTTAATTTGAAGAACAGGTAATTTTGTTTATTTAAGGGAAAGAAAAACATAGGACATTAGACTGAACTAAAGCTGGTATAAATCAAAACCTGTTCAAATGAAGTCAAGTGGCTTAAAATATAGATTCTGTAAAATACACAGGATTATGATCTGGTCCATAATATTTTGCATTTACAGCATGTAATTTTGGCCCTTTGGAGGAGGTCAGGTAAAGGATCTCCCCATTTTCATTCTATTTCCTTTTTGTCCTTAAATTGAACATATGTGAATAGAAATATGTGTTTGGAACATTTAAACCTCATTTAAACCTCCAACATTTATTCAGGGTATGAATACCTGGTTTAGAAATAAATACAAGCGTTACTCGGTTGTGTGTCTGCTCTTTATGGGTGCAAATAAGCCAAAAGAAAAACTACTTTTCTTACAAAAGGCACACTAATTTAGACCCAAAGAGATACAAATGCATATTTCTGAATTGAAAGGGAAACATTTCAAACATTAAATGAGAACCGAGTACTTGTGGCTCACTGATGCAGTTCTCAGTGTTGCAGCTGGAGGTCTCACTGGTGTTCGGTGAACATTTGCCCTCTTGCCTGTTGAGCTTTGTGTGCGTGGATTGTCACCAGCACAGCTTCTCCTTCTGCCTACTGGACATCGGCAGGAGGGATTAGCAGTTAAAGCTGAGCATGGGGGTCTTCAAACAATCTGCCTCCCGATTTAGGGCATAAGAGCTACCTCTGGAGGATCCCGGGGTGATTTGTGGTTATGGACTCAATGGTCAGAAGCGGATTCGGTTACTGCAATATGGTACTCGATGAGAGATTTCTAGCGACCAGCCCATGTGTTACGTAGTATTTGCCACCGTTACGCTGTATGCCGCAAAACATCGTTATGGGCACAAGGCTGCATTGCTCTGAGATGTTTGACTAACCACACACAGAGACAGAGGACACGGACCTTAGCTTCTCCAAACGGTGAACTTAGGGGTACACTCTCTTTCTGCGTGATCCTCAGTAGCGTGACAGCCTCTGCCTAGCGCACTTCATGCACTTAACAACCACTGGTTTTTGTAGCTGGTTCTCCGTTAGATCCTCCATGGCACTTAAGCGGTTTAGGAGTTTTTGGTGTTTCTTAAAATCTAGGTTGTGGTAGCACAGTCATAAATCCATAAAACAGAGATGCTTCTTGTTATTTTTGCTTCCATACCATCTTATTTTTATAGATACTGTAAAGTAAACCCGTGTCTTTCAAGGACATGAGTTACTGCAACGAGGAGCACGGGTAATTCACACCTAGGTGTGGAAGTCTGTATTTGATGAGTTTGAAGTGGAAAACCAACCCCAATATACCAAATAGCTTCTTTGTCTACAAGGACATGGGTTTAGTGTTCTGTCCATCTGCTTCTGATTTCTTTGGTCTTGAGCAGCACGTTGGTCTGGCAGCAGTTGCCCTGCAGTGAAATGGATTGTTGCTTCCTCTGGAGGGAACCATCTGTCAGGGTAGGAAAGCAAAACCTGTTTCCATTTCCTCAGAGATGCTGCAAGCTGTCTTGTCTTCAGAGCAGTGAGTTACAAGATAGGTCTTGCCCTGTTGGAAAGATACCCGCTTCCATTCCCACTAAATTTAAATTAATGTCTGGAAACTTAGTTGAATCCAGCTGACTGATGAACTTCATACTTAGCTGATTTGAAAAAATGAGTTTGGGCACCCGTTCTTAAATATCTGAAAAGCTTTGAGCATTGCTCCCTGATTTTCTTCAACTTTCTAGAGGTTTTGAATATACGTGGACTTTGTTATTTACATCAGAGGACTTGGAATATGGCGTGCTTTTTACATTTATTAATTTAAGTAATAATTTTAATAATATACTCATTGATGTATATTTAATTAATTTAGACAGTCTACTTACAGTCTGGTCCTTTAGGTCCTGTGTGCCTCTCTTCAATACCACATATGTCCATTTATTTCAAGAAGAGCTGAATGGCGCTCGCATGAGCTCATCACATTGTGTTTTTCATTGTCATGGATTCTCTTTGTGTGTCTCATCAGTTTATTTTGTTCCCCTTGTAATCCTCTCTTATTCAAAGAGAGAATAGTAGAGAATAGTTTACCAATAACTTCGAAATTTCTGCTCCATCTGTGCAAGAGAAACACAGGTGGATATTTTTTATGTTTCTTTTTTAAAAAAGAATATCTGTCACAGATGAATACTAACCCAATACACCATCTTATAGTCCTCAGTGAAGCAAAAGATAAGTGGATGGAGGTATTTCTTGAGTGCACACAAGAGAGAAAATCCAAAAGAGTTATAATTTGCAATTGCCCTCGCCAAATTTAACAAAAAAGTCACTTAATAGATTCAGAGGCCGGTTAAATACGCCATAAATTCTGAATTGTGTAAAGCATTTTGGAGAAGGGGGCTGTTTGAAGTGTGTATTAACACAGCCTCCCATATAGTTTGATCAATAGTCCAGACACATCTATCGTTTTATCAAATGACTTAGGGGTGAGAAAAATTACATTTTGCTTGTCCAGTTTTTGTGGTAATCTTGCAAAACCCGCTGACTTGTTTTTTTCACAAATTTGGTACCATCCATGAAGCAGGGCTAAGGCTCCATGGTGGCATATATGGAGAATACCAGGAAGAGGGATGTGAATTGTAACTTAAATGTTCTGCGCAGTGCATTTATCCCCAGCAAGAAAACAAAATGTGACTAGGGCAGTCCATGGTAATAGGAAGAGGAAATGCAGGATTGACTTGTTATTAGAAATCAGGGAGCTGTTGCCAGTTCCTGTTTCTTCATCTCAGCTCGATCCTGTGTGACTCCCTATGCACGTGTGTACATACACTGCATAAATACGTCTGAGCAGATTGCGTGTTTCCCTGTGGCTGTGATTTTACCCGTTTTGTGTGTGTGTGTGTGGTATTTTTATGGCTCTCTGCCAGCTTTCTATGAAACTATCTGTTAGAGCTTTTCCTGTGGCCCTGAGAGCTGTTTGCTTTTGGGTTTGGGAGGGGTGAAACACCAGGAGGGCTGGGTGTCCAAAACAACCAAAAAGGACTGGCTTTTATCAGTTTCTGATGAAACTGCAGATTGCTTTCTGATCTTTTAGAAACATTTCCTTACAAATGTCTTCAGGAATTACTAGGGATGAAGAATTTATTTAAGGCTATGTAAAGATGGAAAAAGGAAATGTTGTGAAGAAGGCAAACAGCATTTTTTTTTTGTTTTGTTGGGTTTTTTTTCTTAACCTAATTATCTGAAATCAAGTGCTAATAAAACTGCTGCCAACTTCAAAACCAATAAATGTGAGCTCATCTGAAGCCTGAGTCAGAGCAAATGCCGTGCTATGTAGGATAGTTTAAAGTCCAGTCTTGGGGGTAGATATGTCATTTCAGTTATTACTTTAAAAAAAAACCCCACAGTCTTCCCTGTGAGATGGGATTAAATCCTCCCAAACAATTCTAGGGTTTGAGCTGTGGAAAAAGATTTAAGTTCATTTACTCTTTACAAGATGCTCTGTTTCATACAATAGAAGTCTTAACACTAGGACCCACTCCTAGCAGACCTGTGACAATTGACAGTATTTAAAAACACTTACCCGAGATGGTGCGGCTCAGGGAGTGCTGCCTGCAGAGAGCTCCTATGCCCCAGGAGGGCTTCTGCTCGCTGGGAGCCAGGAGCCTCGGGGGCCTAAAGAGTGCCCCACTCCTCCCTGGTATTTCTTGCCTTAGCAACCTCCAGATGGTAATTTAGAAGAAATGAAGTTTCATGTGTGCATTTCTTCCTCACCCCTTCTGCCATGTAAAGAGGTAGAGTAACTGGAAAGGATTGATAGGTTGCAGGAGGGAGCCCTCAGGAGAGGGGGAAACACGACAATTCTCTGTACCGTTCCCGGCTGAGGTAGTGTTCATACACGAACATCTGGGACAGCAAGACGGCTGCTCCTCTTGCCCTCTCTAGTTCCCTCCACCCCACTTTCATGTGCTGAGGGGAAAGACAAGGGCTTGTATCTGCTCCACGGCAGTACACCATCTCCCCATGGTGATCTCTGCACTACATCTTTTGCAGGTAACAGGGGAAAGAGAAGACCTGGGTTTATCCCAGTTCTCCTAATTTTGTGCCCTGTGTCTGTTTACCTTCCTTTTCCTGAAACACGGTGTTTTGGTGCTGCGGCAGGGAGGTGGAAGTGCCTTGGAGTGTGTGGATGTAGTTAGTAGCACCTGGATGTTTCGTAGCGGTTGGATATGTACTCATGCCAAGGAAATTGAGAAGATAAATACAAAATACGTCTCTCGGGGCGCTAGTGGCGCTGAGGACTGTCACATTTAGGAGTAGCG
Organism: Rhinoptilus africanus; assembly: GCA_013400135.1. NCBI lineage: Eukaryota > Metazoa > Chordata > Aves > Charadriiformes > Glareolidae > Rhinoptilus > Rhinoptilus africanus. Next base: position 329,998 of record VXBO01002416.1, on the reverse strand, counting down.
CGGTGCAGCGTTAGTAGCTGGACATGTTCTGTACCCTGTCAGTGGACTTTGCAGACTCGGGCATAAAGTTTAGCAGGGTTTTTGTGCGAGCCCTGTGCTTTCCCAGCACTGCAGGACTAATGTGCTTGGCAATTCTATGTGTTTCAGGGAGCTGGGGCACCTTGGCCCTGGCTTCAGCTTGGCAGAGCATTTTAGGGGAGCCTGTGTGGAAAGTCTTTCATTGAGACTTCACGTCCGGGATGGACACCAAGGTGGCAGCGAGGTGCAGCCGAGAGCATGTGTCCAGGGCGCTCGTGTCCAGGGCTGTGCGTGGCCGTGAGCGCCTGGCAAAGCCTGGCCGGAGAAGGGGGGAACCCTGCAGGCTGGGGAGAGGGTGGCCTATGGGGAGGTGGGAGCTGGCTGGGGGGATGGAGCGGGCGAGAGTGGCTGCGCTGGGCTGGGGGCGGAGGGAAGGGACACCCACTGCCGGCGGCTGTAATAACGAGGGGGAGCAGCGAGAGGCTGCCATAGACCCCCGAGTGCGAGGGGGAGCCGCGCAGGGAGCCTGCCAGGGGGTTCAATCCTCTGTCTCCTGGGCTCCCCCCACCCTGCCACCGGGTGCCCAGAGCCCCTTGCCCCACACCGGCTGGGTTGGAGGAGGAGGAGGAGAAGAAGGAGGAGGAAACCGTGCGCTTTCACTCCTGCTGGCTGCAGAGGCTGAGGCAAAAGACAGAAAAAGGAGGAGGGGAATAAAAAGTAAAGAGAAGGGGGGGAGAGAGAGAGAGTGAAAGAAAACTAAGCCCAGCTTTTGCCGGTGCTGCTTGGATTGGATCTGGTTTGAGTTTCCTCTCTGCTGGCTTGTGCAGCAAGAGAGGAGGAGTGGGGGGAAGTAACTTGCTCGCTCACTCTTCCTCTGAAGCTTAAGCAAACGTGCTGGTGACTGCACTGGTGGGGAGCTGCCCTGGGTGCAGTTGCCTCGTAGCTTATTGCTCTCGGTCACTCAAGAACTGCCTGGACTTCTCGAGAACCTGGAGGAAAAAGCCATCGCTTCACAGACCTGATAGTTGCTCACTGCCTATAGACTTGACACTTTTTTTTACCTAGGGGATTCTTTTTTTAATTCTTTTTCTCCTGTGTCTCTCAGATCAGCAGTTGCTTGCGTGTGTGGCATTGAAGTCCATTGCTTTCTTAACAACTTTGGGAGATATTTTTAAAAACTTTTTTTCCCCCCCTCTCTTCTGTTTTCTTTGCCTTAAAAAAAAAAAAAAGAAAGAAAAAAGAAAGAAAAAAAGATTATCCTTTTGGGGGGAGGGGAGATGATCGTGCTGATGTGGAATAAGTGCTCCTGCTGTCTCCTCTTACTAGCCGCGGTCCTGATCGTGGAGAGCTCCCAGCTAGACAGCTCCAGCTCCAAGGTGAACTCCATCAAGTCCACCCTGATGGGGGAGGCTCCAACTCAGGCAACCAACAGATCTGCAGGCATCCACCAGGGACTGACGCTTGCTAGCAGTAAGAAGGGCAAAATGCTAGAGCAGATGGGAAAACCTCCCAAGCATTATCACCGTCAAGGAGAGGTAGGACGTCGCTTCGTTGCTCGAGTGTCTGTCTGTCTGCGTGCTGTATGCAAATAATTGCTAGTCCTCCTCTCACATTGTTTTCAAAGCTTTACTGTGTTAAATTAATTAATTTGCTTCAATGGGGTTGTCTGGGACAACATCATCACATAATTGGTGTTAAGAACTGTGCAAATGGGAGTTGGGAGGTTTTAAACCTTTCATTTCTCTCTGTAGGATTAATAACTAATAGAAGAAAGAGTAATCTCAAAAAAATATCCTCTTCAGCATTTCTTTGTTTGACTCCTTCAATGGGCTGCTAGAAGTAAAGGAAGAAATTTCTTGTTAACTCTCAGACACTAAATGAATTGAATTTGAATAGGTGAGGAAAATTTGAGCATGAAGTGAATCACACCTAGCAACTTGATCTCTGATATCTTTCTCCATCGTGAGAATAAAAAAGCATGCTATCCCAGTGATACTGTTTAGGGCACATTCATTTGCTTAATATGACAGAAAATAAATTCTGGGTTTCTTGTCCAGAATACACTCCAGTGGCTGTGGAAGTTTCATTTGGTTATGTCCAGTTGAGATAAGCAGGGAGTAATAGCCCTGAATATGAAGTTTGAGTGTAAGGAAGAAAGGGTTATAGAACGTTTATGAAAAAAAGACCCCGACTTGCTTATGCAGTCTTCTTTCCTCTCTGCGCTGCTTGGGAACTTCATTCAACTGCCTCTGTGGTAAACTATAAAGCAGCATTTCAAGCCCTCAGTGCTCTACTTCCCTACCAAGTCTCAGCTTGGATGGTATGAATGTTGCGCATTGTGGTGTTGAAGGAGGTAGAGTCCTTCAGAAAACATAGATTTTCTACTACTGGGTATTATTAGTATCTCCAAATATAGCTGCTTTTCATAAGCAACAAACAGTGTAGCAACAAGGGAATGCCAACATTCATCTCTAAAAAGGCAGAATACTCAGTGCCTGAAGGGTTTGTGTCTTGCCTACATTTTCCTTAAAGCAGCAGAGAATCTGCAGATTCAGGAAATCCAGTGAATTTGCTAACGTGTTTCACATCAGCTTCCTGATAATTGAATGTTATCATTTGGTTTTGTGCACAGGCATAATAACAGTAGTGGTATTTTTGGTTTTTGCATGTGAGAAATTTGATTTTAAACTCCTCCAAGCTTTCTTTCCCTAGCCACTCAATTGTTTTATAATTTACCCAGGTTGCCTCTCTTTACCTCTGAGCAAAGTTTAGTAACAGATGCTGTGCTGAAATTTTATATTACTAAAGTACTGTGTTCTTCCCTAGTGCACGTTGTAATAATTACTATGTTAAATCACCTTGAGGAAATACAGGAGCATGATATGCTTTCTTATGTGTTCTCCTTGGGTTTTCTTTTGTTTTCTGTGTGTTCACAAAAAGTCAGTATGTAGGATCTATTTTCCCACTGAATTTTATCTCATCCTCTTGAGTTTCAGTGTGAGTACTTGTGGGGCTGCCCTGTACAGCCCCAAACACGATATATGATTTTTGCCTTTTGAGGAAGTCTTGACACCTTTCCCTATGTACAACATCATTACCACTTCAATGTGTATTCAGAGCAATGTTGAGAATGATTGATTATAGTTCACCCAGTTCCTGGCAAAGAAGTTGAACTGCCCACCAGGTGCATTTGCAAGATTTGGCCCTTACTTGCCAACCTGGATTGTGTGCTGGGGACTTCTAGTTACTGGCATGAACTCCCAAGGTACACTTCCAATCATAGACAACACTGTAAGTATCTGTAGTGGTAGAAGAGGTGGCAGGCTTGTTAAGATGTCCCGTGTGTAGCACAAGCAAAGATGCCTGGAGAATCAGTGACTTTGGCTCCCAGGAGCAAAGCCTGACCCCCCGTGAAGGGTTGTTGGTGCTGATTTCACCCTCTCTCCCTGGGACTCCGTTCCCCGGCTCCTGCATGGTCTCACACTGATGTACTCTATGAAAATGGCTCAGATTCGCTACCAATAATTGTAGATGTTACTTTTGGCCATCTGCAGGAAGCAACACAACTAGCACAGCATTGCTGTAAAAAGAAAAAAAAGTTACTTTTGTGATAATGCTTTATCTTTGGCGATACTTCCAGTTGCAGGGTTAGTAAGCCACTGCGTTTTTTAGCAGTGGTGTCACACATCTCAACCTATAAAGACATGGCATTTTCGTAATATTTTTTTTAAGTGCTCTCTCCTTAGTTTAGCACTTGATTTATTTAGATTATGGGACTTTGTGCTGAAGTTTTGCATGCCATTTACTAAAAGAACAGGCCTATACTTTTCTTCCTAAAACAATGTGTTGACTTGGTGGAATTTATAATGTGTCAAAAGTAGGAGTACCTTTTATGTGTTGGCAACATTAAATGGCAAGTTGAGTGTCTTGTTTACAACTAGGAAACAGTTTTTGTAAGGACCAACAATATACAGTTTAAAGGAAAACTGATAGAATTTTGCTGTTGCAGTTGTGACCACTCTGAGCTGTGTATTCAACTCTCTGCAGTTGTGCATAGTGAAAATCAGAGAACTCTTAATAACATTGATGAAAGGACCATCAGCCAGCAACCTATTTACTTGTTCAGCTTGGTAGACTAACGCAATTTCAGAATGTTTCTTTAATATGTTAATATAACATTTTTCAGTTATGTTAATTCTCAGGACTAGGAGCAACTTGGGAGTCTTTAATCAGCAGTAAATCAACAGATACAATAGTTCATGGCTTATCTGGAGTGTTGATGTATTTCAGCTGGTAGTTAGTGCTTCTGCCCAGAAAGGGAAGATCCAGCGCTCTTTGTCAGGCAAAGTTCCAGTTCAAATTAATGAAAATACTCACATGAGCAAAGCAAGCTGATCCGGCGTGCTGGAGGGACTGGCGGGGCAAATGTGGATTTTAGTAAGACTTACATTTTTATGTCTTTCTGAGGAATATTATTTATTTTCTGTTCTTATTCCCTTTGCTGCCTTGGATCAGCAGAGAATGAGAAGCACTGACGTGCTAAATCGGTGAGATTTCACTGTCTTCACTGTTCTTCACTGTCACTCCTGTTTTCCCCTTTCCGCAAACTGTTAATGTTTTTCCAGTTTCACAGAGAATCAGAAAGTATCTACAGCATTTGCACAAGGGAAAAACATGCACAGAAATGGGAATATACAGTGCGTGTTAGACTACCTTACGTTTTTGGGGGTCAGTACAACATACTCTCTGCCATCAATTTCCTTTCAAAATTTGATTTAGAGAATTGGCTTCTAGGAACAGCAGCCTCTCTAGGAAATTGTTCTGGACATATCATCTCTCTAAATAAATACAGTACAGTGAATAGAGTCCTAAATGAAAAGGGCCAAATTAGCAACGATGGTGGGTTAATTTTTCTGCATATTAGATACAGCTTCTATGGTGTTAGGGCAAGCTTTTCTTTGTGACTGCTCACACTCAACTACAGGGATACAAACTGAAAGGGAAAAGCCCATGTATAGCAGCTGTGATTGAAAGGCATAGCCATTCCATGGATTCCTTGATGATGGCGCTGTAGCCTTTTTAATTAACTTTTTGACTTCTTGTCTCTGGATTATAGTCCCCACTCTCTTCTGAGGCTTGTCCCCTACGTCAAGCGCTGGGGTTTGCACTCCTTCCCAATTAACTGCCTTTAATGATGTGGTAGGCTGAGACCTACCAAACTTCATTTCCAGCCATTTTTCTTCTTTAATCTGTGGGCGTTATTATCTTCTGCCCTTTCCAAGTCCTGGCCACAAGCCATTATTTCAGCTCTTTCCCCAGTAAGTCGTGTCTCTCATTCCCTTTGCTGCTGCGTAGCTGGTTGGGTTTGTGCTTCCCACTGGGACTGTCCCTCCCACTTCCCCCACGCACACGATGGGAGCAGCAGCAACGAAGGGAAGAACTGGGACAACCAAGAGGGGACCTGCACAACTGTGGGGCTGAATAAGAGATAATGAAGTCTGAGAAAGGGAGATAGGACTGAAAAGCTGGAACAAGTTTTAACACTGCTGAGGCACGATAGACAGATATCGGCTAAGCCTTTGTGTTCCAAATGTACTCAGTTTAATTTTAAAAATGTAATTTTAAAAAAAATTCTATCACAGCTTGAGCTAAGAGGTTTGAGACAGAAGCCAAACCAAAACATCATTAATCCAAATGGCTAAGTTGACACTGATCTCATACCTATCTGCCTGGACACACATGTGTTTCTTGAACAGGACATAGTTACCCACAAGGACTTGCTGGAAAATGCTTGGATGATGCTTTGTAGCAAGTAAAACAGCATGAGATGTAGTAATTGACTGCAGTGCCCTGAGAATGTTACAATAAAATGTACCAAAGACACCAAAAATGCAACCACAATATCTTGAATAGCTAGCAACCAAGACAGTATAAATTATTTCTACATGGGATTAAAAATAAATTAATTGCAATACCTAGAAATTACATCCAGCAACAGCCTCTCTCTCTCTCTCTCTTTTTTTTTTTTTTTTATAAAAAACTAAATACAGGATTAGAATTGCTAAATCTGCAGAGGTCACCAGAGAATGTATTCTTTGCTCTTGCTGTTTGCTGTTAGGAATCTGGGAGGCATACTGGTTTACTGGCAGCATTCTTGCTACGTAGCTGAACGGCTTGTCTCTTGGTTGCAAAAATGGGATGCAGAGAATTATCTCCTTCCTGGGTCATGCTTGGTGTCCTCTTCAATTTGTTATTATTATTTGACTTCTTAATATAGAGGAAAACCTCCTATATAGTGACTTTACAACAACTATTTCCTATTAATGTTGCAACAATGCCTAGAAAATTTCTAGGAGTGATTTTCTGATGTGCTATTGGGCGTGCAAATACTTAGGAAGAGTTAGTTTGTGTCTGGAAAATCTGTCGGAGTCTAAGGACAGCACAAAAGATGATGAAGCATGATTACATTTTGCTCTCAGAAAAATGAGTCTGATTAATTCATTATGTTTGATTAACTGATGCTTTGCAGATGCAAATATAGCACAAGTTTAATTTTGATTTTAATTATCTCAACACCGGATGTATCTTGCAAGCACTTCATATCTCATGGTTTGTCAGTTGAGCCTTTGGTCCTTTTACAGTTGTACTTACAAATGCCTCCCCCTGGAAATGTCGTTCAGGAGGAATTTAACTCCGCAAAGGAGGAGTCCCATAAAGCTCCTGCTTCTGTTTGTTTTTGAAGCGTTGCTTTCCTCTTTGGGTTTTGTGTATCTGAGATTGTGTATCCAAAAAATTTTATATATATGTAAAAATATGAATTTGGAGAACACCTTAAAATCCAGAGACCTTCCCTTCCCACTTGGGCTTGCAGAAGTCCCTGCCAAACTCATGCTACCTCCATGTGCACACATTGGTCATGGCTGGTAAGAGCCAGGGTGCAGTGGGCCAAACTTTGAGCTGGCAGCCCCTGCCTGGCCCTTTGTTGGCAGATGGTTTGTCACCATGTCCCACCACGGTGCTGGAGGACTTTGTGTTGGTGTCGGCCCTGAGGTCATTAGATATTTATGACAGATCTGAGGACCTCAAGTTTGTATGACACTGCAGAAGCAGGGAAGAAAAATAGAAGCTGCCTCTATTTTTCCTGCATTGATAAAACTCAGGTTTATTTTATTTATTTTAGAGAACTGAAGATAATTCTTTAGAAATCTTTGTCTTTCAGCGCTATGTCCTTGGTTGTGTTTCAGGTACCTTTAGGTTGAAACCAGCTTCTATAGGCTTCATATCCACGGGTGTGAAAGTCCCACACAAAAGCCAAGAAGATCAGAAGGTTTTTTACTTTTTAAAAATAAATTTTGCCTGCAAAAATCTTTATTTTTATTAGAGAACATGAACATTCATCTTTTCTTTTTGATGCAGTATAGGATGTGCAATGACCCTGTGTGTCCCCAAACCATCACTTCTTCAGTATAGTTTTTCCCTTTTTTGATTGAAGGGCAAGTTTGTTTTAATGGAAAATTTTGTGAACACAAAGCATTTTTCAAACTGCAATGAAATGTGAAAATAGGTGAATCTGTGATGCTTCCAAGCTCATTGCAGAATCCTTTGCTCTAGAATGAGCTGCAGATAGTGTTAGAGAGAGGGAGGCTGTATAAAAGGATATATGTGGTCATACTAGATGACCCAAGCACAGCAGTTTTCAAATAAAATAATGAGCTTTGTTCATCTTAGCTTCAGTTTTCTTGGGATTGTTCCTGAATCAATCTATGATTTGTACATTTGTGTTCACACAAACAGAACTTGAGTTATGAAAATGAACGGATGTAAACACACAGTGGGAATGTGGAGTTCACTCATTTAGCAGCTATTTTGTTCTTACTAAAGGAAAGACTGGGGCAATATTACAAAAAAGAAACAAAAAAGTTTGAGTTGTGGGGTTTTTTCCCCCTCAAAGTTCAGCCCCTTGGGACTTTCTTAAAGCTAAGCTTTGATATGATTGAATTTTCATATGCACAGTAATGAATCTTGGAGACGTGCGTGTTGCACATGTGTAGTGCAAATGGCACTGGTTTCGCGTTTTTAGCAGTAAGCGAAGGTGGACTGTTCTGCACATGCTCGGGAATGAGGTGTTGCTTCACTCTGCAAGCCCTCGGCCTCATTCTCTCAGCATCATGTAAGTGTGAACCAGGCTGTGCATGCTTTTAAAAGCATACTTACCGGTCCAGTGAACAAGAGGACAGGGTTCAGTTCTTCGCGTTTTGGCAGCTTGCGTTGAGCGTAGCAGTGACTTGCTGTCACTGTGATCTCTTCCCTGCAAGCCTGAAAAGCTTAAAGCGGTGGTTTCTTAAAAGGCATTGCAAACAGAATATGTTTATGTTGCATAAGAAAACTTTTATTCTTGGAATCTCATTCTTAACTAGAACAGCACCAGGGAAAGTAATGCATCTGATGGAGGGGAAGGCTCCTTTGTTTTTCCTCTTCCACAGAGCAGGATAGTTTCCAGAACTGTTCTTTTTGCTATGTGTTTGTATAGAAAATGGTGCACCTATTCTTGACAGCCTGCAAAGGTACTAAAGCTGGGCATTTTGATGTAAAACCAGGTCTCAGGAAGAGGGGGAGAGAACTGCATGTAAAACCACTAGCAGACATGCCAAATGCTAAGCCAAACTAATCTAGTTGGTGTTAACTTAGTTCATTTCATTTTCAGACGTATCAGAAAGATTTATACCGTGGGGAAAAAAAAAAGATACTGACAGATGTGCTACCATCTTGAATTTGACCTTTTTGCTTTCATATGACTTTCTCCTCCTTTTAGTATTTTTTTTTTTTACATCAATACTCTAGTTTTTCAGGAATTAGAGCCAAGGTACTCTGGATGGCCAGTGTCAAGTATTCATGTCAGCTCAAAAACTGCTATAGAAATCTAGGTCCTGTGTTTAACTGAGGCTTGGGTCTCATCTCAAAGAGTTTATGTTGTTTTCTGAAGTCACTACTGAAAATAGATTTTTGGTTTCCCAATGCTGCCAGCCCTAAGGAAGGCTCCACCTGCTGTTATGGCTAGATTTACTGGTGTGTCTGAGTGCTTTCCCCAATTTTCTTACTGTGGTTGTCTCCATGTGAAGTGTAACACAGAGGTACCTTGACTTATATGGTCTCTGTTCACTGGGAGTTTTTCTAGAGCATGGCTGTAAAAGGAGAAAAGCCTCTGTCCAAGACGACATAGAGCTGCAGGCAAGAGATGGTGTTAGGGAGCCTTGGGCTTGGCAGGCAGTTTGTCTTCGCAGTGCCTCTTCAGTAGCAGCTGAGTGAAAGATGGCCCAATGAAGCTTCTGTTGGCTAGACCTGGCAGGGATGGTACAGACTGCAGAACTTGCCATATTTCTTTGTTTCTTCTCTTTTGGCTTGAAAACGAGAGAACAGACCTGCATCCCATCCTGCCTCCCATCCGTTTCATTGTGAATTTCCTGGGAGACTCAGGATCCTGTTTTCTATCTTAAAAAAGAATTTTTTGTTTCTCTCAAGCTTGTGGGGCATTAGCTTGTCCAGGACATGGAGACTGAGCTGTGAGTCTCCTACTTCTCCTCTTTGGTAGGAGGAGTACTGGGCGGATACTTACCTTCTTTTTCAAATATCATCTCCCCTGTCATTCTTCAGGCAGGAGGGAAGGAGATTCTTAAATTTCAGTTTGTCATCCACTCAGGTAGTAATAATGATATCGTCTGACCCACATTACCGACCACATGCCATAACACGTGAGCTGAACACTAAGGGGCTGCCCAGTGAGACTGGAAGATTCTTCCAGACCCTCTTAGTTCCTCTTGCTCTCAACAAAGCTAAATTTACAATGTATATTATTATTAATAATAAGTAATGTATATTATTCATAATCACCTCCCATGGTGGGGAGAGAGAGTGAGTGTGGGTCAGAACTGAAGAATGGAAATTCTGGGAGCCATGGGAGGACCAGGAAATCAGTAGGTTGCCATCCTCTCTCCATACCTTCTCCAGGGTGGAGCCAAGTGTTGATGCTGCCTCACGTGTCATCTTAGGAGCAATGAGGAAAACTGCCTAACAAAAGTTAGGCTTAAACATCTACTTTTGATTTAGGTGGAAGGCCTAAACTACAAAATGTTTTTGTAATTGTTTGAATAAATACAGGGTTTTTAAAATGCTCTTCAGGAATGCTTGTAAACTTCTGTGCTTGGTTTTGTCCCGGTTGCTATCTTCCAGACATCCCACTCCTCGCCAAGGAAATGGCTTTTTAACAAGAAGAATCCTCTGGAAATTGCTTTCTGAGGGGGTCCTTGCCACAGCAGCTGCAACAAATTGCAACTGAACTTCAGTCCCAATTGTTTTTTATTGCTAAAAGGATAAGTGACCAAGCGAATACTTGTATTAGAGCTTTGTGACAGTTTATTAAGTATCAAATTGTAGCGTGTGGTGTTGTCTAACCAGAAGATTAAGGTTTTCTCTGCGGAGGGAAATTTCTCTCAGACTTTGCACCAGTGTTCGAGCTGAAAGAGGCTGGGAAAGACTTGTCGATCCCAAACTGTCCTGGGGTTAGGCCGACTTACGGTTTTCCTTCCACTGAGACCTCGGAATGGGGGCCAGGGCCTGTCCAGCGAAGTCAGCGCCAGCAGAGTATAACCAGCACAAGGCAGCCGAAAAGAGAAGTCACGGCATGGCAGTCTAATGCGTGCTGATCCGCTCCCCACTGTGTAAACAAGCCTCTGGGGGGCATTTTCTGAGCAAGTTGTTTTTGAGTAGCAGCATAGCTTCAGCATAGCTCAGATTATGCTAACTGTGGAGCATTTTTGGCATGATTTTCCAAACAAGCAACATGGAGTCCAGGGAGGTCAAGGACGGATGGAGCAAAAACTTGAGGTGGCACAGGCTGCTTCGTTGTGTCTTTGAGCAGGGTTTGCCGGCTGGAAAGGAGCCGCAGGTCTGCTTGCCTTCCCCTCAGCCTCTCTGCTCCAACTTCAGGGCCAGCAGGGAGGATAAGGAAGACTCTATCCCTTCATTTCTCTAGAGAGGTGACTAGGATGAGAAAGATGATGCACCTTATGTTACATGGGAAATAGGAGGTTCTAAGTTTTTGTATTGCACAAATATATAAATTGTGCTAGATAGTCCAAAATTTTCTAAGGATTTCAGAGGTAGGAACTCAGGCTTTCTTAGCCTATGTGTTTGCTATAACCATATTAAAATCTTGGTTTAAGTATTATCTAAACAATAGTGGTAGACAGAGATAAATCATAAATTAAAATGCAATATTATTGTTATTATTGAAAATGCAAGAGCTTTTTTATCTCTGGATTTCACTGGAAGTGTAGAAAAAACAACTGTCTGGAGCGCTGAGTTGGGACAGTTACCGGGTGGTTGGAAGAATGAGTTTGAAAGTCAAAGTTTCATGTTTAGCTTTTTCCCTCTTGCTTTACTGATTTGTCAAACTGGGAAGCACATATTTGGCCCTGTGCTTGACAGGGATTTTGGATGGCTTTGTTAAACATTTGTTTAGAAAAAAATTGTTAAACATTTGTTGTTAAAAAAAAAATAACGTTTAAAGACCTTCATCCACGGAGACGCCTGATAGGCAGAAGTTGTTCACTTGAAATGCAATGTCTGTTATTGGTGCACTGCAATGAACTCGGGTTACGCAGGGTTTAAATACAGGACAGAAAAACTGGAGACACTCCTCAGTCCCTGGGAAAGCAGATTTCTAATGAACTTTGCAGGTCAGGTTCCCTTCTTCCCCAGCCACGCAGGCCTTACTGTCACTGCTGTAGGTTTGGGATTTGGGTTTGGTTTTGTTCATTACAATCTCAAGGATGGTGCCTCTTCTTAAACACTGTCCTCTTAAGTTATCAGTGAAGAGAGATAAGAGAGTCTTTATTGCAGGCACACATGTGCACTGCAGGTGTGAAGGGAACTCTTAAACTGTTTATGGGTGCACAAAGCCCCACGAACAAAGAGGGCAGAAAAGAATGTTGTCATTTTAAGGAAAAATATGTTTTAAGGCCCTGTTAAAAATAAAGCCAAAAAGGAATAGCAAATGGGCTGCAGATTGTCTGTGTAACAGGGATTAGCACTGTGAAAATCTTTCATTTTTCTGAACGGGCATGTACCACAGACAGGCCCAGCTAGCCGAGATACCATTCAACAATCAAGGGGGTATCCGCTTTTAGGTCCATCCCTCAGTGAGTTACCCACAAAATCACTCTCCAGTAGGAAAAAACAGCTGAAGAGTAGGATAGGACTGTCTTAACTCTGTTTTGAACATTTTGGACGGATAGAAGCCAGTAGCTATGTTGCACGAACAGGTATGGTAGTGGTGTATGAGTTCCAAGTCTGGGGTGCAGTTGTCACTCTTGAATTTAGTGGGACTGAAGTCTATTTTACAGCTAAAGGGTCAGAACAGAGAAGGGTCAAGGATGGTGAAAATGAGAGGAAAATCTATTATCTTCTATAACAGCCACATGATGATATCCTCACTTGTTGAGGAAAGCTTTCAGGTCCATCAAGGAATACACCCATAATAGTGGTAACAATTCAGTACCCAAAGAAATGATGTAATTCACTCCCCTCCAGCACTGTTTCCCAGCAGATGCACCAAAAAAATGCGGCCACAGATGCAAGTTCATGCTGCCCAGAAATGCCACACTTCGGTTCCTTACTTTGCAAAATGTGCTGCCTCATTGCCCGTTTTACCGAAGAGACGCCACACGCTTCTGCGCAGAAAGGCATCTGAAAGGTTGGGCCCTGTTCATAGACAGAATGAATCTGAAGGGCATTTATGTACTGAACTCCCTCATATTTACAGTGGGAATTTGGTTCTGCATGCCTTTAGGGAGTGGGATCATGGCCTTTTCCATGCAGGAGAGAGATTCAGCTCAGAGGAAATCATCCAGCTGAGACTCCTTTGCTGGAAAGCAAGTTCAGGGAGAAGGAACTCTCTTGTCTTTTATCACCTATGCAAGATAGTCTGAATTTCCTTATCAGAATAATTTGTTATAATTATTATTGCAGAAAAAGTTAAATCAGAATAATTTACGCTGTTCCCTCAACAATGAAATAAGAATGTGAAAGACCGGTGACGGATCTGTATCTCATGTACGAGGCGCAGTTTCTCTGGCCCTACTCTGCGCACTTCAGTCTCCATCCAGAGTAACCCTTTTCTTAAAGCAGGGTAATTTTTTTTTTCAGTGTAAAACTGGACAAAGATGCAAAGATGTTGCAAGCAGAGCTGTAGCGTTTCTCCCTAATGAGCCTCTTCCTGACCCACCCTATGCAAAGCAGTTGACACATCATGTGTTGTGCAGCTGGGATGGCTACCCTGGCACATGGATCTGACACAGGAACGTATTGACTTTGGCCTTTTGGAAGCACCGGACCCATGCTGTTCTCCAGAGATGTGTCTAAGTCATTTCCCAGATACCGTGGATATAGCGTCGGTAGGAGCAAAAGCTGAAGTGGAATTCAGTAATTCAGATTTAGCTGATTCTGTGAAAAATGATTGCACAACAGAGACTGACACTCAGTTTCTGGATTTGATTTCCTCTCTCTTTCCCTGGTTTGACCTCCAGTGCTCCTTCTGGCTGTTGGTCAGTATTCCAGTCTCAGGTTGTAGAGTTTGTGTGTGTGTATGTGGGGTTTGTTTGGGGTTTTTGAAGGGTTGTTGTTTTGGGGCAGGTTTGGGGTTTTGTTGTTGTTGTTTTTTTTAAATGCAAGATTTTTGGGATCTAGCACATTAAATTGGAGTTTTACCCCTTGATTGAAGGGCAGACCGGTTTCTGTGAGATACCAGCTGGAAGGGCTGCTCAGGTGGTGCAGAGCCGAATTTCCAGCGGTGTGATCCATGCTGCTGAAACAGCATGAGCAGACAAGACCAGCCACGAACAGGGTTTGTGCGCTGTTGGTCGTACAACACGTGTCTGTGGTACCGCAGGAACGGGGAGCTCTGGTGCTGGTAACTTTGCTGGGAGTCTTTGTGCTTGTATGCTGGGAAAACTTTGACCACTTGTCAGTAAAATTTCACCCTCCTTTTACTTTTGATCCCCTTCTGTCCAAAATGACCCTATTGGCAGGAAATTAATTTAACCAGTAGCTACTAGCAGACATTTTGTGAACATTTGCTTCTTCTCAAGTTTATTTTCACAGTATGTTTCACCTGAATATTTTCCAGAACAAAAAACCTCAAATGCTCTGCTGTCCTGATAACATGTGCGAGGCTGAGGCTTCCCTCTTCCTTCCAGCCTGCCTCACAAACCACTCTCCTAATACTCAGCCTTAATTATATTTGTATGGATATTAATAAGGTTAATGTTTCAAAACAGCACTCTCGTAGCAGGCTAATGACAGATCAAAATCAAATGACACCATTTCTCACGAGTAATATACCACTGCTCTTTACTTGTGTGAACAGAGTTAAAGCTCAATTACAAAATGTTTAAAGAAAATTAATTGCCAGGGGATATCCCATTTCATAACTGATTAGAATAGCTAATAACTGATCAGTAGACAAGAAAAAATGTCAGACTAAATGGCCAGCTTTCACAATGCAGGGAAGCTATAAGTAAAGTTTCACACAAATCTTATAGAAACTGATGCTCTTCAACTTACTGGTAAATTGTCTGGGAAATGGGTGATTAGTGAGGCACAGAGGTTTTTAACGAAATGTATTCAGAATGCTAAGAGCTTAAATTGACTGCAGAGTTGCAGCAAATTTCAGCATACTGAGCATCTGAGAAAAATAACCCACAGGTAAAATTCCATTCCTCTAAGTATAAAGCAATGTACGTGGCATAATGTGACAGCAGCTACGCACAAAAAAGTGATAATTCTGAAATTAGACTCACTTTAGCTATCAGTTAATTCTGAAGCAGCAGCAGAGAGGGGGGAAAAAAAAGCGCCAAGCAGAATATGGTAAACCAAGAGCAAACAAAGGGTATTTTTATGCTACTTCTAAGTTCGTGTTGCTGCTCATCCTGAATAACTGTTAAAAGGACATAGAAGCCGTCAGGATTAGATGGGGGAAGAGGACAGCAGGGATGATCAGAGTAACAGAACTGCTTTAACACAGGAGAAATTAAATAGGTCACAAAGCTCCATTTTGGCAAAAGGAGAAGAGGCATATAAAATAATGAAGGGTGAGGAAAAGGTGAGTGGGGAGCAATCACTCAGTATTTGCCCTAGAAGAAGAGCCAAGAGCCAACAGTGTGAAATTATCAGACAGCCAGGAACTAGCTTTTCATACTGTATAGCTCATTGCCACATGGTGCTGTGGGAGCCATATGGAACTGCTCAAACGGAGATGAGACGGATGCAGAGATGAGAGATTGCAATGGTAGGTACTAAACAGTGGTAAAACTTCCAGCTTCAGATGCGTCTAAGCTGTTGTTTGCTGAAGCAGGGAGAAATGAGAAATCCTTCTGTACTTGCCTATTTTCTTACTCCTTGGAGTATTTGCAACTAGCAGGATGCTGTCCTGACCACTTTGCTCTGGTGCATTATGGCAACTTTTATGTACATACGTAGTTGATCAATGATTTATATTTTATTATTATATAATAAATCAATTTCAATTTATATTTTATCAGTATCATAAATAACCCAGCTTGTTACCTCAATTTGTCAGGAAACTTAAGCATATGTGGTTAAATGTAAGCATTTGTATTGTCTTGTTTGCATTAGGATGTGCATATATAAATATTTGTTAAATATTTTGTTGGACTTAACCTTTGAGTCTATGACAGTGGGCACTGATTTTCATTTCCTTTCTAATGCCCATTGAAATCAATATGAATACTCCCACAAACTTTAGTGTGAGTTTGTTATCCAGAGCAACTTCTAGGCAAAATGTTAAATATTCCAAAGAGATTGCTGCAGCAAATGGAAAACATGACTATAATGAAAAGGAAATGGAAAAACGAAGAAATAGACAAAGAGGCTTAGGACAGATTTACAAAGTATGTAGCACGCACAACTTGGGGGAGACTTTTCAAAGACTTTTGCTACCATTTACTCAGCTACGGAAGTAAATACTTTCAATAAAGGGTCAGATTTTCAAGTAATTCATCACTGACAATGAAGGGTTTTGGTTTGGGGATGCCTTTTTGCTTTCCATTCTTACTTCATCAAGCTCTTTTTGCTTCTGAGTAAGTTCTTCTCTCACAAACTATCATTATACATAGGACTGAGTATCTTCCTACTTTATAGAAACTACATAAATACATCTGCATTTTTTGTAGTGACCGTCTGTGGTACACTCTGTATAATTCAGTGACTTAACTTAAATTTACCTTCAGAATCCACTTTTTTTCTTTCTGCTCAGACCTCTCAGCCCTTCTGCATGCACAGTTATCTTTAAAGGCAGAGTTTGCCATAGACAAGGTCATCAAACTTGGACACAACAGCAGAGTAAGTGTCACTTCTTTGTGAGCTCATAGCAGAAGCAGTCAATACTTCCTCCTGCCTCTGGGTGAAGTATGTTCTAAACTGATGAAAATACGCGACTCTGGAAGACAAAAGTGAGGTTTTTCTCCTTGAAATACACTTTGTATTTCTGTGATGCATTACTAGAACGCCTTACTAGTGCAAATTGTATTTATCACTTCTGCTGTTAGAACAACCCTACAGCTTTTTTAAAAGTCTAACATTTACAAAGTTGATACAATTTTGATGGAAACCACTCTCCCAGCAGGGAAGTACAGGGTTGGTTGTCTCCATCTACAAATACATACAGAGAGCTGAGAACAAAGAGCAACTCAGGATTACAGTCAAACAACCCAAGAATCTCCTACTTTATCTTTCAAATCCATTTGACTAGAGATTTTAGGGAGCCAAAATAAAAGTCACGGTGTTACAAGTGCTGGGGGTGGTGGTGTCTTTCCTTAGATCTCCCTCTGCATCAGGCTAAAGTGGGAATTTACAGAGTCTAAAAATATTGTGTTCCCTCCGCTGCTCCCCCTAGCTGCAATCTGTCATTACCAGTTCTGATTTAATGAGTATCATTAGTATTAAAAATATTTAAAACCCCTCCTTTGATCTCCTCTTCTAGCTGCGTGCTCCCAGCCAGTGAAGAGCCATGGTTAACACATATATTTAAAATACTTTGAGACTCAAACCTGCATTTCAGCCACCCAAACTCGGTAAAGAGCCTGGCAGATCCGCTGCCTCTCCACTGCACTTGAGAGCAAGATGTGATGTCTTCCGAGTACTTGACACGATGAGTCTTGTAACACTAATGCAGTCTAATGCAGTACCTGATTTTTGATGGAGGTAACCATGTCCAGTCTGCTTCCTTCTTTAAAGCAGAGACGTGAAGTAACTTGCTCTCCTGAACTTGACGTTTTGTTAAAATCTCTGATTTTGACAATATTTTGGGAAAAAAAAATATTTTGGGAAAAAAATCCCAAATAATGGTATATATTTGTTTATACTGCTGTTTTTGTGCATATAGCACAGTAGTTATTTGAGCATGGCATTTTTAATGGGCACATGATGCGGTATTTGCAGGGGCCACAAGTGCATGTTTGGTTGGTTGGGTTTTTTTCAGGCTAACGTGGGGCTGTCAGGTCCCTTTTACAGTTTTAGGTACGTAGCCTGCTTTTTCAAAGTGGGCTTCCAGCTTAATTCCAGGTTGCAGGTGAAAGGTACTGGGTGCTGAATCATCATTTATGCTCAACCTTCATGGCATTAATTCCAAATATTTGTCATTGTATGCCATCTGAATTTCCCTGTTATGTGGAAATGCTCCTCTCGGAAACAGCTATATGGTATTTTAAGGAACTCAGAACATTTGGAAGTTGATAACTTAAATCCAAACATTTACTCAATGGGAAGTAGACATGCTCAGAGAAGAAAGACGCACATGCAATTAATACAGAATACATTAAATGTCATAAAGTTTAATAGGAAGTACACAGGTTGAAAATGATACTGTTTAACTCAATATTCCTTTAAACAGTAGTTTTTCTAAACTTGCCTTAGAAATACTTCTTTTAAAAGGATGCATACCTGACATAGTTTACACTTTTATAACTCTGTTTTTTTGACAGAGTGTTCTGGGTCCAGAATTCCTGCAAACATCATTTCCTAGTGAGTGCTTTTAGTACTTAAGAGGAAACAGAAAAAAATGTAATGGAAACTGCAAGATTGCACTGGGACCGCTCCATTTTTCCGTAAAAATTCTTGGAATAAAAAACTTCTTTTTTATTTTTTAATCCTTAAATGAAAAAATGTGCTGTGTTCATGATTTGTACAGATTCTAAGTGGAAAAAATTCCCAATTTACTGCAGATAGGAAAAGTATTTTCTTGGGGAACCTGGATTTGTTCTTGAATCGGCAGGTTATTGCTGCATTCATATTCCATCCTTCTAGGCTTCCACGCTCACTCATCCATCTCTTTGTGATATTACATCGGTCAATTTAGTAAACTCTTAAGTGTATAGAAATCTAAGTTCCCAGGACTCTGAATTAGACTGGAACTCAATTCATCTGACAGACTTCTGAAACTGGGACTGTAATTCCCAGTTCATTTAGATACTTAATGCTCATTTAACCTTCCGTCTGTATTTGTACTTGCTGACTTGTTGCTTTTTAGGCGGTAGAAGTCAGTCAACCTTCAGATCAGAAGCATGTGGTGCCCCTCCAGCAGACAAACATTTTCCTCCGACATTTTGAAGAGAATAAAAATCTAAATAGATAACCCCCAAGGTTGAAAAGAGCCTATTCACCAAACATTAGTAAAGTAATTCCACAGGAAAAATAAATGTTCAGCAAAGTGATCTTTCATTTGAAAATTGGATCCAGATTTTACAAACCAAGAAGATTGAACAACTGTGTCAAATGCAGGGCAACGTAGCTTGTCTACAGAGTGTGTTGCCACAAGATACTAATATTCTGCTTATGGAGAAGTGCAATCTCGGCAAAAAAAGTAAACAGTTTTTTTATCAGCAAACTTTTGAAATCATTGTACTATGAACGCTATCCCTCATGTAATATATACAATTCATGTATATGTACTGTCCGTGAGCTAGTTCAGAATGGTACAGTTCAGGACAGATTCATCCGGCAACACATCATTTTGAAAATGAAGCTTTCTGTTCTTTGAAGAAAGATGGTAAAATCATTATGTCTGGAAAGCAACAGCAATAGAGCACAAAATGAGGCTTTTGGGAAAACCAAGCGTTCAGTTCCCTGCTTATCTTTTGTTCTATCATGGTTCTTCCTGGGTTACATTCATTATTATTGCCTTTATATTCTCCTTTCATGAAGAAAAGAATTCGCTTCTACTATGGAGCTAAGTTTAATAGTAGAAGAAGTAGTAGTAGTAGCAGCATGTTATCCAAGCATGGAGAGAAGGAGTGTAGGGACTTAATGGCCGGTTATGCTATTAAAATGCAGTATTATAGCTCTGCTGGCCTCTTCAAGCAGCCATGCCTATCTGAGATGCAAGGTTCATCTGAAAAGAAAATTCACTCTAAGCTCATTCTCCCTTTTTTGCACTGATTTTGTTCCACCTATGCAAGTCCTCTGAATTGAAAAGAAATTTCAGCAATACAATACTTGAAAGCCTGTGAAATCCAAAATCTTTGTGCTCCAGGCTAAGGAGAATTTGTGCTGCAATTGACTTAGTAAGTGATCAGTCAGGCTGTGGGAAAAGATTTTCAGAAATTAACTAAAGCATTCCTACCTTTAAAATCCTTTCAGGATTTTAGCCAAGGACAATATTTTAGTGATGGAATAGTAAGGAGAATGTCTCTAGCTTTTTTGCTGTAATAGCGTATCCTAATTTGGACCTGTATATTATTTTTTACATTATATCTTACTTGCATATCTGCATATGTATACTGAGACTATATGTGGATTAAGCAGGAAAGTTATAATTTATTTTCTGTGTTTCACCAATATTCTGATGTTATTAGAACTGCTTTTGTAATCTCTAGTACCAGGAAAAGGGAAAATGTGATAAAAAACCCATTTTCTCAAGAAGTTTTGATAGACACAAAACCTTCAGTTGTTTTTAGGGGGAAAAACCTCCTAGAAATCAGGTCTCTTCAAAACTAAATTAATCAGAATTCTAGATTTCATCATTCAGTCTTATTCAGTGCTCTAAGCAAAGCAAATTTCCTTTTCTAACTATCTTTTGAAGATAAGTTTGAAGTTTGGAATTAAAGTAAAATTGTTGTGAAACAGATTTCTTTAAAAATGGCATAGTGCGCTGCCATGTGAATTGTTTTCCAACGTTTAAATTTGGTCAGTTCACAAACAGGATGAGGATAATTTTGTCTGTTGGAGTGAAACCTTTCCTGGGATCAGGCTGTGCGCTTTTTCTGTTTCACTCATCACCAGTAATAATAATTCTGTGATTGTCTTTTGCTGAAGAATTTTGCTGGTGATGCACGCAGTAGAAGAGAGTTCAGCTGTTTGGCTGGATCAGGTTTGGTAGGAGTGATAAATGGGGGGGAAAATTTATTGTATTAAGAAAATTCATAAACCATCTGATTCTAGATGGCTCTGATGGGACAATTTAACATAATCCCTTACTTCAGCAACCTAATTTCAAGGGAAAGACTAATTAATACTTAGAGTTTTTGTAGTGCAAAACTAGAGTTTTTTAGGTTAAAAAACCCCCTGTGACAACAGTTGCATTTTTCATCTTGGAAAACAAAGTTTAAAGAGAAAAGCTTTGCAATTAGCATGATGCCAAGAAGAAAACATAGAATTTGACGTCCTCTTTCCCCTGATACTTTTGTCTTTTGCCATGTCTCACACTTTTGTGGGCTGGGCTTGTCTTGCTTCTGTAAGGTGGAGTTCTTTATGTAGTATCTTCAAAGTAATGGGCACCTTTTAATTTTCTTCTGTCATAGCCACAAGGCTTCAAGTGGAGAGACACACAGGACTCGTTGGAGAACAGGGCATTCTCTCTGCATTAAGATTTTGAGGAAAACCAGAAGCAGTAAAAGAATTTCCTGAGCTCTGTTGAATCAGAATATGATTTCTATAGAATTGCAGCTCATTGCACTGCCTCCTATTTTAGAGGAAAGCTAACAGAGGTGAGACTGAAGATGGCTA
Organism: Rhinoptilus africanus; assembly: GCA_013400135.1. NCBI lineage: Eukaryota > Metazoa > Chordata > Aves > Charadriiformes > Glareolidae > Rhinoptilus > Rhinoptilus africanus. The sequence goes on along the minus strand of VXBO01002416.1, from coordinate 308,905 downwards.
AAATATATGTCCTCTGCCTCAAAGCCTGTTGAAGTTAGCCTAGTGTCAACTGATTTCAACTTGCAGGAGCCACTTTGACTAAGGTCTCCCGAAAGAAATAACCACAGTAATAGTAAATGTAGCATTGATCTCAAATAGCTACGCAAGAAATCTGGACTGTGAAGTAGAATTTCACTCCTTGGTACAACTTGTCATATTCCTGTGGAAATCGGTGGGAGATTGAGTTTCCACCAGCAGAAAATCTGGCCCTGCAAACTACTTTATCTTCTTTTAATTCCTATTGTTCCTGAACTACAATGCCACAAGCCAAACCTGCATTAACAATTTCCTCCTGTAGGTATGTATCTTGGCATACCGGAAATAGAATAGTAGTTAGGGATATCAGCCAGCCTTCCCTGTCTGATTTTGTAAAATTGTATGTCTGTTGAAATTGCCACGAAAATGCGTGGTGTCTTTGTCCTACTCTTCAGCTTCAGAGCCAAGTTTAAAACATTACTTGTTTACTTGTATAGATCTGGTAGCTGGTGGCGTTTCTGTCTCAGCGTTCACCATGAGAACACAGTGGGAAACACAGTTGTCAGTTACATAGAATTATTTCTAAACATCTTCCTACTTGGGAAGATAAGGATGAAATTGATAAAACAAAGAAATGTCCGTTTGACATACGATGCTGTGACTCACTGGGTAAAACTGTGCGATGTGACATCAGTAGGTTTTCAAACTACATCAAGGGAATATTTATTGGCACTTCTGGTTTTGTGGCACTGCAAAAAGAATAAATAACTGTAAAGGAACAGCTTTTTAAAGTTCTTCTAGGAGAATTTAAATCCCATACTTTCCAACAACATGAATGCGGCTGCATTTGAATGCTAAACCAGAAAGGTTTATAGTGCATATGGTACCTATTTGAATTTTTTAAATGTCTAATTTCTGCTATGGAAATGGAGGCCAGCTTGAGTTATTTATTGTGGGATGCAGAAGGAAATCACGACCCTTTGCAGGGACACGTTAGAATCCCTGAGCCATTCAGCCAGTTTTCTCCTGTCACACCTACTTAAATTTTCAAAAAGACGCTTTAATGTATTGAGTGTGCTCTGGATCATGCTAGTTCCTGAGCGCTTATGACAGCTTTCAGAGATTGCTGGTGGCTCCCAGTAGATTGTAATTCTAGAAACAGGAGCCTGATGCTAAGCATCACCACCTGTTCTCCATTATTTTCCTTCAGAAGAAAACAATGCAGGGGTAAGATTACATACTAATGGAACCCATTTTCACTAAATAGGTACATTTGGTCACATGTAATTTGGTGGCCCATAAAAGAGAAAAAGAAACTAGTAAGCTGTTTTCAAAAGGGAGAAGCAAATAAAACTTAAATGAAGAGTTTCCTAACTACGTTAACTAAACCCAATTCTTACATGGCAGGTATACCAATATGCAGTATGTAAGTACGTACAGATCCCTTGTTGGAATAGCTGTGTTTTCAATTTGATTTGTTGACATATCCTAAAAGACTTTGGACCTCATTCAGGTCTTTGTAAATCCACTACAGAGCTACATTTGAACCCTTCTGGCATTTACACTGGAATTCCTATTTCTACTTTGCTTAGAACAATGCTGGTCTTGTCTACAACTGAGGTTCCTCTGCTGCCTCTCAGTAGGAAAAAAAATATACATAACATTGTTATAACAATACTTGCAAATGATGTAGTTGTTTGTTATATCCTGTTATCATTGCCATATGCCAGCATGGTCCCACATTGTACCTCCGATACGCATTCATGCAACATACAACTTGATAAGTGAAGGAATTTTAATAATAAAACCATCAATATATCTCTGTATAGGTTTTAGCATGTGGCATAGATAGGCAGTACATTTTTCAAGCATGAAAATAAACCTGTGTCTCCTCCTCTTGAAATCCTGAACAGGGTAGGATTCATATAGAGTTTGTGGTGGTCACTAGTCCTGGTTATGGAGTTATGGATGCAAACCAGCCTCTAAACAGTACCCAAATCTACTTTGTAGCACTTTTTTTGTCGCAGCTTTCCCTTTGTCCAATATGTTATTCTCAAGGTTGTTATAAGAAAAGCATCTTTTTTTAAAAAAACAGTTTTTTCCTGCTTGTGCTGCTTGGTGATTCTCCTCTGAGAGTTCACATTAGACTGTTGGTAGCTTTTCAGTAGTACTGCTGACTGCTTCTTGCAAACTCTTTGGTAAAAAGGAGGTTTTGGTTTTTTATAAATAACGTTTGTTTTCTGAAGTGTGTTAGTTCCTGAATTTTGAAAATGTGATTCAGAAGTTAATGGAAGGGCAGCAAAGGAAGGGTCGCTGTACTTTGCCTACACCTGTGCACTTCTGGGGAGATGAGATGTTATTAGCAGTGGTTTTTTGCTGCATGCATGGTTGGGAGGTGCCACCTGCCAGTGCCAGCCTCATGCCTGTAGCCTTGTTGCCCTGGCACCCTGCTCTGGGGCAGCTCCAGAGATCCCTTGGTGGCTGGCACCCTGATGGCGGACAAGGATAGGTTTAACTCCTCCCAAACAACGGTGAAAATTTTAGTCATTTTAGGCCCTTTATTTTTAAAATCTTGTATAAAATCTGGAGAACTAAAAGGTTTGTAGTCCAGACTTCCTGTGTGATCCGTGGGAAGGCGTCCAGCAGGGACCTGTAGAGGAGCAACACCATGCACCAAAGTTAGAGCTGACGGTAGATGGTAAAGATCCACCACGCTTCTCAGCTGGGGCTTGACTACAAACCTCAGATGTTTGTCCTGTAGTATTGAACTGCAGTCTTAACTCTGAAATTGGAACGGGTTTTGCTCAGAGGAAACAGAAAAAGTAGATTTATGGAGTGTTCTACAACTGCTTTTTCTGAATGCAGTAATGGCTTTTAAAGTATTTTTAGATTTGCAAATGTGTCTAATGACTTAAATATTTATAGACTTGGTTAGTCTGCAAAAGGGGATTATTTAAGTTTTGAAAGAGTTTCATTTCAGATGTACAAAATGGATTTTTGAGGACATTGTCAGACCATGACAGTACTCTGCAAGTAGAGGAGGGATGTGGTGTTTCAGAAAAACTGACACACACAGTCTTAGCTCTTCTGTGAACAAACCAGACTGTTTTTGTGCCTCTTTTCAATACTTGGTCCAAGTTGCTCTAAAATAACAAAGTGAGTGCTTCCAACTAACACATAATTTACATTGCGTAATATTTTTATGCTGTCAAGTACTGATGACCTGCTCTTCAAATCTCTACTCATGTGCTAAGTCTTTAATACGTAAATCCATTGTGAAGCCCAGCAAAACCATGGGATTATATATCACAGGGAGGACTATTCTCATTAGGAAGAGATTGCAAGATCATGCCTTTTTAGCCCTTTGATTTCCCAAATAAATTAAAACCTTTGTTCTGATTTTGGCTGGGAAAGCCCCTTTGTTGGCCAGCCACAAAATTTCCATTCATTTGCATTTTTTTCTTTTTTTTTTTTTTTTTTTTCTCTCTCCTCACAGAACAGATAACAGCAGTGCTGGATTGAACATCTAAAAGACAGCACTCTGGCAAAGAGGGAGCCTGCACCCGAGCAGCGAGCACTGTACAAATAGCTTTGCTGTTATTCATGTAGCTTGCTAATGAAAACAATGATCTGGGAGAGTCATGAACAGAGTTCTGCCTAATGGAGTCTCATTAAAACAACAGTTTGCCGCTTTTCTTTTGAACTTTTGAAAAGTCTTTCTTGACTTACACCCGATAGGAATGATAAGGGTACTACTGCACGTTCCTCAGCAACTCTGTAACATGCAGAAGTTTTTCCATTCAGATGTGCGTGTGTATTTACACGAAAGATGGGCCTAAGACACTCTAATTTCCAAACCAGATGTACTTTGACTTGCAGACTTTAAGATAATTAGCTTAAATTTTTTAGTATATGGTAAACAACTGTGGCTTAGCTATAAGTAAAAAAGAAGCTGTCACTGAAAAGAAATGAGGAAAGAAGGTGGGCAAAAAAGGTTTGTATAAAAAGCTGGAAGAGGTGCTGGGGAAGATCCAGGCATTTTTATTTTGCTCCTAACACACAGTCCCTACTGGTGATCACTCTACAAACAGCTGGGTTTTTGTGGTGTGACAGATTGTAGCACTGCTGCTAAAGCTGACATTTGTCACTGCCTTCAATTTCCCTTCACTGGGTTTTATAAAGAGGACTTTAAAATACAGGAAAGAAATAGTGAGGTCAATGATTACGAAGGGGTGTGTGTAGACAGACTTTGTCCTTTGTTTAAAGAAAAATGGGCTAACTCTGTTAACGTGTGCTTCTTCCCTTATTTTTCCGGATCTTGTGATCAGGCATGGTAAATTTGTTAGTCAAGACAAGGAAAAATGAGAAAGGATTTGGAGAGTGATGTTTTGGAGCAGAGTGATTATGTTCTCTCAGAATGTGCTAGAAAAATGTCAAAATAGCAGTGTAGTTGTATTTGCATGGTCAGTTAATACTCTGAAATATATAGATGCCTAACCGATGAGCAGTACTTTTATGATACGGCTTACTGAAGGACCTCTCTCAGTATCGAAACTGATACCAGTGATCCCAAGGCTCTTTTATGCATTCAACTTGTAGGCTTCAGCATGATTGCATTAGTTTAGTTGAGAAAAAAAAGTTCTTCTATTGACTGAACCTGGATAAAGGTACTTGAATTAGATGAAATCTTTGTAAGTACACTGTGTGCTATCTAAAACTTAAGGTAAGTAATAAGTAATTCCTATGCCTTGTTGTTGCAGCTCAAGATAGCCTGACATCTTCAAAGCAAAAATTTTAATTGATCATTTTAATTATACTGGTTTTGTTTAGTGACAGAGCTTACCTCTCTACAGTATATTTATCCTAATTGTTAACCCTTTAAGAGAGAGCACTGTCTTGACTTTGGGCCAAGTCCTGTCATAATTAAATCAGGTTCTGTTGATTAAAATGCAAACAGTGCACTAAGGGGACCAAGTACAGGTTTTCAGGAATAAAACTGTTGTTTGCAGTGCACCATGCCTATATATGTAAGAAAAAAAGTTAATTTCTAACAGCGTAACTCTGGCACTGCCTCAGAGAGTCCAGGCGTCGGAGTGGGCTTATAGGAGTGCTCAGAGCAGCAGCTTCCCACAGTGGGAACTGGGACCCTGCAGCAGCTCTTCTTTCCTCTGCAGGCATTGAGGATGGAGGGCATCATTCCTCCTTCCTTTAGCCTTTGCATCCACTTTTTTTTTGGGGAGCATTAGCACCCACAGAGCAGGCTGCAGCAGAAGCTGAAGGCTTCGGTGCAACCGATACCAGGGAAAAGGAACAGCAGTGACAGCGGCATTTCACTGTTTCCAGGGAGGGGCATTTCTACTCATACTCATCTGGACAGGGGTCAAAATGTGAATTCGTAGCAGCAAAGCACTGCAGAGGCCTTGTAGTTTCTCCTCCCTTCCCTTCCCACGTGTGTAGGAAAGATGGCAAGAGACTGGCTTGTGAAGTGACGTCAAAACCTGATGGTTTAGCCTCTCTCCACTGTATTCTGGTAACCATTTTGTGTGACTCCCAGGAAGCTAAATTCCTGAATTAATGTGGCAGCAAGCAGCTGCAAGGCTGTGTCCCAGCGCCTCAGTTTTGAGAGGTCCTCTTAGTAGGCAAAATGCCATTTGTTCCTGTCCCTTATGGACCTTTGAATGTATTTCAAGGAAATGCACCTAATTTAGGAGACACTCTTAACGTTTTAATAGTGATGCTTTGTTAAATTATGCACTCATTTTCCCACATGGGAAAAACATCTGAAGCCGATGGGAACTGTGCTTGTTTAGGGACTCTGTGGTCTGTGGAAAAGGGTGCATTTTCACAAAACATGCAAATACTTCGTTGAATTTAGACACTCGGATACGCAAAGAGCTGTCTAGTGGTTTTTCCAGCTCTTTCAGCAGAGTAGGTGCGTAACCACCACTGATGTAACTGTCGATTCGCTGCAGGCGGAGAGAAATCCTCAAGCCTGAGTGCTCGTCAGAGCATAGTGTTCAAGGCATGGCGCAAAGAGCACCTTGCTAGGGAAATGTGCTGTCTCACCTGGTTCGAGTGTAGAGTATTCTGTGCAGTCCCCTCTCATGGAGAATCTGAAGAGCAGGAAAATGAAAAGAAATTGGTTGACTTGGGAAATACACTTCTCATGACTGAGGAAAGCCATCTAGTATTACTTCATTACTTCTCTGTGATTCATGTCAGTTTAGTCTGCTTTTCTGCCTCCTTGCAATGTCACTAGGAAAATAATCTGTTGCCCAAGAGGTGAATCATGTTTTGTGTACCGTAAACTATGCTTGTGTTCTCACAAGCATAAACATATAAATAACATCAAGCATTTGAACAATTCCACTGCTGCCAGTTGAACTACCCAAGACTTAGTTTAAAATATTGTTTGCTGAATCAAAATTTCCTTTTTTCTTTTTTTTTCTGGAGTGAAATGTGACGTACAGGGGAAACAATAAATCACAGCTTCCAGCAAAAGTTCTAGTAAAAAGATAAGGTAGGAAATTTTTCTTTGCTGTAATCACATAGCCATCATCAATGGTTGGTTTCAGCATGGAGTTTGAGTTCTTCATATGTCCATGCTCTAAGAATTGTTTGGCAGTTGTTAAATAGGCTGAGTAAGTTCATCTGTAAAACATGCTTTAGGCAATGAATTTATTTATGTGAAATATGCTTCCACAGGTATGACTGAAAAGTAGGACTACATTTTTCTCATACTTGGCTGGTAAATGTGACCACCAATTATTAGAGATACAGTCACTTATATTGAGCACATCTGAAAGGAAGGGTACAACTTCAGAAAAAAGAAAGAATCATACAGTTAAATGGATGAGGGTTGAAGACGTGTACCGTGGCCTTGCCATAGCCAAGCCATTTAATCTCCACTATCTCGGGTCCACCTGTTTAAAAGAAAAAAGAAAGAAGAAAGATTTTTTTTTAAAAAAAGGCAAACAAAACCAGCCAACTAACCCTGTTAAATTCTTTTCTGCCCTTGTTTGGTCTTGCTTATGTAGCCTATCTAGCAGTTAAAGAATTGATCATGCAGAGTTATAAGAAAGCATAGCACCTATACACTGCCTCTGGGCATGGTTATAATGCAAATAATACCAACAAGAGGAGTTCAGATATGGGCTGACTCTGTGTTTGCACTCTGGGGCACCTAAATGCGAAAAATGCTTGCTAATGAAGCATGCAGTACCCTGGAGTATTCAACTCATGCAAAATAAAAGTTGTCAAGAAGGTGGTGCAATATTACCATGGTTCCTGTTTCTTTGGCTTTCCTAGCAAGTATCAGATATACACGTAAGTTTTCATTACAATAAAGTTGCGTGAACTAGAAATTAGTATCAGGTTGCTGCATCTGGCTTAGCTTTAGAAGTGGAAATACAGTAATGGGATAAACGAAAGGGCCACCCACTATAAAGTGTGGGTGACCAGTATAAGGAAAAAAAATCTTTAATGGATATTTATTCCAAAGGCTGTTACAAAGAAACTGCTCTCAGACTGATGTAGTGCCAAACATAGAGGATTAAACTTTTTAATGACCTTTTGTTGATCAACATCCAAGACATCGAGGAACAAAGAAGAGATTCCATAACTCCACATAAAGAATATTATTTTCAGACAAGAAGAGAGTGCTTGAAAACATAAGTCCAGAAGATACGCTAAAACTTAACGGGGAAGCAGATAAATACAAGTCTCAGCTGCAGAACAGCTTATTTTGAGGGTGGAGAACAGATTTATAGTTAATTCAATGTTAAATACCAGAATCCTAGGTAACTGCATGCTGACAAAGACTAGAATAGGCAATGTTCGTTTTGGCTTGATTCAGAGATTGCATTATTCCTGTTTCTTTGGACCTTTTTTTTTGGTGCTTTTTGCAAAAATGACTGTCCCCTGTACGTAGCAGACCTGAGTGGGGATTTTTTTTTTTACTCTCTTTTTTCTCTCATTTCTATAATGTTGTATTAATTGGATACTTTTGGAAATACTATTGTCCTGTGTCTTCTGTGTTATGGTCCCTAGCAGTGATGGAAGTCTTCCTTGAAAATGGAAAGGGGCCCATAAGATTGAGAAGAGGGTGTAGTCGGAGTACAACGTCTGGAATGAAAGATTGTCCCTGAGTGGCTATTGCAGACTGAAACTAAGAGCAGTCCCTACTGACTCAGGGGCTGCAGACATAAACTTAGTCTGAAGCCACCCTGTTCTTGCCTCCTGGACTGCATGTGCTCAGCTCTCTCTTCTGAGAATTGGGGCCTGGGTTTGTTTGAATTAATAGTGAAGTCATTACGCTATGTAAATATGTTAGTGTTCATCTGGTTTTACTCACAAGTTATTCTTGCCTTGCTGTGTTGTTCCTGTTTTCTTGTTTGTGCAAAATTAACCAGGAGCATTTTAAAAGGAAAGGGAAGAAAGGGTAAATAGTGTTGAAACCTTGATTGCTATGTTATTTACCACAGGCTGGAGTGGGGTAGGCAGCTCTAACTTAATCGCATAATAAGAGTACAATGACTTTTTTTAAATTATACTGTTAGGAGTCCTTTCCTTTTCTGCTGTCTTTGGCCTCCTTTGAGTGAAGTGTGATAATTTGCCTTAATAGCCTAGTATTATATTTTTTCCTTTTACCTGAGGAGTCAGCTGAACCGCAATATGAGTCTAACTGTTTCACAGAGGTTGCCTGTGCCCGCAGGGGGCTGTGATCAAGCCCTTTCCCAGGGCAGCTGCTCTTTTTCAGGTAGTCCCACTGCCTGCGCACTGTTCTCCTCGTACAAGTGTAACTGCTCCCAGAATAAACGAGGATGAGGAGCTGCCCTCTCGTATTGTAATTCTTCCTGTTGTTACGAAGGGGAAAGCCCCAAGTTACATTATTGGCTCATCCTGTTTCTTAGTCTTTTTTTCCCCCCTTCCTCTGTCCTTAAAACTCATGAACTTCTGTGGTCACATCTCTGAATTCTGTGGTGCATGAGACTGGAGAGTGGCAACTGGCCTAGCTGCCCCGGCATAGTTCGTTTGTTCTGATATTAAAGCTGAGCTGACTGATCTTTTGATGTCTGATTTCAATTCTCTGTAGGTCCTTTGGAGTTCAAAGGACTTCGTCCCTCTCAATTCCCCTTGCAGTGGATCAGTCACAGCCATCTCATTGCAGAGGGGCTCATGTAGAGCAGGAAAAGAGGGAAGGTGTTTTGAATATCAGATGACAGTGGTGGTTTCTAAGGCAGAGAGAAAACCTGGGGATTGAAAGCGGTGTATGAGCCAGGTGTTCTCACATAAGTGACCATCAGGGAGACAAACAATGATGCTGACGTTCAGTAACAATGTTAGATTGCAGTCAGCGGTCTGCTGAGGTGGAGACTGTGGTTCATCCTTCTCAGACATAGAGCATCTGGCTGTCTCTAGAGCAGACACGAACTCATGTTTTCAGGGCTGTCCTTTTAAACATGAGGGACAGAGAAACTGCCTTTTGAAAACTGGTGTCTTAAATGCTTTGCGTTCTGCAATGCAAAGTCTATTCTGCAAGGAATACCTCAGAGTCATTTCCAGGGTGAGGACTGCAGACGCTGCACAAATGTTTATAATGTGGAAGCGTTCCCTCTCCAGGCGCTGTAGCAGACAAAGGGAGTTTTTGCACTGACTTCAATGAGACAGGGTTTCCCCTCTTGCTTTTTCCGGATTTTGTGAATGTTTAAAAGCAAAGGAAGCTTACTTCCTTAGTAGCTATACTACAGAAGGTAAAGCTGTCATCTCATTTTTCTTGCTGTGAATACATGCTTGCAGAGATGGTTCCCAATAAAAGCTCCACCTTGAAAGTGCGTCATGATTTGGGGATGTTTGGACCCAGGTGTTAGAACAGTAACTGACTGCCAGTTCCCAGCAGTGTTACTGTACGCCCAACCACAATATGTGAGTGTCTACCTGTGGTTTAATGCTTAGTGCTTTGTGAGCCATAGGATCTGCTTGCTCTTTCCATCTGGATAGTATTCTTAGATTAATAAAAAACTCCATACTTCTAGGGTTAATAGATCCAGAGAGAAAACTGGTTTTGGCAACCCACTGTTCATCCATCGCCGTAAACATGTTGATCAGAAAGCCAGAAGAATCTTACTCTGGAACAGATGATAAATAGCCAATTAAAGACAAAACTAAAAAGCAAAACCATCAGAAAAGGGGTGGGGAAAAGGCAGAGATAAAAGGGCAAGAACAGTCTGCTGAAAAGGCTGGACATAGAACAAAGTGTGTGTTAACAAACCTTTATTCTGCGAGCAGTTTTTGGTGATGCATTCGAAAATGACATAAAATCAAGACCTAGAGGCTTCCTGTCACATTGATTTGGTACTACATTGTTGACTACAAAGATTACCTAACGTTGTTTTGGTGCTCTCTGTTGTAATGCTGCTGGTGGTAGTTCACCAGGCAATATGAATCATACACATTGAGACAAAGTCCATAAAATTTGGGGTCAAACTGACCCCCAAACTTTTGAACCTCCTTTAATCATATCTTCTGTAAGGTAGCAGTTCTGTGGGGCAGGAAGCCTCCTTCTTAATCAAGCAGTGTAGGAGGCTCATGGTCTCTCCAAATGTCGAGTGGGATGCACTGCTATTTGATCCCGTGGTCATGACACATGGTAGGGAGGGAAAATTTGAGCACGTGTGTATGCACAGTGCGCATAGGGCTGGAAACATGGTATGCTTCCTTTGAAATGGCAGGATTCAGCAGAGTGATGCCAATGTGGATCTAAAGTTGATAATTTGCCTTAAAGGTGTGATAGAACAGGAAGACCCATAGCTGTGCTGCCTTGGGAACTACAGTGGGTACGCTGCATCTTGGTGACAGTTTTATGCTGTTCTGTGGTATAAACAACACACACCTGTGCATGTTTTTGGCATCGTGTGCTGCCCTTTAAGTAATTTGGAAATACAACTCATTCCAGGTTTTACCCGGATGAGGAATTGAAGGTGAATCAAGTTGAATAACTTGTGAGGTGGGTTACTTTAAATGCTTTAAACCTTTGAGTTTATACTTTCATAACGTGTAAAATGCACTGCATTAAGGCAAATTTAATTCAGATAATAGTATCTACCCAGGAATTTCATTGATCCACTTGTGGTCTTTCAGATTACCTTATCTGCATGTCCTCCTGAAGCCAAGGTCATCTTTAAACAGACTCTACCTCCTCCAAGTAGGACACAAAATATAAGTAGTTCTGTAAGAAAAGGTGTTGAATTGTAAGCTGTTAAGAGGTTCTGCTGTAAACCTAAAATGCTCATTGAAATCCACCACGTGGGCCAGAAGATCACATAGGGTCAGTGTACGAGTGAGATTTCATACCAGAAAAGCCTTTGGAGGTTTTCTGTTTGCACTGGAAGAGGCACCACTTGCGCTGGCTCGTTCTGCGTGCAATAGGCCAACATAGCTCCCGTGTTTGTTTTAAAGGTGGTTGACTCTCTTTCCACCAGGTGCAGCTACATGCTCCCTTTAAGCATAGCTCCCCGCACAACTGCCTACCACTGGCAGAATGGGAAGTTGTTTTCCATGACATTTTTGTTGGGATGAGAAAAGCTTGAGTCAGGACCCACATGAGTCCTGCAGCCTTCTCAGTTCAGAGGGACCTCAGTAAGATTTGTTTTTTGGTTGTTAAGATCTGAGTTTTCTTTGGCTCTAGCGAGTCATGAGAGCCGGACTACTGCATGTTTTAGAAATGTTCTTCCCCTGGTGGTCTAGCAGTGGATTGAGTATTACTTTAAAACATGAGTATTTATTGTCTTAATAATGCAGGCTTCTGGGGCCATTAGCCACACAGTTTGAAGGAATGATCTTTGGAGGCTGCAGTATATGTATCCATGATGTAGAACTCTGTGAACCAGACATGAACAGCAGTGTTGTTTTAAGTTGAAGAGTTAAAAATAAGTTGTGCTAAAAGAAAGTGCCTGTGCTTAATCTAGAGGTGGAAGATGGTGCTTTTCTCTCTGGGTCTGGCAGAGAAGGGGGGTCAGAGATGTATTATTTTAACAAGAAGGAGGCTTGGTGAGAAAAATTGAATCGTTAAGCTTGTCATGGCAACTGAACAGAATAAATCTGTTTCATTGCAACTACTGTGAGTTTTGCTTTCAGGAATGGTCTGTGCCACAGCAGTCACTGAGAGTTGAGAGTTTCTGGTGAGATCAGTCTGAGACAGGATCCATGTCTGGAGCTGTCTGTGAGCACAGCATGATTTCCTCCATGGGATAAATTAACCATGGCTTTCTGCTTGTGCACAGTGAGATCCCTCGCTATCATCTATGCTTGTGTTGAGCTAAGAATAGAAAAAAGCAACATCAGCAGTGCTGTGGGAAAACTACATTGCTCCAGATGGCTGCTGATAAACTCTTTTCTCATTTGGGATTCAAAACAAAACAGTAGTAAATGATGGTCATTTCCCATCCACATCTTAATTTACATGTTTGCTTAGCAGCTACGAGAAAGCTAGGCTGTAGTTGGTCAGTTGGACATGGATCTGTCTGAATATACTTGAGAAGCTATCAGAAAGTAGAAAGTTTTCCCCTTGGAGGGAAAAAAATAACCCACAAAGAGTTTGGAGTTTGTTTGTTCATTAAAAAGCTTTAACTTGCTCCCTCCCCCCCTCCATTTTGCTTTATCACATTTATATGGTTCTGAATGAAGAGCTGTTATTTCCATTGCTACAAAGGTTGGTGTCCTGTGAGATTGTGTTAGGCCTTCTCCTAGACTTTCGTAGAAAGGATCTTCATTCTGTCTCCAAAGAGGTGAGTGGGACAAATCCCACATGTGGTGTATTCATCTAGCTCTACAGGCCATATGTTGCGTGCAACTGTCCCACCAATGTTGATCTGCTAAAAGCCAAAACAAATTTGAGATCCCAACTCAGAATCAGGCCCAACCAAGGGCCAAATAATGACTTGCATTCTTTGTAATTAGTCTTGACAGCAGACTATTTGGTTGAAGCACATGCTTGCACTTCCTAAGTTATTGGCATGCTTTTACTTTGAATTAACTAATTCTTCAGAGAGAGAGAGAGAAAAGCAAAAGCAGACTTGATACCCCTATGGCTACTTCATGTGTTTGTTCTATGGGGACCAAGTCCTTGCTTGGAAAGATAGCTCTGTCCTGTCCAAAAGCAGGACAGGAAGGAGAGGTTCTCACCATGATTGAGCCAGTTGGTTGCTTCATTGTGCCCAATGGCTGTGGAATATTAAGCAATATGCGCAGTCCTGAGACTAAAGGGCAAACAAGCTCTATTGTTCGTCTCTTATGTGGAGGGTGGAAACTCTGTCCTCTTGCCTATAGTTCAGGCCAGTTTTGATCAGTTCGTTAGCATGCTGGCTGTAGAGAGGTCATCTTCCACCTACTTTACAGCCATTATTTTAAAATCTGTAGAAGTATAAATAACTGAAATAGAGAAAATAACTTTTTTTCTTTAAGTAACAAGGGGACTCATAGACTGAGTTCCAGTACCCATTCATTTGCAATAAGCTGTCCCACAGGCATGATGTGAATATAAAATATTATATAGGTATGATTCTGTGATATAAAAGCGAAGCCTGTTGAGAGCAGAAAAAGACATTTCTGCTGGATGTGATAGCATAACCTAGTGGCGCAGGTATTTGCATAGGGTATTAATAACTAGGGATTCTGTATGTACAAGACTGTGAGCAGTAGCCTTGATTTCCAACACACTGGTACTTAGGAAGCAAGACCATTCCTGGGATAATGTATGCGTCAATTTTCTTGAGTCACTTGTCTCACCTTTCCAATAGCCTCTTTGCCAGGTGAGAGAGTGATGGAGGATTGACATGGGTAGCTCTGCAGTGCTCTTACTTTCCAGCTGTACAACTTAGCTGTGGCTTTTCTCCTGTTCTTCAGCTCAGTCCCCAGTACCACCACAGGATGATTGTGTCAGACAGAAGCTGTCCAGTACAGTAACCACAGTGATATTGTCATTTATGTGGTACATGAGACGCTAGTTCTCTTCTTGCGTGCTGCTCAGCATCCACAGTAGAAGGGTAGTGAATAACCTCCATGCTGTTTCTTCTGCTGGGAGTGGTAGTAGCCATGATCTCCTGCCAGGACCGACTCTGCACTTGGACTTTATGATGTGTTTAAAAAAAAAAAAAGAGTGAATTGCTTCTGGGGAAGTCACTACTGACATCAGTTCTACCAAATCACTTATTTAGGCACAGCTCCTCTCAGTGTTGAAGGTGGGTCTGAAGCCAGCAGTGTCTAGGACTCCTTGTGCTGGATAAGTGATGACACAGGCTAGGTAAAGTATGCCAGTGGCTCTTCCAGCCTTTCTCTGACATAGGTAGCTGGTACAGCGTGGAGTAGCTTCAGCATAAAAACAAACGCGACATCATAATATGAGCAAATGAGAGCCTGGTGAGTAAGACACTGGCTGGGAATATTGTCTTCAAATATTTGCTGGAGGCCATGCTGAAATTCAAGCCCTTATCTCCCAAAGCTCAATAAAGTGTGTCTCTCATCAGTCTACTCACTCACCGTTCAGCACATTACAGCGTCTGTCTTTCTTACTCTCCCCTGGAGTGCTTCTCCATTACGTTTTATAGTGCCAGACAGAGAGACTTGGACCGACTGACTCCATAACACAACTTAGTACTGCTCCAGCTTGCGGCGAAACTGTGTGGTTCAGGATGACCATATAAAATATGCAGGATAGTAAGTAACTCCAGCAGAAAGCCCAAGAAAACATTATTACACCGAGTAAAGGTACTAAGTTAGATCTCCTCTGCCAAAAAGGGAAGACAAGGTAGAAACAAATCTCACTCCTGCGTGGTCCTCAAATCAAGGGAATGGCATTAGCCACTTAGTCACAAAAGTTATTTAGTCAGTCCCTTCCTCTGCCTCACTGTGAAGTTAATACAAAGGAAGAGCCTCATTAATACCCCTGGAAGGACTTGTTCGACTATAAAACCCCCCCAACTTTTCTCCTCTACCATCTGCATTGTTTTCCTTGAGTATTTCTATCATGTGCTCTTGGCATTTTGAATACAAATACAGGAAACACAGGAATGGAGATTCATATTCTCTCTCTCAAAAAGAAAAGTTTAACATTTATGTGTTGCTATGACCTGGCTGGCAATGGTTAGTCTTGGCGGACTGATGCAGGGCACATCCTGGCACAGCGTGAGCTGCAGCCTTTTAAATATCTAGCCTGAATCCTCCAACATTGCAAAAAATCCAGTTGAACTTTGCTGTACTTTTTTGGACACGCATTAGAAAAGGATGCAAAAGTAATTGGAATGACTGAGGAGCAAACATCTCAGCAAGCAATGCTCTTAATCAAACAACACATTCTGAAAATGCAACTCATTATCACGGGCAAATCTAGTTTGTGTCATGCTACGGGTGACTTGATTGCCTGTAATCTGGGCTAAAAAATTTAAATAAGATTGTTTAAATGCAGCTTCAGGGAGTGCTACATATTTTATCTCGGTTTCATCTGGTTTCCCATAATATCAAAGCTGTGTTTAGTGGATAGAGATTTACGACCAGAAAACGATATGTATAGCTGAAGAATGTGAAGGGATGATGTGCCTTGTAGAATTAGTTATCATTGCTGGGGAAGTAGAGCTGGTTTACAGCTTGCATTTTCCCTCTCCATCTGGGACTGATTTGTGTCTTTGTGTTGTATATAGGAAATGTTCTCTGCAATTCTCTGAACATAAAGACTGTGTTTCAGGCACTGTGGTGTAGGAGATTTTGAAAACCTTGACTCACGCGCAGACAATTGTTAGCATGTACGTTTTTTACAAGTATGTTTTCTTTATCTTGTATTTTTAAAAATGTATGCATATTTATACATAGATTGGCTCAGCTACTGCCAACAATGGGACAATTATGAACACATTTTCCCTTCTGCTAGCCAAGGCAATGTATACACTATTATTTTCCTTTATTTTTGTGTTTTAATGGTGAATGCTGCACAGTGATAGAAATTACTTTGCTGAGAGCAGGAGTTATTCCAATGAACATCTAGTGACTAGGAGACAGACACAAGGCGATGCAGGCATTTTTGTTTCCAGCTTTCTGTGATTGATAGCTAGGATATCAAATGGATGGTGGTTTTGGAAGAAAGATCAAGGCAACTGATGGCATCAGGCATTTGCAAGAGGGCTTTTTCATATAGCTGGCTGGCAGCTGGTCTTTTGGGCTTTTGAATGGACTTGTCAGTTGTCTGAGCTCCATGCAACACAAATTTTTTTTTTTTAATGTGCTGCTGTCATTTGCCTTGGGTAAGTGAATGTTTTGGCTTATTTTTTAATTTCAGAAGTGTTATCTTTATTTAGGATGGGGCTCTGGAGTGGGACTGAGTTATGTCACCTTTGTTGGCAACCTTTAATGTTGAAATTGTTTTTGGTTACTTCTACCATTCTTAAAGACAGAGATGAGATTTTGCAATTAGATGTATATCTTAAAATATCTTTTATGTGTCACTCAGCCTAAAAGCCAAAAGTAAAACAAACGCAAGATATGGTATGTGAGAGCATTCATTAACACCATTCAGGATCAGGGAACTCTTTTTTTCTTCTTTTTTTTTTTAAAGCTATTTGAGGAACCAAAAGAAAACTGCAAGTAGGCTTCTTGCCGACAAGTTGCAGGTGTATACCACATGCCCATATTGGAAAAAAGATGCGGTTATGAAGGTCTTGATGACAGACAAGGGTCTAAAATGCCTTCATCTCCAAGTTTTAGCTAGTTCATATGTTTTTTATTTGCATTTCCCCCAGCTAGCATTGTTAGTATTTTCCAAACTCAGTATAACCATGCACAGGTCTATATAAAATCATTTTTCTGCATCGTAAGATCCTTAGTTTAGTAAGGTCTCATTTAAGCCAGGGAAGTCTTACTTTTATGGTAACTATATAATAAATTGTAAGTCAGTGTTAATGATTTCTTGCTGGAAAAATTAGGGAAAGGAGTGATGAGACAGATTGAGGGGAGAGCGCTTTAGTTCCGCTTTGCTAGAATAGGTAGAATCCACTTGTACCTTAAAAGTACCAAAAATGTGAGTGCTCACTACTCCTAGCTAAAAGATCTGGCCTTCTTTGATGTTCTCGAGGATGAACTCAATAGGAAATGTCTACTCTTAAGGGAGAAAGACTTACACATACGTCAGGTTACTCCAAACAGCTGCACTCTGGAATCATTCTTCAAAGACACATACTTAGAGGGCAGAAGTAATGGGGCAACAGCACTTGTGAAATATCCAGCCAGGACTTTTGGTACTGTGAAGTAAATTTTAACAAGAAAAAAACTAATGAAATTAGGTGGGAAATGGCATGGTTACCCCTCCTACTAATGGCACTAGAGAAACTTGCTTTATTATCAGACCTCTTGTTTCTTCTGCAATTCTCAACAGAATGGTACAAAGACAGAGAAACAAGAAGTTCTCCATCTAAAAGAACAATTTTCAGAGCAAATTCTCAACAGCCTCCAAGTTTTTCTTTTCTGAGAACAATATAATCAAGCCTTGATTAAAAATATTAGAAAGGTAACCAGCCTATGTTGAAAATTGGTCAGTTGAGCTTTTTGTTTGTGGTGATTAATTAATTGCAAGAGTCATGTTGAAAACAGCAAAAGCAACGCTTTGATTTATTTAAAATGCTGGATAAAATTAGTTAAGAAAGTGTAAACACCATTTTCCAGAAAGTGTCCCAAATTTATTCTCATCTTTTTATCTAAACAAATTCCTCAAGTATAATTTTGCAGAATGAAAAAATCTATGATTAATTTAATAGGCAGTAAAATTAGATGCAGACAGAGAGCATAGTTGTAGCTGTGTGGGAGTCAGCAGAAAGGATCCTGGAATGTGTCAGTGTGTGTTTTTATGTCTCCTTAAAGCCTCATGTCTTTTCCTTTTGTAGGAATAAACTTTTAGTTCTCTCTCTTCATGGGAGAATACAGTGCTTTCACACCCTTTTTTAAAAAGTCAGTTTTCCTGTAAGATAATGTTGGTTTTGATGAATATAGGAGAATTCTATATGTGTGTTTCTGCTTGCAGATAATTATATGTGCAAGACAGTTTGTACTCTATAATATACTCCATGCTGGATACCATAGGGTGGCAAGCCTAAGGCATATACTAAGCCCATAAGTGACATAAAGGTTATGAAAGTGAAATGCTGACCAACGGTGTTTGTTCACTTCCAAGGAGTCCAACTGGTGTGGGCCAGTGGGGAGCGGTGCAATTGCAAAGGAGCTTGTACCAATGTGGTGTAGATGTTCACTGTGAGAACAGTGAACTTCCCCATCAACGTGTTTGACAACTATCAAAGGAAAATGCCTCCTTGGAGTTTAAATTAAAATATTACCTATTGCAGGGTGTGTTTCAGGATTTTTACTGACCGAGAGGAGTTTTATGGCTCCATTTATTCTTCACTGTGGAATTTTAAGCTCTTGTCTTTGAGTCAGAGTCCTGAACCCACAAAAATATGAGTTCTTTTGTGCCAACGTACGTTTGAGGCAAGAAAAGATGAAACCACCAGGGAGCTGGTTGTATCTCCTTAATTCTTTAAGCAGACACATCTTCACCAGCAGCATGACCTCAAACATTGCTGTATGGCTGCAGTGAAGCATCTCTACCTGCATCTGCTGGCCCCTGGGAATGGTATCTCAAGTGTTGGTTTCTTTGTTTGTTTGAGGGTTTTGGTGGTGGTGTTTTATTGTTGTGGGTTTGGGTGGTTTGGGGGTTTTCTTTGTGTTTTTTTGTGGTTTTTTTTTTTTGTTTTGGTTTTTTTTTTAATTAGGCTGCATACACACCCTGTAAAAAGGAGTGCTTCACTGTAAACCTTTCTTTTACCCACCAGGCCTATCCTTGTACCAACGATAAGGAATGTGAAGTTGGGCGATACTGTCACAGTCCTCATCAAGCAACGTCTGCGTGCATGATGTGCCGGAGGAAGAAGAAGCGTTGCCACAGAGACGGCATGTGCTGCCCTGGGAACCGCTGCAACAATGGTACGTCAGTCATTTCTTGGTTTTCCTCCATAAAATCAACATTTTGATAGCATCTGTTTCTCTGCGTGTTTCCAGCAGCAGTATTTTTTCCTGGGTGGCTGTTCTTGTTTTTCTAAACCAAGAAAACTTAATTTTCCACTCCACTTCATTTTCTTTAATAGTATTTCTACATTTAAGGCTTGTATGCTACCAGATTTTTTCCTATTTTGGGGTGGGGAAACCCAAAAATGCTAATGCTGCCGACTGGAATCACAGCACTACATTCAATGTGGTTTGATTCACTGGAAGACTGCACAGAACCTGTATTTTTAAGGAAGAAAAAGACTTAATGACTCCTTGATCTGCTCTCCCTGGGGGGGTTATAACCGTAGTGTTTGCATTCCCATACTCTACTCTGGAGTCTGGAGACAGATGTCTCCAGGTGCTGAGACCCTGAAGCCAGAGTGACAGTGAGACTGTCTGACACTGAGCAAAGCAGAGCTGTGGTGAAGTTAGGTGCCAGGGATCAGGGACAGAGGTGTGATTAGAGCTGAGTATCACTGAGGACAAGCCCCAGCACTTTCATGGTCCTGGTCTGTGTATGTCTCTTGCTGCTTTTCCTCTTGTTCAAATCTTTGACTGTCTTTTCCTCACAGGTATTTGCATACCAGTAACTGAAAGCATCCTTACACCTCACATCCCTGCTCTGGAAGGGCCACGCAACAAGAAGAACGGTCATTATGCTAGCAAGGATTTGGGATGGCAAAACCTAGGGAGGCCACGCTCCAAGCTGTCGCACATAAAAGGTAAGATCACATTTGCACTAACACTGCTTTGTTCCTTCATGTTACGAATCATGTTATTGCTGTTAAGGTACATCACTGCAAACCAGAAATAGGCAGTAATTTTACAGCATGACTCAAAAAGTGATGTAACATCGACCAACAGTTCCTGTGATCGAAATAGCATCTGCTTTCTTCTCTGTGTCAGAGGTGGATTGGCAATCCATTTTTCAGTTGTGCAAGGCTGCATCCATCCTCCTCTTGTAACAGTCATGTAATTGAGCACTTGTAATTCTGCTTACAATCTTGTAGCTGAATTTCTTTTTACTAAGTCTTATGGCAGGTGTCATTAATTATCCCCTTGAACCTTTCTAATTCATATCTTCCCTTGTGTTCAAATCCTTCAAATAGCCACAGATGGAAATATCATCTCTCCTTTTTCTGAGCTTCATTTGCATCAGTCTGCACTGAACCTGTACTTTCACATTTTCCCATGAGGTAAAATAGTTTGGTTGCTCTTTTTAGGACACGAAGGCGATCCCTGCCTACGGTCATCAGACTGTATTGAGGGACACTGCTGTGCTCGCCATTTCTGGACCAAAATCTGCAAGCCTGTGTTGCATCAGGGGGAGGTGTGCACCAAACAGCGCAAGAAAGGTTCCCATGGACTGGAGATTTTCCAACGATGTGACTGTGCCAAGGGGCTGTCTTGCAAAGTATGGAAAGATGCGACCTCCTCTTCTAAATCAAGACTTCACGTGTGCCAGAAAATCTGAATGAGGATTGGCAAAATAGTATTAAGTAACTGTGGCTTTATGTATTTAATGCATTACAGCATGGTGGGAAATGAGGACTGCAAATGAAAGCGGAATGGCTAAAGTTACAGTTAGGGTAGGAGTAGAAGTCACATCAAACCCATTTCTTTTTGAGCTGGTGGTAAACATGAGTGCAGCTGGAGTTCTCCTACTGTGCAGCTCTTCTGTAAATAACTTCTACAATTTGTGGGAAATGCTAGTATGCAAACAAGTACAGTGGACATTAATGTCACTTACCTTGCTGTGTTGTCCCATGATGTTTCAGGGGTTCAGTGTTAAGGCTAGAGTGGTTTCCAACATGATAATGACTGCTACATAAATTGTATACCTTGTATTCCTGTAGGAAGCAGTGCATGCCAGGAAGACTCATCTGTCAACATGTTATCGGTCACATTGCAGGTGTGAGAAATGGAAAAAAGTTACTGTGAATGCACACACGCCCTTGTCACGCAGGGCTGACCCTTCAGCAAAGAAAGCACTCCTGCAGGACAAGAGTGCTATGTTTTGCAGGCCCTCATGAAAGAGGTGAAAACTTGCCATCTCACAATTTCAAGAGAGTAGCAGTTTCTCTAAGAGGAGGCATTTAAACGGGGTTTTGTTTCTGATGCATAGGTAAATTGAAATGCTTTATATAGCTCAATGTCATAGTATGGCACTTAATTGCTTGTATTTGCCTCAGATTACTGCTTGTATACATTGGGTTGAACAGATGAAGCAAATATGTGCATGCTGAATCCAGAGTTATATACAGGCAGTTGCTCATTAGTCCCAAATACACTTTCTTTGCCTAAGCATACTTGCATTATAGACATTTCCAAAAGAAATAGCAGAGTCTTCAAGTGCCTAACACGAAGAGCTATGAATTTGTGTCACCGTTGCTGTTATAGCAGGTGATGTAGACATTTGTTGAGGTGTTTAGAGAATACTGCTACAAACTCAGATTTTTGTTTTATCTGTAGCAACAGGCTACTGATGGCACTCTGCAGAAGTATAATGGGTTTGTTTCTTAGAGGCAGCAAAGAAAAAGGAGTTGTCTCTTGTGAATGCCTCCTCTCCTGCAGAAAAGGATGTAAGAAGATGGTACGACTGCAAATGACTTGTTAAACATCATGCGATGTCACAGCATACCAGCCTCCAGCACGTGTTCAGCCTGGACTTGATGTCCTCTCAGTCTGGACTGTCCTGTCAGGAATGATGGAAGTACACGAACTGTGGAGACAGCTGACAACTCAACATTGTTTGTGTGCTGGGTGAAAAAAAGGACAGTTTCTATGCCTTGACTTGTCTCCCTGGTCTTTTCAAACTTTTTTTCATTTTATTTGCAAGTATTCCTTTGTATAAACATTGGTAAAGAGACTGATATTTCTTAAAAGAAGTCTGATTCTGTAACTGACCTACTGCTAAGTTGTAATTACCCATTTATAATTACCTGTTTTCCTGTTTTCTAATACAAGGGACTTTTCTGTTTAATCAGTTCTGAACAACGCAGGTAGACCAGTGTGTAGTTTAACTTTGATGACCATGTCACCCATACCTAAGATGCCTTTTCCCACTGACACGTCTCCACCAGTGGCCGTGATAAAGCTATAGCTCAGCTACACCACCTGACTCAGACTGTCTAATTAGAACACAGACCTCAGCTACGTTGCCTTTATCTTTCATAGGAGTCTAAATAAGAAGATTATTTCACACACCTCTCTCCCTACTGCTGTTTGTTTTTATTGCCCTAGAGGGACTGCTCAGAGACAGGGTCTTCTGGTTTTTAATAGTCTCAGTCAGAGTTTTATCTTGCAGTCCTATCATTGTAACTCTGCTTATTTCAGAGTTTTTTCAGTGTAACTGAAACAGGAATAAGGCTCAGAAATGGGATCATTTCAAGCTATTAAGAAAGTACAGGAACCACTTTTGCAAGTGTTATTTACACTGACACCACACATACTCAGCAGAGGAACTCTATTGCTCTCATTGTGATTACAGATAGGAGAAAATTATACCCAGCGTGAGCAGGGGGCTTGCAGAAATGGAGTCTCATCATTTTGTAGCTCTTCTTATCATTGGCCTAACCCCTTTTCCTCTCGCAAAACATAGTTATTTGGGATAATTTATTTACAGGAAATGTTTAATGAGATGTATTTTCTTATAGAGATATTTCTTACACAAAGCTTTGTAGCAGAATATATTTGCAGCCTGTTGACTTTAATGTAGAAAAATGTATAATAAGATTAAATATATTAAATGTTCTTTCCCATTCCTCTCCAAATATTTCACCCATATTCTTTTCCTTACCTGCTGCTTAAGAGTAGTTCTTTCTGGAAAGATATGCAAATCTATTGGGAAAAAGTACATATGTTTTATCTGTACAAGAAAAAGCATCTGATTGTCCTTGTGTCTCAAAGCACTATGCAGGCTGAGTTTTGGTAAAATGCCTGAAGATCATCTTAAAATCCCCATGCATAATTTCTACAAAACTGGTTTAAGTGGCAACAGTCTATATGCTTCTTTTGGGACATTTTACACCTAAACATTCAAGAATAAGTTTTGAAACTAATGTGCCTGGATGCATAATTTTCAATCAACCAGGTTAAATAGGAAAGGTGCCCAGACACGTTCCCTGGATAGTGATACATATCAGAGAGACTCACGGTGGATAGAGCTGGTATTCAAATTATGCAGCATTTTGCTATAGGTTACAGCATACAAATGCACTCCTGCAAGATCTATGACTAGCAATTCTGAAATGGCAGATAACAGCATTCAGCTCTAATAACATGAATCAATCCATATAACACAACTGAAAATATTGCAAATAAAACCAGCCATTATCTGATCTCCCCCCACCCCACCCCACAGAGCTCAATAAATATTGCAAAATAATGGCTGTGGTTATTGAGCAATGATCTACAATATCCTTGTTACTTGTTTCTGGTAACCCTTTGCTCAAACAGATGTACGTTTGGAGGATGGAATGGTCTCCAAGTCGCACTAGCGTTTGTACAAAATGAAAATGTTTTGCTACTGTTATTTGCAATATTTGGTGGGTAGGCCTTTGAAAATTCTAACGCTTTTAACAACGACATAATAAAATTGTGAGCATCTTCAGAGCCCAGTGACTTCAACAGAGGTTGAGGCTGCCAATGCCTTCAGAGATTTAATCTGGGAACAAAAACAATAGGCACAGGCGGTTCCTTGCACACCACAAATACTGAACAACATAGCTGAACTGAATAGCATGCAAGCAGTTTTGCAAGACTGAAGTTTGATTGTTTAGAAGCCATTCAGTTAATATTTTGGGGAAATATACATCAGTTTGAGAATAAAAGAACAGCTATATTTGGGGATAATTGCTCTCACTCACTATGTCACTCATCAAGAAAATTAGGAATGACTCTGGCTCAGTAACATTACAGGAATCTGCTGTCGTGACACCAATACTGAAGAGACTATGGCTGAACAATTAAATACTCTTCTTCTTAGCCTAGAATAGCCTCAGCGATGCAACAGCTCTTTGGAAATACTTATTAACTTTCCTAACAAATAATGAATTTCTACTCTATAACAGCGTGTATTTGATTTATAGTATAAATGTGGGTATGTATCTATTACTGTACTATTTGCTTTATGTTGTTTGCGAGCTATAGTATTTATGATTTTAAACATTTTTTAACTAAAGCAATTAAAACAGATTTATGCAGGCACTTGTTTAACAACACTTTCAACAGCATACATACAGCACCTGACACCTAAACCACAGCTCACCAGAATTCAGGCCATTGTCTGCATATTGCGATTTTCCTGCTCATTGTCTCAACAGCAGCAAAAACACTCTTCCCAACACCATGAACCGCCTTGGGCAGAGGCTGAGAAGAGAAAATGTGTATTCTTTCCATCCGTTCTAGGAAAACCATTTACAGAAAGTTATCCTGAAGGTCAAAGCAAGCAGAAACTCTTATAGTAGATCCTCTAAGCCAAGGCCTTCAGGAGTCTTGAGACCTAGCCTCTAACTTTCAAAAACTTTCATTGCTAAGAGAGTTATGTAGACAATAAGGCCGCATTTACAATAAAACAAAGAAACATAATGCTTTGGATTGTCAGTCAAGTGTTCTGAAGATAAATGTCCATGGTGGGAATGACAACACACAATGGACAAAAGAATCCCCCTCCAAAACATCCTCACCCGTAGTCCCTGACAAAGGAAATGCAGCTATTTTTTTGCACTAGTCAGTTTCACACAAAGCCATCATCAATTCTGGTTTTAAATCACACTAATTAATAATAAAGTAAGTTATGTTTTCTTACCTAGCTCACTGGTGTGATATATGGCATCTTTCTGGCGCTGCATTAGACAGGAGTGACAGAACAGCGTTAGTCTAGAGTTCTGCTCCCCCTCATTTAAATCATAACGGTTCATTGAGATGAGCAGAAATTTCTGCTCAAGTGCCCTATTATCCCATACAGCTTTTAACACACCCACTCCTCCCAACGCGTGCTTACAGCTCAACACAGATCCTACATACATTCTTACTTTATGTTTTACCTTCAACGTTATGCGACTGTTGTCAGGTGCTAAAACGTGGTAAATGTCTGCTGCAGCCCCCTCTTACCTTACTGCTCTGCCAGCTTTTCACAGACCTGCTTAAGGCAGCAAGGCAGGAGGTAAGGAGAAAGCACAGAGAGCGGTGGTGGGGGGGGGGAGGTGGACTGGAGAGAGCCAGCCAGGAGCCTGAAATGGCAGGGAGAGGGGGAAAATCTACCTCAAAATTTCATTAGAAGATATTGCAAAAAAACCCAAGAATGCGCATCATATCCCACACAATTATCAAACACAGAGGGAGGGCAAACATGCTCTGTGTGTGTTCCTGGGCCCCACAGCACTGACCCAAAGCTGGGTGGGAGGCCTGACTGAGTGATTTGGGGCCCCCAAAAGCTGAAGTGTCGAGCCTATGTCCCCCTGGCAGCAGCATGCCTCTCACCTTGGCCCACTGCGTATCCAAATCCCAGTAATTCCAGAGGCTTTGGATTTGTCACCAACCCTCAGATGCACCATTCAGACAACACTGCTATAGCTTGTGACCTGCCCATGCCTAGGGATCCCACTGGAAGACTGTGGGGAAGGAAGGAAGAGACAAAAGCAGGAGACAGCTGCTGCGTTACAGAGCTCCAGCTGGTCCCAGAGTTATTACTTTGACCACCACTGATGGGCCCGACCCTGGTGGATATACAGCATTGGATGGAGCTCATTGAAAAGCTTGTTTATTCTGGCAGCTCCCTGTTTTTTTTGGAATTGCTTATTGTTATAGCATGAGTGTCAATTACTTATTTACAAATGTCTGGTACCAATAAACTCTTTGTTTTTTTACAGTACCGGCTAGCAGCTTGATTTAGAAGTGGTTTGCTGCATGCCAACTTCCTGAAGCAGAGGAAATAATCTTTTAGTGGAAATTAACATTTTAAGAAGCACAAGGTTGTTGGGGTTTGGGGGGTTTTTTGGTTTTGTTTTTTTTTTTTCTTCTTTTTAGGAAAACCCTATTTAGAAAAAGAGGAGGAAAAATACATAATTAACACAAAAAGATTTCCTGACATTAATCTTAGTCTTTGAGTCCTTGGCAAAACTCATACTGTAAATCTCTACTGCTATTATCAAAGTTAGCCAAAGAGAAGTCAACAAATCAGAAATGTATACCTGTGTGGCTGCTATGGCATGTATATTCCTGTTTTCTATTCCTTATAAGCTATTCTTTGTTTCTGAGAGTATGTTATTCATCAATGGTCACTCAATAGGCTTGCAAACTTCATTTAAAAATCAACTATTATTCACATATTCAATAATTTAGTACAACTGTAAGCATAAGACTCACAGATATTGTTCTTTCCTTAATGACAGTAATTTTTAATGGAACGATCAAAGTGTATAGATACATACAAAGTAATGAATGACATAGTTCTGTAATAAATTTGCCAGGAATTTTGGAATGCATCCCATTAATGAATCCAATGAACACCCAAAGCTTTAGAAAAATCCACCTCAAAATTATTTGGGCAATGTCTTTGTCTCACTGTCTGAGCAGTTATGGATACTGTAGCAATGCTTCTTTAGCACAAAGGATGATAAAAGAAAATCCTCATGTATGTGCTCTCGAAGAACAGTTAACTCTTCTGTTTCAAATCGCATTTAACTCTTCTATTGACTTAAGTTCAGAAGAGGGTGATACTACCTTTCCCAATGCAGCACACTGATAACTGGCAATATTGTGTTAAGTTTGGAGAACTACTGGATTAAGTTATTAAAACTTGTTAATTACTTGAAAGATGGTGCTCTTTATCCAGGAGCTTCCTTCTAACCTTTGTGGAGATCAATGTTTTTGGGAGGAACAGTCTGCAAGTCATTAGAAATTAATCAGCATGACCGTAAATAACTGTAAAGCAAGAGGCCTTCTGTCTGCTACCATAGCATCTGGTGAGACCTCAAAATGTATCAAAACCTATGAGTTTATCAGATTAATTTTCATTTTTCTGCATCTCTGGATTTTTAGTTCTGTCACAGTCAGATGTGGAAATGACAAAATACAATTCTCATAGTATCTTCAGCCTGACAACAACTAGAATCTCACAATAATAATTTCCATTGCAGAGCCTGTTTTCATGAGATTTGCAGCTAAAAATATATATTCAAAAGGTCCAGAAGCTTTGAAGCAGAATACAGAATTTTTCATGTTTATTCAAGTACCAACTTTCAAACGTTCTGAGATTTGCTTATTAAAAGCTCTTGTAGAATAATATGATTACACAATTGCAATTACATATCATATTGTGCAATGCACAGACTAAGTACGTCTTCAAAGAGCAGAAGAAACCAAATGAAGAAATTTTCCTTCTAAGGTTTAATGCTGAAAACTAAGTCACCCACAACAGAGTGCAATCATTTAGCACTTGTATTGTACAGGGACTATCTTAATGATTCAAACTAAAAATACCTAAGTGCTGTAGTACAACTCACCTCAATGCTTGAGTGACACCAAGACTATAATGTCATCAGGGCACACATTGCACTGTTGTATATCTTTCAGCATTTACAGCAATAGGATTTCACCCCGAGTGTGTTGTGATAATTACTGACTGAAAAGAAGTGGGTATAAACAGGCAATGCCCATCGTAGTGGCATAAATCTGGCCATGTAATTTATCTATCGACAGTCGTTATCACCACTGGTGACATAGCCTCTCTGAATAAGGAAACAGGAAGATGTTCATATGAGGAAATCTTGCTTTGCATGTAAACATTTTTACAAAAGATGGAATTACTTAAGTTGCATCTTACCTTTAATAAGGTCAGCTTCCCTACAGTTGTCTTCCCCATCTGAGAGAAGAGGTTCATTTGTGCATGACCAAACATCTATTTAATTAGCTCCTCAGCTGTGTTGAGTAATTTTTCGTGTCCTAGAAGCAACAGAAATCAGTTTTCATCCAAGAGTTCAAATCTAATTTTATTAAATCACTCTTATGCCTTTAAAAAAAAATACATTGCTAGAATTTGCAGGCTCTTTCAGGAATATTCCACCTTTCTCTGACCAATTTCAGAATTTAAATCAAAGTAATTGTGTGAAATGTAGAAGAAAACAGACCTAAACAGTTGTTTCTAATATCTACTGAGCACTAACAAAGTAAGAAGACAAACCATCAAGGAAATGTGAGATGAACTTGGCAATAGCTTGAAATGTTAAAATTTCCTGAAATTCCTGAGTGTTAAAATTTTCCTAAAATTTAAAGGAAAAATCCAAAAATATGTCTCTGAAACATAAACGCTTTAAGTATAATAGAGGCTGATTTACCAACGATCCAATAGGCGGAAAGTCCTATAGAATTCAGTGGCAGCAGCTGAGGTGCAGCACTTCAGTAATGTCTTCAAGTGTCCTTGTGTCACCATGTGGCACAGGTCACCTTTCCTGAAAAATCAAAGCAAAACCAGAAAACACTCAAAGCAAAACTGAAGAGACTTCAGAGAACAGCAGTAACAACATTGCAGGAATGGAAAACAATTGCAGGAAAAGCTTCTTGGAGGAGAATAAGGAGGACTGGTTCGGGGTCGAGGGTTTATTGACTGTTTTAGAAAGAAAATTACTGTGAAGACGATGATGAACTGCTATAAAGTAATGAGAGGTTGCGAGAAGGTAACCTGATGCAAAATTTAAAATTCTTCATGGCAGAAAGAAATCATAGGTCATCATGGTAATCCTGTGCATCATAACCTACTGTATTTTACCCACTTAGCCCTCTTAAACAGTCATGAACGCTTTCCTAAAGCACAACTTCCACATGATGCCAAATAACATTTCTGTCAAAGTCACGTCTGAAGTCAGCAAGAGAGGAGGTGACTTGTTCTATATTTAAATACATCTCGCTTATCCCCATTTGGTTTTGTCTGGATTTTTTTTTCTTTCGGATGACGGAGACATCTAGTACCTAATAATTTCTCCACATCAAGCCACTTCTACGTTGAAAGCCACTCACATTTCAGTCTACTTCTCAGCCTTTGTTTCGTGGTCCTTTTTGGTGAAAGCACATGTTAGCATTACAGAATAGCCCAAGAGAGGTAGCAGGAGGTTTTTGACAGCTGCACTGGGGACACCTGAGGTTTTTGCATCTAGGGAAATTGGTGAGACTGTTTGGGATTTTGGGACAAGAACTGTAACTGCTAAAGTGATCAGCAGTTAAATGCTCATATCAGCTTTGTTGACATTTAAATTAGTACCTGTGGAGACACTCAAATGCCATAGTTTAAAGCTCATCAGAACTAGAGCTGGTGGGAAAACCTGTGGAAAAGATATTTTATTATTTTCTTTTACTGCTTCCATTTAGGAGTAGGAAACATTTTTGATCATGGATTTATATGTTTGTTCAGCTCTAGACAAAAATTTATTTTATACTTACAAAGTGTTCATTATCAGTGACGCATCTGTTTTGCAAAAACTAATACTGCAACCTTGATATTTAAAAAAATTCCTCAACTTATAGCAAGAACTGTAGACTACAGCCCTCCCTGTCTAAGCTCCCAACTCAGTTTTTAGGAGGGTAATGTCAATGAGCTCTAACTTTCCCTCTGTTTTGTACAAGGGTCAGAGAATACATTATCTCTAGAAACAGTAGTTTTGAGGATCCCTGGGAGCTTGGAGTTTACTACATTTTTAAAGTTGTTATTTTTAATACTTAAAAAATGTGTAGGTTCTCATAAAGGATTTAGTTGAAGAGGAAAGCTGGCACAGGATTCCTTTCAGCTAATTTTAACTGTCTGAAGGTTAGGTGCCATGAGAAGATTAGTCATAGAGACAAGAGATGCTGAGAAAATAATTCACCCGCCCAACGTTAGAGACTGCGTCTATAGATGCCTGTCCACTGCCTGCCTCTGTTTCTCCACTGAGTAAAGGTAGATCTTTGGCACTGAGTTCATACCAGACCTATAGCTTTCAGATGGGTCATGAGAGAGAGGATGAATAGTTGTACCCTTGGTGCACAGAAGGGAGGGCTTTAAGCAGCATACAGACAGCAGGAAGAGAAGAGAGGGTCAAATACTGCCTAAGATCAGTATTTGAAGATCTATCACTATCCATAGTTAGAGTTTCCCATAGCTAACCCTGGCACGGTGCAGTTTTTTGTACCCCTCTAATCAACACTTCACACATTGCCTCTCATTGCATCTCGTTCTTGCTTTCTGTTCTTCTACCTCTAAAAGAGTATGGAGCTCTGTTGGCCCCCAGGGGACACCTCTCATGCCCGCCTGAGCACCTTGCCTTCCTTCTGGCTCCAGGGCCCTGCCTGATGATGCCTCCCTCATTGATTGCTCATTAAATTTTCAACCAGAGTTTTCACTCTCATTAACCCTTTGTTTCTGGAAGAGACTCCCTGTAAACAACTGCAACACCCACAAGCATCTTTGACAGCATCTGAAATACTAGCATGACCCAATTGTTTTGTTTTACCCATTCCTCCACCCAGTCTGCCACCATCTGTCTATACTTGAAGTCTAAACTCTTTGGTGATGGGACTGACTTTTTGTTCTATACTCATACAGCACTTAGCACAAGAGCATCCTAGTTCACAGATAAAGGTTTATTATCTTTATTATCTTTACTACTATTACTGTTTTTATTATTTTTTAATTTTTATTTTATTATTATTTTACTACCATTACTATTGGAAACACAAACTTCAGATGGGATTGTTCTGCTAATGATTCCTAAAGCAAAACGAACATACAGCACTGTCCTGCCTCACACTACAACAGTTTACAACTTCTGGTCCATGAAACCCCCATGTTCAGAGAGCTTAAAGTAGGAAGCACACCTGTTGTCAGTAAGTTGGAAATAAATAATGAGTTTGCAAATCAAGAAGAAGCTAGAAAAATACAATACTAAACCAAGAGCTAAAACACTCAAACTCTGCACACAGGCTCTGGGAAGTTACTCCACCTTATCTGCAAGAATGTGAATCCAGCTGGAAATGCAAGCAAGCTGATGGCAGTACTTCAGTGTCCTCTCCCAGACAGGTGCAGCTGCTGTGCCTCTATGTTTCCATCTATGACAACAATACTTTAAAGTGTGTTTGCCATCACACTTGATGTCATGCTAAATGCAGAAACATATTATCTGCTGTTCCCATCCCAGGAAAAACATATGACTTCGCTATATTGGGATTACAAACTGCGCCTAAAGCGATGCGGTAATTTAAATTCCATTTCCCAGATGGGCAGGGCAAACAAGCAGTAGATGGACCTTCCAGTTAGCCTGTTTGGTTTCTGATTTGTTTTTTTTTTTAAATAAATGATGCGTGACAGTCATATGCTAAACTCATTTGTCAATCTTATTTTTTTATCTATTGCCTGGAAAATGCTGCAACCTAACCCTGGAGTGAGGGAAGGGAGACTTTGGGGCTGTGAATTAAAACCAGCATGCTATGGGGAGTGAGGACAGGTGCAAGCTTTGGCCGGCTAAGGAGGTGGAGCAGTTGATTGTGAGAAGGGTCTAGACAGGACCATTAATTAGGAAGGAGGGGAAGAACAGGGCACTTTGTCAAGCCAACTTTAAAACCCATGACTTTTCACCTGAAGCACCCTGGTCCAAGTCCAGCCATGACCAAGGGGAGTCCAGCTTGTCCTGATGATGTGATGGTAAAATGCTCTGCACGCACAGTGGTTGGTGGTCTTGGACCTATTCCCAGAGAAGTAGAGTTCGCAGCTCAGCTCAGCTTTGGTCCAACTGGCAATCCTTGTTTTCTTATAATGAGGCCCAAGGTGGAAATAAGCTGGAGAGAGACACATTCTTTCTTTCCTCCTGACAGGTGCCTCTCCAAGGAGCTGCCCACACGCTGGTGTGGCCACGTGAGTTGGGTCACAGACAGCTCGAGCCGCACCACGCTGAGCATGGTGACCCAGCCTGGCCACTGCACAGCCCACGAGGAGGGGTCTCCTTGGGAAAGGAAGAGCCTGTGTGCAACTGTGGTTTTACGAAAAACCCCAACCTGGTCCCCAGGAGCACGGTGCATCCCATGTGGAACGGTGGAGTGATTTCATTCATAGCCAATGCAAGGCAGCCCTCAAGGAGACATGATGGATAAGCTGAGTGGTGCAGTCCAGCTGAGATGTTCATTCCTCCTGGGGGTAGAAGAGCAAGCACCTGCCACATTTAGAAGAGGTTATGGACATGTCTCTCCCTGCTCAGTCAAAGGGACAACTCTAACACTGACAGACCCATATGGGTGGGATTCTGCACGAGCCCATGAAAGCCAGGTACATTGGGCCCTGTTGACCAATGCCATGACACCCTTTTGGTGCCTTGCATGCCAGGCCAATTTGTGTGGTTATTGAGAGCCAGGAAAAGGAAATTCAAGGAAAAGTCAAAATAAGCTTTTTAATACAGAAACTCACTATATTACATGAAATATAATGAGATCTAAAGGAAACCAATACTTGCCACCCATAAATTAAGAGAACACTATATAGATGTTGACCATAAAATGATGCCAGCCTTCAAAAAGGTGAGTTAGACATGGAAATGTCTTTTGTAGATGACTGTTATGCTTTTTTTTTCTAAGTAGAACTTCCCTCCTTCTTCCCTCCCTTCTTCCTAACGCTATCAGTCTTTCCTTTACTGGCCAGTACTAAACAATTAAAACCAGAGAAGTCTCACTGAACTACTACATCGATCCTTCCTCTGAAGGGGCAAGATTTCTGCTCAGGGTAAGTTTCTTGGATCTTTTTCCTTGAAATTGCTTAATTTTTAGGTTTTTGGAAAGTTGCTTTGCCTCAGGACAATTTTTTCCCTGCTGTTTGATTGATTTTGCAGTGGAAAGGTAAGGAGTGTTTAGACTCATGAACGGGGAAGATTGATACTGCAGTGGAAGGGCCTTTTCAGGTATTTTCTAGGAAGCCAGATTGCATCTTCCCACCAGGTTTGTTTGGGGGTGTTTACTGACCAAATCTAGAGCTCTGGGACAAATGCTGGACCCAGTTGTTTTTGGTCGGTAACAGGAGACCGAGATTTAAATATTTTCCTCTACCTATTCCTGAGTTGACAAAACTTCCCCTTTTTTAAGGGCGCTTAGCAGAAGTCTATCTATCAGAGAAATGTGAGGTCAATGACCCCTAACAGAGTTTATCTGGATGCACCCCTTACTCTTTGGAACCAAGCTATATGTCTATTACCTTCATGGTCTTTAAAACAATCCTAAAAGCACTAGAGATACACAGAGGGACAAAATCTACAGTTCATTTCAAATCCTAAGGTAATTCACCCAGTTCTCAAGACAAAATTATCACGTCAGAAATAACTTTTTTTTAAAAAATCAGATGTACTATCATAAGTCTATTTATATCAATCTTTTCACTGAAAAACCTAAAAAACACTTTCCCTTTTTTATTTGCTTCTAACAAGCCTATTTCCCTCAAAAAAAAAGGTTTTAAGAACAATGCTTCTATGTAGTTTAAACAATTTTTGACTGCTTTTGAAAATTTTCAAACAATGAAATCATATTTCTAACAAGAAAGCATAGTTCTACTTGTATTAGTTTTGTCCCTTAGAGCCCTTTAAATTGTTTTACAAACGCATCTAAGCTAGGAAAACCAAGAACAAATTCAAAAAACCTTTCTTTAGTGACACAATTTGTGAAACAATATTTTGGAATTGGTTTTGATCAGTGAAGGGAGTGGAGGAAAAGACAGCCATGTTAACATAACATATAAAATACATTAAAAACTTTTGGGAGTATACTAGACAATACACAGGATGAAGAAAGAGCTTTACGCTAGTTAGCTGTTCTCAAACAAGGCATGTTCTTAGCCAGAATAAATAAATACAAATAGAACAATCTAATATCCATATTTTGAGCCTAATCAAAAATCTTAAGCATTTAAATGCATTTAACCTTATATGTCAGATGTCAAGGGCTATATTTCTACTGTATTTTTTCCTGTGTATGCAGTAAGTTGAACTTACCTTCTCGCCTCTCAATGAGATCACATTAAAATGGCTGTAATGATTTAACTGAATTTACAATGCTAGGAAAATAAATAAACTTCCCAGTATTCTTTTTTACATAAGTGCTTGGCAGAGAGAAAACACTTAATTTAGGATATGTATGCAGAAGCCCTAAGATGCCAGTTCTGAAATGGAGGGCACTTTTGATTTGTCATTTGCCTGAGATGTCTAATGAGGGAAAATCAAGTGAGAGTTTCAGAGTCGCTGACATTTTAGCAGTTTTCCTGGCTTTTGAGTTGAACTTTTCAACAATTTTCATTAAATAAGTTCTTCTTATGAGTGCTGTAATCGTTACATTGCTGCTGCAACGCTTGTACCTGTCATATTGTTAGCAGACATACTTTCAGAATTGCATTTGAATTTAAATCAATAAACTTCTAATATACTGGGTATGAAAAGAGTCCATTTACTTTTGTAACACTTATAAATCCTGCATGCCATGACAAACTTTTTGCTCAAGCGCAAGATACTTTCTGTATACTTCAAAGCCTTGAGCTTTCTCACTCCAGCTGGGAGAACAGCTTCCAGAGGTTCAGCCTGCGGGAAAGGAGAGGGTGGGAGTCCCGGCTACCACAGGCTGTTCCCCTGTCCCACAGGATGCCACCCCAGGGCCTTGGACGATCCCCTTTCAAAGGCAATGTGTGTCCCACAGAGGTGTCCTCTCTGACTCAAGCCATACGAGCTTGGAGGTAACAACCAGGCACTGAAGCCAGCAGAGCAGGCGTAGAAAACACTAAAGCAGGGACCGCTGATACTGAAAAATACTTTCTTGATTCTGACTGGACTTAAACTGCCTTTGACAACTGGCTGCTTGATCCAAGCTTGTTCCACTCTCATCTCAGCCCCTTCACCTCTGCTGTGCTCCACAGCTGCCCTTTTTGTCTTCCTCTCCTTCCTTATTTTTTCCCACAAATCTCCTCTTTTCCTTGTCTTTCTAATCCCTGAATAATAGTCCCCTGCCAAAAAGGGAGAATTAACATGTCATTTATCATTACAACTTTGATAGCTATGTACTGCCCCTCTCTCTTCCCTTCACATTTTGTCTATTTATATACTATCTCCTCAAGGCAGGGAGATGGTCTCCTGCCCTTCCATTTGTACAGTGTCCAGCAAACTGCGCCTGGCTTTGGCTGGTCTCTCTTAAATAACACAATCACGGAAACCTCCACAAGAAGAAAAGCAAGGAAGCTTCCTCTCCGAGGACTTTTGACAGTGATTAGATATTTTCTCAAGCTGAACTCTGACAGAAAGTATCATGGTCTCACAATGTAGAAAATTCATACCATTAGTCATTTGACTTAAATGGAAGAGCTGTCTCTACTCCTATCACAGGCTATACTGCCTGCCATTTCTGATGTTTACTACCTTTTCTCTTTGGATTTCTTCATACTACTCAGATAGTACAGCTACAATACTTGGTTTCTTACAAACCTAAAAAATACAACCCAGGCTTCCCTTTGTCACAAACTCCTGCATGTTGTTGCTTGACAGTGTTTTTGAAACTGAATAATTACACCAAGATCCAGATAATCTTTGTAATGTAATTATAGCAACACCTCAGATGACCTTAGCTGTGACAGGGATATGCTCATCAGCATATACTTCTACTAAAGAAAGTTTAAAATAAGTTACTTTTTAAAATATCTGGGATAAAGTCAACGATCAATAGAACGCTACAGAACTTTTGCCCCAAAGTCACCAGTTTGCCGTATTGTTCAATAAATCTCTCATTTATGTTCAGTTTATAAATTAAAAAAAAGAAAGATGCATAATGAAAAATTAGACAGTATGAGAAGAACACAAAGCTTCCTTCAATAAAGCTATAAAACAAATTCCCAGCAGTGGTTGCTAGGTTTTGTAATGTTCTTACCCATTAGCTTTTTGAACAGGCACTTATGGCTTTTCAGGGCTTCCATTTGCACCAACCATCATTCTTCCGCATGGTCCTATGCAGCAACGACCGAGGTGCCTGTAGTGGCCAGTCTCAGTGCGGATCCATCACTCAGTCCCCGTGCCTTCCCTAAGCCATGACCGAAACGTGCAGCAAACCCCCTCATGCCAGACCCCTCCATTTCCCTCCTCAGTCTTCTGGTTTCTTGGCTTGCCCTTCCCTGAACCGTCTCTTTTACCCTCCTCTATGGACACCATCCCTTTGTTATTACCTGCAATAGCCACAAGCCCTGTGGGTTTTATGCTCTTGGCCACATTTCAAGTTTCAGCTCTTCCCTTGCTTTTCACCCTCCACGCACTAATCATGGGTTCCCTAGTGGGGTCTGGGATCTAGATGCCTGTTTAACTTCTGTCCTCAACATTTCAAAACCATTAGTCAGGGCCTGGACTGTGGCCATCAGAATACGAGTATTGTAAGGTAAACAGTAACTCCCATATTTTCTTCACCCCCTGCATCTGGAAGACAAATAATGAGTCCCACAGTGTATTGTTTATTCTCATCCCATATTAATTTTAGTTATAATGATAAGCTAATAGCTACTTCCTGGCGATTAGGTGGAACACAGTGAGATACCACAAAGCATGAGGATGAGTACGCTGAGATGGGAGGATGGCAGACCTGTACCTTCACGCACTTTGCCATATTCCGAACTTTCTCGCCAATTAGCAAGCCTGGTCATTGTCACTCTAGCGAGTTACCACCTGTGACACTCTGTATTACCTGCAAGACAAATACTTGATCCAGATCAACCTATTGTCAGTGCAAACTTCTATGAGTAAAAATTCATCAAATTCCCAGGTGATCATGCCTCTAGCTGCAATGCTATAAATACACATCTACTCTCTTACGTAGCCCAACTGTTAAACTCATCTGCAAGTACCGTGCCTTCAGCTCATCACTGTTAATTCATTCAGGCGCCCCTCTTCATTTTAGATAATCTCAGGTTGCTTCTCCCTTGAGTGAGATAATACTTCACTTACTAACTCCAAAATTGTGGGAAGGACAGAAGACAAGAGCTTGTAGAAGACAGAGACAGCCAGAGAAAACCTGAAGACAATCTGCAGCTCTCCTGTCAGTCCTGAAACACTGGGGTCCATTGGTTTGCTTAAATTTTCTTTTGGCAGCAGCAGTTTCCTACGGTGTCCTTCATATTCTTGGATCATTGATCATATCGCTTCATTTTTATATGGGCAAATCATAATATTCTCCTTCATTTTAACTTGTCCCTTTGCTTCCCACCATTACATTTTACCGCAGACCCCGCTTTTTGCCCTGTATTGTGCTCACATTTAGACTATATAAATTACATTAAAAATATCATAGTTTAACAAACTGTGTTAAACTATAGACTATCCAAGCTACGTAAATTTTAATAAATATCCAACGAAGTTTAGGCTCTCTTGTATTCATATCCATTTACCTAGAAAACCCATACACCTTCTTCATCATAACAACACCTGGCCCTCAAGAAGCGCCAGTAAGACTTAGATGCATGTAAACTGGTTGTACTTCATCCATGTAATACCTAACCAAGTTCTGGTGCACACTGATTATGATCTTCCTCATTAAAAAAATACTTTAAAAGTATCAGTGAACAAGTGAAAATGGAAACAGATGCTTTTCTAATAACCATAGTTCAGAAGACCAATTTAGAAATATTTGTTTGCATGATCCACAATGACGTAACAGATCACGTATCTTCCACCATATGTTACAAACAAATACTTCCTTTTTTGCTTTATGATAAAGGATAAGGCTCTCACGGGTTGAGGAAAACCAATGAAGTAATTACGCTGAAGCAGGAAAGAAAAGATATCACAGCACAAAGAGAAAGACACGAGGGGAGAGTAAGATGACAGTAATTTTGTGCGAAAAGAAAGACAGGACGGAAGTAAAGAAATCCTGCCAACAAAGTACTTCTCTGAGGCGAAAAGGGATGTGCCTGCACAGTCTTCCTACACACATACGTTACATGGTCTAGCTCAGGAGGGGGCTTTTGAAGCACTTACCCATGCTCCAGTTCCCATTTGAGAACAACTTGGGCTCCTTTTGGATGAAACTAAGGTGGCAGATGCACTCCAGCAGCTAATGAACAGCCAGTCTATAGGTGCAAATTAGAGCTTATCCAAAGTAACTCCGCACACCCTAAAATGTGGCCATCACATCCTGAGTACTGTTTTGTTCTACAAGTCCGCTCCTACTGGACGCAGTGTTTGGCAGCATGGAAAGAAACAGAGATGACAAAAACTTTGCAAGGGACTAAGATACCAGTTCGAATAAAATCAGATAGCTAAGAGGCACTGGTCATTTTCACTACTTCAAGGATTAATGCATATCTACAAAGGAAGCACACCTTTTCATGAAGCCAAAGAAAATACCAGCATGCACTTACATATGTTATAGATGTACAGTAATTTCAGTGAACAAAATATGGGTACCAAATTTCTCTGACCTAAACCTCCTAAGCAGTATATCAAAACTCTGTCTTACGTTTTGGTTATCGATTGAAAAGACACTTTTTTTTCAGCATTATGCTTACATTGTTTCAATGGTGCAGTCTTTGTCATCCACTTGAAAAAAAACCCAAAAGCAAAATGTTAAAGAGGATGAAATCCTAACCCTAGTAAAGTAAGTGGGAGTTTTGCCAGATGAGAACAGCCAGAGTGCTTGTACTAAACGACTTCGAAATAAATGGGCAGAAATTTTATGTGCTACCTTACGAAGTAAGGTTTGGTTGAAACAATTACAACAGTAGTATTGACCACTGAAAGGAATACTAATTGTCCTGTTGGGACAGTTACGTTATTTCAAGAAGTACTGAGGATAAGAGAAGAAAAATTTATACATAAACGGAAATTATATAAAGTAATCAAATAGTAATTCCATGGTTATTGACAATTTCACCACTTTTAATAATCATTGGAGAATCAGTTTGCTGAAACAAATTTACTGAGGAAGAAAGGAAATCTTATTGATGCACTGCAATGACAAGACTAACCAGTAGCTTGCG
Organism: Rhinoptilus africanus; assembly: GCA_013400135.1. Lineage (NCBI taxonomy): Eukaryota > Metazoa > Chordata > Aves > Charadriiformes > Glareolidae > Rhinoptilus > Rhinoptilus africanus. The sequence continues at coordinate 269,817 of VXBO01002416.1, read as the reverse complement.
TTGCACAAAAACTAACCTGAAATAGGCAACACCTGCATGGACAATTCAATTTTGTTTCTATAACTTGTTTCTATTGTTTCTTCAGTATACATTTAAATAGGGTAGGGTGTTTTTACCCTTTTCTACAATTGAATCAATGATTTTTTCTGTAAGGCAGTCTACCCAATATGTTGCTTTATTTTGGCTTTCCTTCCTTTTTCTTGTTTATACTTTTCTGTTCTACATTACCTCAAAATCTGTAGGCTATAGGCATATCATCCTTTCATTATCACTGAATCCTTATGTATTTTAACCTCACCTGATCATTAGGGACTAAATTTCTTTTTCCTTCCTCTCATGCTTTTTTTGGTTGGTCAATATTTTTTACTAGTCAAGTGTCTCAAAAAAGAATATGGTGCAAAGAGAGCTGTCATACATATGAAACAGTATTTTTGACAGCATCCATGACTATTATGAAGGTTATAGATCATAAAAATCTTTGGATCTTGATTTGTGCCCATACACCACACTAAAGATTTCTTTTGATTGCAATGAAAATCAATCCTTACTTAGGATAATATTTCTTTACATACTATGTGTTCATTTTCATCATGATTTAACACTGGGGGTTGCTTTTATGGAAAATGAAAGAAACAAGGAATAAAAGGAGTACAAAAATTTAACTATACCTAGTATTTCACCAAGATGCAAGATAAAGACATGATTCAAGATGCTACAATCTAAATTACTGTCACATCTTACTCACTAGATAAATATGTAAAAAAACCCAAAGAGGTAGGAGCATCATAGAATCATAGGGTTGGAAGGGACCTTAGTAGATCATCTAGTCCAACCCCCCTGCCAGAGCAGGGCCACCTTAGAGCAGGTTACACAGGAACGCGTCCAGGCGGGTTTTGAATGTCTCCAGAGATGGAGACTCCACCACCTCCCTGGGCAGCTTGTTCCAGTNTCTTACTCACTAGATAAATATGTAAAAAAACGCAAAGAGGTAGGAGCATCATACTGCAGATGAAAACAGTTGTACTGTGAAAGTTTTGCACCGAAGAAAGTTGTCTCAACAAGCAGTTTGAGTGACTCAAAGAGATTTTCTTGGTGCTTGATAAACTGAAAATGCTAGGTAGCCTGTCAGACAGCACAGTAGAGATGTTAAGCTATGAAACAGAGAAAACAAATCAGAAAGAATTACTGAGGAAGGTCAGCAGGGAAGAACAATTAAATACTCTCTAGGGATGTGTGTCCCCAAGCCCCTTGAAGTTAACAGGAGATTAAATTAATCTCTGTATAGCTGAAGCATAGAATGAAGCCCAATAATTTTTCCCTTAGCTCCAGTGCTGTCAGGATTTCTGCTTACGTCTGTGAATCATAAGCCCAACAATAAATTTAGCCTTGGTGGTAAACTGCTTAGTCCACACTAGGAAAAGTCATCCAGAATCAAACCTGATACTGAGCTACACTGATTTACGACACATGTAGATCCACCAGTTTCAGACACAAACTTTCAAGTCAGAAATATCAGAGGAATCCAAGCTTCCTAACAAAGCATCTAAACCAACTGCTTACATTAGGAAGCTGGGCTCCTGACGGTCCTGGAGGGGAAGCTAAGCCCTTAATTCAGGTGGTCTGAATCATCCACTGGCAGGTCCCCCCCCTCGGCAGGAAGCAACAGCACTGAGGCACGGCAGCCCCTCTGCCGTGTCCTTGGAATGGCCTTTGCACAGCCACAGAGGTAGCACAACATCGCACAGATCCTCAGGTTTTACTGAGTGCCTTCGCTTTTCCTCTGAAGATTACTTTCTCACTCTCACACCATAAAATTAAAATGCATTATTGAAGAAACCTATATAAATTAATTTAATATGGAAGAGAACTGCAGTCAGCTCTCAATTATATGGTTTGAGCATTACATAGCTTGTGCACTGAGCACAGAACAACTCTGGCACAAGCGTTTCATTGGATTTCTGCCCCTAAGGAGCAGATTCACTCTCTCTCTACTCCCCCCAAACGGATATAGTAATGAAATAAACTATCCCAGGCCAGAAAATGCAGATGTGCTGCTCTATGTGCTATTGACACCCAATGCTGCATCCACCGAGAACGAAGCCAGAAATGTTCACCACACCCAAGCCATCTCTGAAGAATTAGACAACTATGCCCTTCCTCCATCAGATAAAGGACTTAAGAATTACAGGTTTTATTCACTGCTTGCTTCGTTTCCTTCTTTCTTCCCTATCAGCCTGTTTATCTGAATGAAGGCCCCACCAAACATAATTTCTAATGAAAAGTAATTCTTCTTAGAAACACTTAACATTTTTTCAAGGATTGTATAGTCCGTCTTCTGTTTCGCACATGGCTCACCTTAAAGCGAGCAAGAAACAACAATGGTTGTGGAGAAAGGAATGCTAGAACAATAATAAGGGAAGAAGTGACTTCCAGAAAGAAAAAGAAACCATTTCTCCAAGTACAAGTCCAAATGCACATCTTTGCTCCCTCTCTCTCCCTGCCTGCTTCTATCTGACACACACATACACTGTTCTTTGGGTAAGTTGCAAAGCTTTGCACAAAGAGTGGTTATTCTTACTGACAATACTATGTGGAGCCAGTAACTGGGAGTAACTGGGGTCAGGCCCTTTGGAAAAAAGGCCAGCAGGATTCCAGGGTATTTTTTCTTTCAGCACTAAGCAATCTATAGGGAGTCAAAATTTATCATTATACTGGACTCATGCTTGGACCTATCAACTTTTTCTTCCAGGAACTTTGGTCCATAGATAAATATAGGCTAAAGATATTCTTACATGCTGAAATGCTTGGCTTTTGTTTTTGCCACAGGCATTCAAATATGGTCATAAGAGAATGAACATGAGTAAGTATATATGGACATATGAGCAAGAGTGTATAAGACACGAATCTGTGTCTAAGTAAAGAAATTTTTTTCTAACCATGTGTAACAGAGCATGAACCCAATTTTACTGAGAAGTTGTATTTACACATTTGACATTTGCATACAGTATTACAAAATTAATCTAAGTTTCTTTATAAAATAAAGATAATTATTCGTCCATAGGATTCTGTGAAAACAGATTTTATGGAGATGCAGGGACAAAAATCAAAGCTCTGTCTATAACCATGCACATGATCAAAAAGCTAGAAATTACCCACAGGGCTTCATTATCAATAAAATAACATAGTAATAATGATGTTAGCTTGTTGCTTCCCTTTTTGCAGATGAGCAATAGAGGAACCAAAACCTGAACATTTGCTGAAACACCCAGAAAACAAATGCAAAAACCCCACAAACACACACACACGTTCCCATGGTATAAGGCATCCAGTTTCCCTGCATACATCTGTCCCTCAACTTCATTCTGTAACTCTTTTTTCCCCCCCCAGATGATACAACTTTCCTTCATGACTGAGTTGCTGGAAACATGGAAACTTGCAGATAGCTAATCCATCCTCTCCCATTTTAAAACCAAAATCGATAGCCACAAACTTTCTTAAGTTCTCAAACGCTCATTCTGAACCACGGCCCTGCAATTTACTTTTAGGTCGGCATCAGTCCAGCAAAGCACTTATGCATGTAGTTAATTTTAAGCACATGAGCAGTCCCATTGATTTCAGTGGGACTTCTCACAGGTTTGATGTTAAGTGAGGGCAAAAGTGACTTGCTGGATCAGTGCCACAGACTGAAAGGCCCTTACTGCAAAGACGGAATATTTTCATGCATGGAGCGCCTGTCGCATTTTGTATGAATGAATACTTGAAGATAATGGTAATAATCAGAAGAACCTCTGCTATTTCAGGTAGGCTAGGGAATGGAAAATAATCATCCATCCTAACTGGTATGACAGCCGCTATCAGGTGTTGTTTCTGTGTTTCCTAGGACAACGAAAATAACATTATTGTGTTTCCACAGCAACACAAATGTATTATGTCATGATGCAAAATACATTCACAGTATCCAAAGGAAAAAAAGTCATATACAGTAACGCAACAGATGAAAGATCCCTTTCCAGCTCAAGTACGGTTTTTCCTCCCAGTAACCTGCATAATATAAAATGAATCTAGAATTTGTATTTCTCTGTTCCTGCAGTGTACACTATCACAGATCTACTTCACATCAATGAACAACCCACAATTTGTTGGGTTTTGAACATAGGTTCTTTGCATTGTAAGATTAATCATGGGTATTAGCCAGAAGCTCTCCTCTTCCTCTGCTTACACAGGTAGCTTGGAAATGTTTTTCTGATCCATTCATTATTTGTTATTTGAGTCCCAAGCTGGATTTGTTGGACTCATTAGAACCACCTCACAGGGATGATTTACATGTACAAAGGCTGTGTCATGCACGCGCAATAACTCCCACATACATCAGATACACAAAGGCTGCTGTTCATGTCCCACGTACTGCAAGTGCCCGCTTTTCCTTTCAGGATGTTCATGACAGAAATATAAAATGATTATACATCACAGATGAAAAACCACAACCAAAACTGTCACTCAGTCCTTAGCAGAGGTGCCAGTAACTGAAAGGGCCGGAGCTGGGAGAACCCATTGTCCTTACAAAAACACAGAGCTGGAGCTGGGCCAGCCACTGTTACTCTAAAACCTGTGAAGACCAGGAGAAATTGCGTTCAGTGCTACCAAGTCCACCTGTGCTCCAACAGGATTTGATCAAGAGTGAGTGGCACATAACTGAACCAAATTTACCTCTGCTTTTATAAAGTCATAGCCAGCATCTTGCTGGCAGGAGTCAATTCTTCATAGCCATGTTCTTGGGTTTACTATAAAAGGTCAGCTTCAAGTTACAGCAAAACTGAATTAGAACTGGTGGGACAATGTAGGAAAGGTTGCCTGGCTGACCTGTTTCTGAAATATAATTATTTAATTTTTGATGAGAAAAGAGAGATCAGGGTCACAGATACAAGTATTTACAAGTGCAAGCTATTATCTTAAGAACTCTAGGATTTAGCTAGGGAGAAATACATTTACTGGAATGAACACTGACAAGTAAAATATTTAATCCCCAAAGTTTTATTTCCCCCAACATAAAATAACATTACTTTGAATGGTCCATAAATAACATTAATGGAGAGATTTTGAATGGGAAATCTCTAATGATATATGAGAGAGGACTTAAATAGGTTTAGCTGGGCTCTTTCTCAAACTTGGCAACTGTGTTTATAAATGGTTTTGGTTTTTTTAAGCAGCATTATAATCTGTTATCTGTTTGGATCAAATCCTAAAGAAGCTTTTTGTTCCAAATTTGCAAACGCCTCCAATGCAGAAGCAACTACGGGGAAAATATTTTTTACTGCCCTACCACATTTAGAGAAAACATTATTTTAGTGCTCTGTGCTGTGCTGTGAGCTCTGTCTATATGCCAATGGATGATTATGCAAAGCTTCATTTGTGCTTCAACATAACATACGTAAAGGAAGGCTTATAACGAAGTCCTGCCTGCAGAGCTGCTAATTGAATCTACGTCCAGAGGCCAAATGGATTAAATGACGCATTTTTTTTAATTAGTGTTCCAAAACACTGCTATTTGAAAAAAGTTTGAAATAGGTAAGTGCTATCGATCACATTTTTGCAAGTTAAATAAGAGAAGCAGAAAGATGGACAAGCTATTTGTCCAAACTAGCATAGGAATGTTTTCCTCCTCACACAGCTGAGGTCTTCTAGTCCTCAAATCTTTGCCTCAAGCAAAAGTGGAAATACTGGGTCATAAACCACAGGTCAAAATTTAAGCTCATGTAAATTAACAATAGTCTCCCAACATGATAATTTTAAGCAAAATAAAAATTCCATCAATGATGAGTCATCAACAGAGGTTCAGTTTAGGATTAGAAAAAGGAAGAAAATTGTTGCTGGAGTGGGAAAAGAAACTGAAGCGCTGTCTTAAAAAGCGTGTACAGGATTTAGGTGATAAAGATTTCAGCTGCTGACATTCACAGTAAAATTGTACATTAATCTAGCATTCTCTAGTCCGCATGCTGAACAATTTTGAACCCAGCAAAATAACTCTTAACTTTACTGAACTGATGATATCTGTATGCTGTGGCTTACCCCATTAAAAATATAAAACTGCATGTAACATAATGTGGACAAAAAATTCAGAAAAAGCAGGTAGATCATAAGTAACAAATCTAAATGTCTCTAACTAGCAAACATTTAAGCATATGCAAGAAGAGAATTATTCAAGAGTATAATTAGGAGGGAAAATTTTGATTATGTGTAACAAAACATATTAAAATTAACCAAATTATTTAGATTTATAATTAGCACGTATTATCTCGGTTAAAACACCAAATACAGGTTTTTACTAAGTCAAAATTAAGATGCCTTAATTTCAGCTATAGTAAGAAACACTATTTTTAAAAAAATCAATGAGATTACTACTTTGTTATAAAATTTGAGTTACATCGATTTTATGATTGATAAATATTTCTTCACTATGAATAAAAATTAAGAAAAAATCCACAAGCAGCCATTCCTCTGTTCCCCTTCTGCTTCCTATAACTTACACTTCTAGAGTAACTTTCTTTAATCTTTAGCAAATTTTGTACCCGATTTTTTTTCCCCAAAGAACTTACAGTTTTTGAATGGCTTCTACAGTATGGCTCTCCAGATTGTGCATTATTCTCTTTGTATGAGTGTGTGTGTTTCCAGCAGTTTTTACACATAAAATCCAAAAGTATATGAACAGTTCTAATATATCCATGGAAAACGTGCAGTAAGGAAGAAGTTGGTTTAAAAATGCTGAGAATACAAACCTACCCATACTGATTCAAAAAAACCAAGCAATAAAAATCTATTTAAAAACAATCCTACATTTTGCATTTTTATTTAATATACTTTGTAGCCAAAGATTTTGCCTAACGATTATGAGGTCTGAAAGTTTTATCATTTAATAGGCATCACTGTGAAATAAATACAAAATGGTAACTGTGGATTTATGAACAGAAAAACCCTATGCTCACGACAATGAGTATCTTTCAAGACTGGGCTGCTTGTTCTCTGTTATTTTTATCAATTTTCATAACAGCATGTAAGTAAATTTCGCAATCTAATGAACTTATAGAAACCATATACATAAACTAGTTAAAATCTTTTCCAAAAGATCACATTATTAGTGAGATATTGAAATAAACGAGTTTTGAGCAATATTTCTGACTGCTTAAAATTATAGTCAACTGAAGTACATGAGTTTAGAGCAACTAAGCATGGGCATTACATTAAGCACATAATTACTCCTTACATCATACAGGGAATGAGGTATATTTTTAGAATTTAATCGCCCATTTGCACAATCAGGAAAATATGAAATTTCTATACAAATCAAACTCCTGTGCAAGGTATTCTGTAACAATAACTGTAATAGCTCAAATGAGATCAAATTGTACTTTTACTACCTAGATGTTTTCTCTCCCTTAATCAATAGTATTTATTCTGTTTCTATTTCAGTGTAACCGATCAACCCATCAACTAGATAAGCTAAACTCTGTCACCAAAGAAACCAGTTCTAGGGGACTTGAAACATTATCCAGTGTATCGCTTTCTCCAAACGTTTTCACTCACAAAAAATAGAATTATCTGGGTACACAATCAGCATGAAAAAAGAATCCAAAGCCAGAGTCTGAACAGAATTTTTGCAAACAGGCTATCATTGCTGTTGAATTTTGTCATACCATGAAAGGTATGAGAACGGTTCATTGTTCTCTAACTGCCACCATAAAATGGAATGTCTTCAGTACCATATCTTTTTCTTTCTATGTTTAACTGCAGAATGGAAGTAAAAAAACCCCAAAACTAAGCCTTAATTACAACTGTTAGCTATCATATAATTTCATATCCATATATAATCTTCACTACACAAGATTTCATCAGTTGCTGAGCTTCATATAATAAAGACAATAACTACTAAAAGACTCTTAACACTCCTCCCCAAACCAAGAACACCTCTCAGAAGCTGAATTAGAGATGTGGGAAGTAATAAATACTACAAATCCTCTATTAAAAAGAAATAACTACTATGTAAGTTTTAAATATTCTTATAACTTCTCAATCTACTTTTCACTTTACTTTTCACAGAGTTTTCTATTTTTTGCACTTTCACCAAAGTTCTTCCATTGACCTGGCTGTGTGTAATGATTCCTTTGCTTTCAGATAAGAAAAAACATTAAGCTTTTTCAGAAAATGTATGTTTCTAAACGAAAAATGCAGGCACATGTCCCACCCCTCCGACAAAGGTATCTGTAAAGCCACTCAGGTAAACTGATTAGAGGGTGAGTTACATACAGTAACGTTGAATAGAGTATTTGAGAAGGAAATAAAAAGAATGAGATTATACACCTTTTGGAAAGGGTATGAAGAATGAAGACAGAAAAAGAGAGCAGGCAACACACTATGTTGAATGAAAGAGCCATAGAGCTAAGGAAAAAAGTCAGTTGCCGTATTTCTCCTTCAGTCAAGGAAACTATGCCTCCTATATTTGTTTTAAATCATCAATTTTGCTTCAAAAGTCAATCTACTATATGAATATACTGTCCTATTTAGGAGAACTTACAATTCCTCCTATTTTCTACTAACTCAAAAGAAATGAAGTTTCTAAAATTAATGTGTCCTAACATACCATGCCCATGTTCTGCCATTTTCATCTTCAGTCTCTTAGGTGGAAATTACTGACTGTTTAATCAGCTATTCGAGGCAATGACCTTCCAGCTAGTACAATACAATTATTTTTGTTAACATGTCAATGCAAACACTTAAACAGAAAGAAATTATGAAAAAAACACTATACCCAAATGCTACTATTCAGGCCTATTTGAACCACACTAAGTTATTACCCCACAAGTCCTGTGAATGATGTATCCCTGCAATAACAGTTGATATTATTAAAGCAGTGTCAATACATTTTGTAGAAGAATTGAAGTCTTGGTTATAACTCTGAAAAAAGCCCTTTGTTTTTTGTGTAAATTTTGATCAAATTTATGAGACATTGCTATAATCCTGATGTTAATACCTCACCTTATGGAAAATCCCATTAAAGTTACTTTTCGTGGAGTAAAGAAAATTGTTCTGCCTGTAGAAAAGTATCAGCATATAGCTCTTATTTTTCTCCCAGTTCAAAACCACTGTGAAGTGTTTGCTTAAGGTTCAATTTTGCAACACCTTGAGCCTGATTCAGTTGAAGCTAAATTCAACACAATTTTTCTCCTTCCTTTGGTTAAGTGTTGGATCATATTCCATCACAAGGCAAATTATTCACTATGATTAACACTACGGAAACAGACCTCTCACAGTGCCACAAAAAATCTGTACAAAGGATTGAAATACTTTAAAGATGTAAGAAGTAAAACAAAAAGTGAAGCTTCAAACAAGACCAAGATGCTGTTGATCAAGGGTATTGTACAGATAAAACCTTATTTTTATGCATTTGTTTTGACTAATCAGAAATACTGATCTGGTATCCCAGAAGATAAAACTTCCCTTACGTCTAACAATGGCAATAAATCATCCATATTTTTAACACAGAAATGGTTTTAAAAAGTGTTGAGTTCCCTGTGCCTCGGTCACAGAAGTTCAGAATTTTCCTGCATTTAAATTAAGATCTTTGTCATTCCCAGCTTTCTTCAGGAATCTTTTCTCATAGGTCAGATTAAGATGTTTCTAGTGTGCCAGAATCATCATCTCTTTATTTTGTTTGTTCAAATGAGCATTCCTGTAGGAATTCTGTAAAATGTCAGAGTATACAAAAAGTTTATTTCTCTCCTTTGACTGGAGCAAGGCAGCTTGAAAATTCCTAAATTCAACCGCAGCTAGCGATTCTCTTCCTGCAGTTCCTGTATTCCTTGACTTCACTTCATTTTTAAACTGTTACGATACTGTTTTATGAACTAATATATCTTCACAAATATTTTATGTGCATTTTGTTCTTCAGAATATTTTGCAGATTGAATCTTCCTCTTTCACTCAGTCTTAGAATTTTCTCACATCTTCTTGCTTATCTATTTATTTCGCTTCCCAAATATACTTTCGAACTATTTAACAGGAAAAAACCCCAAACACCACACCTCACAATGGACTGGAGTATGACCTAACCCACACCACATAAATCATGGATAATGATACCAAAATTACTGCAGTGAAACCGATATAAATTCAGTTACATAAAAATGGACTCTCTTTGTATACTTTGATTTAGTTACTCTGCTTGCTTTTTTAAGGCTTGCCTGTTAGCTGATGGTTCAAATCATACTTTGCTGCTGACTTATCTTTCAAGAAATCAGCCCGCCTTCTTTACTTAATTTTGTTGTGCATTTTCTTTCCTCTGTCAGCCTATTAAGCACACTGGTATCTTTTGAGTGTACTTTCAGTGGTGAATAATGATGTACTGATGAAGCAGAGCCTGGAGCCCACACTGAGTGCATGAATGGGAAAAGCAGGGCTGATAACCACAACTAAGAGAGCCTCATTCAATGGCAGTGGTCTGGCTAGGCAATGGCTCAGCCTGCTGGTTTTTGGTACTGGTCACAAAGCTACATCATAACTGGTCTGCTTACTCCAAATGTGAACTATTTCTCCCTGCTCAAAACCAAAGACTTCATATGTGGTCTGAAATGGTCAGCCCACTAAGAGGTACTAGTCGTAAAGAAGAAAAGAGAAAGAGAAAAAAAGAAAAAGAGAAAAAAGAGAGAGGAAAGAAGAAAACTGGAAAGAAGGAAAAGAAAACAGAAAAAAAAAAAAAAAAAAAAAAGGAAAGAAGAAAGAGGGTGACAGCATCCAGCTTTATACCCCTGTTCAAAGCAGCTCTAGGTTTTGGACTTGGGGTCACAGTTGCTGCGGCAGTGCTTCTTTCTCTGCCTAATCACTGTGCCTCAGATAACTACCCGTGTCTCAAGGAATGAATCTCCCTTTACAAAGCAATAGGAATCTTTCCAAAGACACCAATGGGCACTGGATCGGCCCCTTAATGAGGAAAACTGCTAGAATTGCTAAAAACATCCTAAATTCTACCTCTAAATGAAAACACTCTAAATTAAGGTACATTTTCTGCCTTGCAAAGGACTTGCTCAAACTTGTATAAATCAGCACAGTCCTTGGCTCACACTATTTTAATAAGACCCATGTGTATTAAACCAGATTATATGACACATGTTAAGGTTCACGTTTGATATCAAATTAAGTATTCGGATGATTTATGGAAAAGAGTTCACCTCCCTTTCCCCCACGTGAGATTTAAGACTAATCTTCAACCAGATCTTCCAACACTTTCTGCATTTAGACCTTCCCCACTTGAAACCTTCAGTGTTGTTTTTATTATCACAAGAGACCGATACCCAGCCTAGCATCTGTTATTATTCCCTTGCCTTCTCTCCCTGGGAGAACGTATGAACCTAGCATATATCACTGTGATTACTGGATGCTGCTAAATTCCTAGAAAAAAGAAGCGTTGCTTTCCTCCGCCTTGTAGAAGGATTTGATTGCACTATTACTCTATGCACTAATGTGCTGCTTGGCTATAAAGGGAATTGTTGAGTAGTTTCTCTAAAAAAAACATAGCAATAAAACCCCCACAAGTTCCATAAAGTAAACGAACACCCACCATTAGCTCTTACCCACAAGGATCAGCATGACAGCTGTATTGATAATGACAGACATTTGGCTGGAACCACTTTGGGAGGCAAAAGTGTGAGTTACGCCTCCCTCTATCCACCAAGATGCTGTGCATTAACAGCTGTTACAGAGAGCAAAGGCAGGTGATGCTATAGGTCATTCACCCCCTCTTGTCATTTCCACTGATGGAGAAGCTTCACAGGTCACCAGGGATATTATCAGAAAAGATCTCCTCAGGCTGAAACAGGAATTCATTACTTCACTAGATAACCCACAGCACGTCTGTTTTACGCTGTCCGTGTAATCTGTGCCACGCTTTGAAGCGCACTTACCTGCTGTGACCCTAAAAACTCATTTCCATTTGTTTTTCTTTTGGGTGCTGCAATAACTTAATACCTGATGCCTTTTTTTTGTGCTTCCCACTGTAAATTTCAGCCCTCCCCTTCTCCTACACACTTACTTTTTCTTTTTGCAACATTTGCCCCAATGTTTTTTTTAGAAAAAAGAAACAAGTCTGTTGCTATTTAGCCAATACCCTAATGAAATCTGATTTCGTTTTAACGACATATGCACATTTGGTTTTCCACTACTTACCATTCTACTTCAGGGTGGAAACCAGCCTGGTGAAGACCCTGATGCATCACTTTCCTTCTTCGGAACATGGTATAAATGGGTACAGACAGGTATGTTGCAAGCTCCCATAGGCAATGATCCTATCCAGAGAAAACAGTTTCAAAACAATAAATACATCTGAATATAAATACAGCTACGGGCTTGTGTAATGAATTTGAATCAACACACAGACCTGGCATTAATTAACCATGTGTCATTAGTTTCAACAGACCCTGTCCTCAGCAGCTGCCAGCAAACTCTAATTCTACTCATCGTCTCAGCTATTACAGGCCAAAAAATGTGTTCCAGAAAGATTTATTGCCTGAATAGCCAGGCTGCACTGAAACCTTGGTATATATACAGGATTTCAGTATATGTATACCACAAGGCTTGTATCCCCCTTTTACAGATGGCTCTTCCAAAATAATCTGACAAGGGTTAAGTTGCTTGCATGCTGAGACCACTTGCTGTCCTGTAGACAAATATTCTTTTATTGCTCTCCTCTACTGTGTGCATACGTTTTTCCTTGTCTTACGCAAAGATGAGAAATTCCTAGGGTCACAAACTGTCTTTTTGTTCTGCATCTTGCTGTACTTCAAGCAGCGGTACACTAAGCAACTAGGGCATACAGGCCAAACAAATTGCTAATAAATAGAAAATTCAAAATACTTGATTAAAAACACATAGAGAAAATCCAGTGAAAATATGTGGCATTAAAACACCTTTATCTGTATTGTATATGTATATAAACCTCAATGCACCTCAGAGATTTGTCTCTTCTCCCCAGTATCCTAGACTGAATTGGTCACAGACTGATTATGTGGAAAATTGTCTACTCCATGAGATATCAGTAGCCTTTCAACCCATGGAACCACTTAAAGTGGAATCCTGACCCTTTAGGTTTATCTACTCTACAACTTCTATAAATATGTTCGCTTAAAAGTTAGAAAGAGCCCAACAAAATGTTAGGAACATTCATTATGTGAGTTTTGCTTGCATATCTCCATTAAAAGCAGCTGCACAGTTAAATACTATTTATTTCTGGTCCTGCCTTTCATTCGACAGACAAAGCCATTTTAGAACAATGTTCTGTTACTGATAACAATTTTATTCTATATGCTATACTGATAAGACTTTAAACAGAGGATGACAGTGCATATTACAGGCAATATATCCAAAGAATTACAGATGACATTTTATCTGTTCACAGAATGCTAGGCACGTTTCTTTAAACTATCTTTGAGAATCTAATCGTCATCATCTAAGTATTTTTCAAAATCTTATTTTAATGAAACACATTTAGGAGCTCATTTTAATGAAACACGTTTTACCTTCTCATGCACTGAAATAAAGTAGGAGTTTGCCATACTGCATGCTTCCCTTAAAGGAATCAAAGGCAGAAGACAGTTTCATCACAAAAGCAGTAAAACCACCTGCACTTCCAGTTGTCTATCTCATCCCTTTTTCATTTCCTCTGCCTGACAGCAGGCCACTTTATATGCCCCCCAGATGAAAAATAAAGGTAAACTGTTCTCATCCTTTGAGATCAAGACTTAATTTTGTGTATGCTCCTATGCACTGGACTTTCAAAGCCCAGTCGGCTAACTGAAGGTTGCCTTTTGCACTCATGCTCTTCTAGACAACTAGGTAGCAATTAAGCTATACAAGTTAAACATTTCTAAAGCATAGTCGTGGCTATGCTGAAGCCACCCATCTCCTTCCAAGCTTGTCAGCCACAAAAGAGCTGCTGACCGGATCTCCTCCATGTGAGAGGTGCAACGGTAGGGAAGGCGACTGTCCTTCTCAGTTGGGAACTTCACTCTCAACCATCACACACACGCAAGAAAGACAAGTATGACAGCAGGCTCTACCACTGCAAATGCTTTAACACGTGTCTAACTAACCAAAGGCAACCACTCAGATTTTCGCAGGAACAGAGCCTGGCTGATTACAGGCAAAATGGGATCGCAACCTACCTACGGGCAGTGTGCGCAGGACCAAGCCTACCACAGTCTGAACAATACGCAGCCACTTAATTTCTCCCTACTCATACCCCAAACGCAGGTATGGCTTAGAGGATACACATTTTCACTCCTCATATAGAGTCTGATTAATCTAAAATGAAGTACAGGAATTTTCTTTCAATAACATATTTGAAACTTTCTTTTTCCAGTAAAACTCCTTACTGTTCCATTTGCAATTTATTACAGTTGTAGGTAGGAAAATTCTAAATAAAAGTACCAAAATGATTTAAAAGACAAAAATAATAAAAATATTTCCAAACAAGCCCAGTGTCAGACATTAAAATTTTGTAAACACTTTCATAAAAAGCTTTTTACAGACACTTTGTAAAACCAAAGTGTTGCCTTCACTTCCACTACTTCTATACTGAAATGTCCACAACAAATGGACCTCTGCTTCTTAAAAAGCTAATAATGAGTTATGAAAATCTACTAAAAGATAAAACTTAACTAATGAATAAAAAATGAGATGAGATACACGGATGACAAATAGGAACTTTACAGGATGCAATAAAAAGGGACGTGCTTACATTGCTCAGGCAGGACTTCCACAAAGAGTGCACAATGTTATCATCAATTTAAATGGGAACAAGATCAGACCAACATGCAGAATTTTTACAGATCCCACCCTCTGCAGAAATTTCCCAGAAAATTATTTCCTTCCTAGGCAGAAAAGCAATCTCCGGTAAACTGTATACAGCACGTCTCAATTTAGGACAGTTCTCTGGTATTATCTTTAACTCCAGTTACCAAATATAAGAGATGGATAGATCCTATTTATGAGGGTCACTATATTCATTATACCCATACTTTATAATATGCACCCATTAGTTTTTATAGCAAGAATATTATAACTCCACCCAACCTTCATTATAAAGTCTTCAGTTTCTCTTATTGTAGGTCCAGAGGACCTAATCAAACTCCAGGAAAGAAAGTTATCAAATGATTTCTGTAAAGAATTAAGAAAACCCCAAAACATCCAAAAGCTCACTGCTGAACAAACCAAATGAACTAAATAATGGGAAACACATTTACAATGTCCTTTAATGGTAAGCCTATCCAATTTGTGATTTAAGAGGTCAAACTATTGGTTATTTTTGCATTCCTGGTAATTTAAGAAGAAGCAGACTGGGAAATGTGCACTCGCAGGCCTTATAAAACTGCCTGCCTTATTTTGAATAATAGACATCTATTGTAAAAAGCTTACTAGTGGAAAAGGCCCCCTCCATGTTTACGCGCTTTGGCTGGAGAGCCCGCTGCCCATGAGGCTCACAATGAAGAATGAGCGTTTAAAGAGACAAAAGAAATCATCCACAGAAAATCCTGCCACCCATGTGTCCGGAAAATATGAATTGCTCCAAGAGTTGGGATGACAAAAATTGCTGACACCAGATGGTAACGTTCCCTACAAGAGTACCGTGCCATCATCTTGTGCTGAGAATCAGTCTTTTTTCTCAAGGGCCTGGGGCTAAGCCTAATAATCGGTCAGGAAAGAGGAAGGAAAGGATGAGATGGGAACTCAGCTACAGCTCTCAGCTGGGGCAGCCCCAAAGACTTCTGCCCCTGTTGCACTAGCATAGGCTCCAGCCAGCCCACCCACAGAAACCACCAGCCTGGTTTTACCCAGGCTTAAGACTATTTTATAAGGCTGGAGGGCTGTTGCATTGACTTCAGTGGATTACACCCTTCTATGTAAAAAAGTAAATTGAGGCAAATCACAACACGTCTATAAACTAAATGAAATTTTAAAAGCTGGAACATTTCTAATTAAATTTCATTTAGTCACAGCCAAATTGGACGTTACTCATTTGAGGTTTTATATTCCAGCATGAGTGGAACATAATAGGCTGGTGGTTAGGACACTAACTTGAGGTGTGGAACAGCCAATTTTAGCTCCATGTGCTGCCTACTTAGGGTTCATCCAGCTTTAGAAGACACAATCTGTCAAGAAGTTAGCCAGAAGAAGGAACAGCAGGAAATGGATTTATGTTCATCCTGTATCTACACAGCTACACGTTTAAAGTCGGTCTTATTCTTCAGAAAATAAAGTCAGGGGATTCTTTGTTCATCTTTAAGTCATTTCCAGGCCAAGTATCAAGATAATTTTAATTTGACGGTTGACAAAGATGAAATTTGAGCACAAGGTAATTTTAGCAGGTTCAGAATCACCCAGACTCTGAAATCACATTAGCAATTCTGTCCATGAGAGATAATCCAAAACATGGCTCATGTTTTCTCCTGCTTGGGGCAAGAAGAGAATCAAACAGCAGAACATCCTTAACCCAAGGAACTGCCAAGGCTGGTATTGCCTTATGTGCATTGTGAATCAGGATCAAAAAAAGCGCTGCTCCTCAGTCAGGCACTTTTCACTCTTCTGCTTTAACCTTGACATCTATCATCAACCTTGGCCTCTGAGAACAGACTGTGCACCCAGGAGAACTGTTTGTTCTTCCAACCTTATTAGCTCATCTAGTGATACCTCCCCTCCAGTAAAGTCAGGTTTGCTAAAAAGCAAAAACTAAACCAAACCCAAACCTCAGCGCTCTCTTAGGTGAACTCACATGGCTGTCTGCAGGGATCTGTGCCTGTGAATGGTGGGAACGCCTGCTTGGGTTGCGCTTCTTTTAATTTTGGTAGATCACATAGGGGCTGATCCTGCCAGCAGAGAAAAACCTGTGATGATGCACCCATTGCTTTTGCAGAGGATGAATCAGGAATATCTCTTTCCTGGACTTTTTCTTTAAGCTTAACCAGAAAGCCAAGCAAGATCAGTTTCAAATTGTTGTGTTCATCAGGCAAATATTAATAAAATACCGACAGGCTTTTCACAGCTAACTAAAAGATATTTCATAAGTATTTTATTTTACTTGTTATACAGAAAGTGTGGACAGAGACTATGTGTGAATAATGGCAAAACTGTCAAAAAAGGCAAAGAGGAAAATGTTCACCTGTTATTGCCTGAGTAACGCACAAGATGTTCTTACAGTAAAAGCCCACATCTAGGAAAAGTGCTCTGGTGTTAACTTTCTGTAGACTAAAGTGCACCGGTTCCTTTCTGTGACTCCAAAGCAAAAGGAGATAATTCTTTCTCTTCCACATAACACTGGCCAGGCTGTGTCAAGCATCAGTGGGAAATAAGCTGAGGTCATACCCATTACTCACAATTGCATGGGTAGCGGGCAGGAAGCTGAGACCCACGCTTTGTACCCAGTACTCATATACCAGTAAAGCAGGGCTCAGTGTCAAGGTATCAGCTGCCCCAGGATAGGCAGAAAAAGAAATATACTCCATGCCTGCTCAGTGGAGAGCTGACCATCCTTTTGTGCATCTGATTTGCGCCAGTTCCCCTGACCTCACAAAAATTTACAATCAAACCCAGCAAAACTTCAGTCAGGATAACTTTCTGCAAGCTGCATCTGCAGAAATGAAATTAGCAGCAATATATCCTTTGCCTCAAAGGACTGCGCTGAGTCTTCATTAGTTGAGTTTGCACAGGGTTAGAGATCACCGGATAGGAGTTGTGCACAAGTACAAGGTGTAACGACATTACATACTGCAGAACTTTGTTGAGCTACAATTTCTGTGGTAGCCTGGAGATTGTCATTGTCAGAATCAATTATATCACTCTGCACTTTTGGTTACTAAGTAAAATAAACAGATCAAACTATTTAGTTTTAGCAAGGTACATAATTTTTACTAGTAATTTTGTTCGCCCCTTACTTGCTGTTCCTCTCTCTTCCACTTCCTCATTTAGGATCAGAGAGCCTTTCAGGCTGGAAAGGACTGTGGGAGGTCATCCACCCCACACAGCCTCCCACACAAAGCAGTTCCAGGCCTGAATTCACACCACATAGCGCCAAGGCTTTCTCCAACTCGGTCTCCTCCAAGGATGGAGACCACACGGCATCTCTGGTAAAATCCTTGACTGTCATAGAAAAAACACATTTTTTGTGTCAAATAGGAACCTGTCCTATTTGAATTTATGTCCAATGCTTCTCCTCCTGCCATGCACATCCTTAAGGAGGCTGTTGGCATTTCCTCACTAGCTT
The DNA here is from genome assembly GCA_013400135.1 of Rhinoptilus africanus. Classification (NCBI taxonomy): domain Eukaryota; kingdom Metazoa; phylum Chordata; class Aves; order Charadriiformes; family Glareolidae; genus Rhinoptilus; species Rhinoptilus africanus. Next base: position 251,519 of record VXBO01002416.1, on the reverse strand, counting down.
TGTAGGTACTGGCTGCTATGGGGTCCTCCAGGGCTGTCTCTCTTCTAGGATGAACAAGCCCAGGTCCCTCTGCTGCCACTCCCAGGGCACCTGCCCCAGTGCCCCAATCATCCTTGTGGCCCTCAGATGAACCTGCTCTAGTCTATTAACATCTTTCTTGTCCTGAAGCCCCAAAGCAGGACCCGGTACTCCAGATGTGGTCATATGAGTGCTGAGCAAAGTTTTCTCTTTCAGTCTTCGCCTCAAAAGCAATATAACATTTCCAGCATCGATGGTCACTAGCTTCAAAGTGAGAATCACAGAGAGCAACTGCAAAAAATTCCCACTGAAACAGTTTAAAATATTTCAGTTCTTTAATGAACTTACCCCTGGAGAACTATTTCAAACTCAGTAGGCTGAATTTCAGCAAGATATTATTTGGACTTAATAATTTTAGACTGATCAAACCTTGCTCTAAAGCCTGCTCGTTTCTCTGTGCACAAGTCCACATACGCACCATGACAGCTGTGCCATGAGTGGTGGAGCCACTTCTACAGTGCGCCTTTGGCCAACTCGCATGGCCTTTGCCAAGTTTACTAGCTAGAAGCACCTCTGCCTGTCCTGATCCTTGAGCAGCGTTAGTCAGTTGCCATTTCTAATATCCTGTCTGATTTATGGTTTTCCTCCAGGGCAAAGACTTCAACAATTGACTTTGGGTTTGGGCCTACAATCCGACATATGTTAACCATTACCTAATTTTCAGGTGTTGTGGGGTATAGAACTGTGCAAATAATTACTTTTTTGGATCCATGACTGAAGTTATTTTTAATAAGACTTTGTTTGATTTCTCAGCGTTTTGGACTATTTGTTTTCATTACATTTGTAATACATTTCTGGCAACTGCACATGCCTTCCCGTATATGACAGGAAAATTATGAATGGCTTGATCACTCAGAATGATTTATAAATCTGTTAATTAGTATCATGGATCACTTATTTTAATCCTAAGTCTTAGCTGAGTTATATATTGGCAGAGTGAACAAAGGGAACAAATATATCTGAAAATAGTAGTTACGTTATTTATTTAGTTTTAATATAAGATGAAATTTAATCCTTGTCCGTTCACTTGACTAATTTTAGTCATCAATCAGGGTGGGATACAATGGTGAATTGGAGAAATTGTAAATTCCTAACAGTCATTGATTTCAAAGGGTATTAGGTACCTTTTACAATTCATCCTCAGCCTTCTTGCTCAGTATCTCAGAGTATCTTTTTAATTACATTAGATTCACTTATAAAAGTCATTTATAATGGCAAGGATAGCAAAGGTTTGCAATAACATGCTGTCACACTGATACCTCTACACAACAGCCCCTTTCTCTTGCTGAATTACAAATCTACATTAAAATTTCCTGCCATTTAAAAATAATCATTAGGGGGAATAGAAAGGATATTCTTACTATCAAGGGACTCTGTCTCTATCTGCCCCACGTCTTGTCTGGGCTTCAGTACAGCAGTTTCCATCTTCACTGCCAGACTGCCTGGGTGTCAGCAAAGAAAATGTTTGCTAGTTCTGATTTCATTTTTTACATGCAGTAGCTTCTCAAAAGATGACCCTGCTGCTTGGTCAGCAGATGAATCAAACCAAAAGCAAATATTGTGTTTTACCTTAATTCAACCTTGAAAAGATTCGATCTTTAATTAAGTTTTGGAACAACTTTTCCTGATTTTTTTTCTCGAGCAAAGAGGATGGAAGGCAAGAAGGGAGGAAAAGGCTGGGAAATTCAACTCAGAATTCTTAAACTAAGCAAAAAAATCTCTACTAAAAAGATCTTATAACAGGAAGCATTAGGCAACATTAAGGAGAACAGGTTATTTCCTCTTTACCTATGCAAAACAAAATAGAGGAATGGGAAACTGGCTATTTAGGCTGCATGTGTTATGTCTTTTTTTTTCTTCAGATTCTGCATCTTTCCTTCTCCTGAATCCTCAATACCTGTAGGATCTGAAGAAATTAAGTTTTCTTTGACACACTACATTTCATGTCTGGTTGATACTGAAACGTCACTTTAAAAAAAATCATTTTCTCATGTGGTTATTGTCTTGTGAGCAGATTTTTTGACATTCTGCAGCCTATTTGAAATTCAGGCACATCTCCCTACTGCTGTTAACATCACACTAGGAATGTCAGGAGCACAATTCTTTTGTACCATTTGAAACTGCCTAATTTATTTCCTAAATGCTAGGAACTGGTGATGAATTTTGATCATCAAAAAGCAATTTACCATGCCACATAGTGTGTTCTATTGCTTGACTAGGGACACACCTGGAAAGCACATTTTGCCTTAAAGCTTAACTTAAAAAACGTAGTGTGATGCATGGTCTAAGTGCACTATCTAGCACTAGTTTCATAGGCTGTACAATGTTTAAATTTTAGTGACATTTTCTAGAGCAACATTAAGGAACAATATATTGCAAATGGTTAGTATTACCCTCCAAATGAAACAACTTTATCCATTGGCATTGCAATTTTTTCTTGAAGCTGTGAGAGCTAGCAAAGGGCTACAAACATTCAGAAATAAGATATCTAATCTGGCATTTGTACAAACAGAGATTACACAGTCAACCCAAAGAATGTGTCAATCATAACCCTGGAAATTTAACAAGTTCACTTTATAATTCACTGCACATGAAACCTCTTTACAGTGTGTTTCATATCACTGCTCCTCATCCTAATTATCAAAAATCCTTTCTTTCCCCGTTCACTATAAGCATGAACACTATAAGCAAAACTGCAGGTGTTTGCCAAAGAAGTTACTTCATTGTGGATATCAGTTCATAGTTTCAAAATTAATATTTACTTTGGCTTGCCTTAGGCTTTTGTTTTTATTTTTTCCCTGACCATTTAAGACAGACTTGTATAGTCACCTCAAGACAGCATGCAATACTGGTCTTAAACTACAATGGAAAAAAGAAAACCCCATCAAAGGTAATTAGGTTTGCCTTGTAAAATGCTTTCAAGTTTTTCTTCACCCTCCCCCTCTCTTTCTCCCAAATCAGTTCCTGGGAGCTCATATGGTACAGCTGGTTGTTAGCTTCAGCTACATATTAAGAAATTAAAGCTAAAGAAAACTCCTTGACTGACAACTACATGGTGACTTTAAGGTGAGCAGATTTTGTTTGCTTATATGTCGTGGGAAACAATAAACTGCATAAGCATAATAAACCACAAAACATTCATCTGAGTCTCTCTAACTTAAATTGTTTTGATATTTCGCTTTAATTTTTTAATTCCACAGCCCATTTGACAGTCAGAGCACTCAGAAATTATTAGTGACATCAACATGTTGCTACTAATAATCTTGTGGCTTCTGGAAAAGCATAGATTTTCTTATTTTTAAAACACTTCAATAACCAATTTATCAACTTTAAATGCTTCATCCACCTGCTAAACCACCAATGTAACACCAAAACTAACAAATCTCCTTTCACACAAATTTCCCTTAAATAGGTCAAGTCATTGGCTACTATTAGTACATATAAATGTCCTCAGAGTAGATGAAACATCAGGTGAAACCACAGACAGAGCAGGAAAGAAGCAGGTATAGCTACATATAGCGTATGTCAGTTACCTGACTAATTTGGATAAGGTTTTTTGGTCATACTGCTGGCGTGTCATCATCTCTTCCTGCATCATCACCAGAAATATTGTATTTAGTCATTAACCCTTTGCCTATTAGGTGGCATTTCCTGATGAGGGGTGTTAATGGCTCTCACATTAACACATGCAGCGAGCACCTATGAGTGACGGGTGAGGAGAGGGTTAAAATGAGTTTCTTTATGCATATGGTTCCTGTCTCAGCTGTGAGATCAGTTATAGGTCCCCGGCCAAAGATAACAGCTAAAATATAACAGATGCTGGTGCTTCCACAGCTGAGGTGAAGTATTTCCTTTCATCCTCAGAAGTCACTGATAATGTCCCAATTCTCTATTCACTTGAAATGTCAAGGGCACGAGCAGGTTATTACAACGTGAAATGAATGGACTGTTTAAACTGAGCCCACGCCTGCACGTGGTGTGGTGTTTCTCTGGTCCTGAGAGATTAAAACTCAGAGCAAGGAAGACAATGCTGCACTCACAGAGCTGGTCACTGGACACTAGAATCTGGGGTCCTTTCTAATAGAGTACCAGGGGGGATGAGGGGGTCAACTGTCATCATCCATGCCTTCCTGGCAAAGCCATCAGTGCCGGAGTGATGTGCAAATACTTCCTCCCTGTGCCTATTGCCAGGCTCATCCTGGCCTGTCACTTTTTCAGCCCAGTCAAAATACAAGTATTTGAGTAAGTAGTCACCCTGTGTGGACATAAATACTGCAAGAGGGACTAAACTTCTTAAGAGTTCATAGAACTTGTATTTTCCTAAACATTTCCAACATTTTATAACACTACCTAGCACTCATTCATACTTTGCATTTTTACAGACCTTTGAATACATCTTAACCTGTAGGATTGTGTGTTTCTTCTGTGCTTTAAACAGAAACACAAACTGTTTACACATCTTAAACTTGGTCAACATAAAGCGTTTTCCGAGCAAAGTTAATGAGCTTAGGGATGTATTCTGCTAGCTGTTGCTCTTCTTATATGCCAGCCATCAAGTTGCTCTTCACGAGTATAGTTGAAATAACTTTATAATATACAGTGCTGGCACTAGCAGCAAATGCTTGCTCCTTTGCAAAAAAAAAAAGCGTCAAATACACAGTATGCCTGCATAAATACATCAGGGAAATTGGTATACACATAGCTACACAAATTTGGAGAGTGAATTTTTTTTGCTGCTTTCCTGCACAGATGTTGGTATAAGGCCAGCTAGTCCTAGAAACAAGTATAGAATAACGGGTTGTGGTGTCTATTTCCTTGTATCAATGAAAGTGTATTTTTGGAAGAAATACACAGATTATAAAGCCTAGATTTCAGCCTAAAGTATTTTCCACTCTGAAATCACTTTGCCAAATAGCCACAGAGATGCAATGGTGATGTGTACAATTCTGGATTTTTCAACACCATCTGGCCACAGGTATTGTATGCTATGCACCTCAAGTTCTGCTTTTGTCAAACATGCATCTTGATTGCTAACCCAAACTAACCTGTATATCCAAATAAACCAAACAAAAAGATCATGAAAAGTCACTTAAAAAAAATAAATCATGAATGCCTAACATTCACTAAAATGAAAAAAATCATATATCAAATGTAATGTTCTGTTAGTTGGAGAGGGCTGTGTGAGCTACAGATCAAGATGGATCTGTATGAATATTCATTGTCCTTACGCTTTGCTTGGGACTACCATTGTACAGAAGCTCCGGCCAGCATAAAATGTAGCTGTCTACTTTGGTAACTGACTCCCAAAGACCAACATTTCCAATGAAAACACATTCCTTCAGCCTTAAAATTCTCACTGACAGAAGTTTGTTTTTCCAACTAATGGACACACTTCTGCAAAAAATAGCGGCTTTCTATGGGAGCATACTGATAGGTCACTAGAAAGCATAACAAATGAAAACCTAGAAGCAAATCTATATTGGTTAAATATTTGCTTTTGTTCCAATATTTCTAACTGTGCATTGTGGAAGTTACCAACCTCTCTCCTTTCCAGGCTGGACTTCATCTCTCGTGATACATCTGTTCTCCTCACCAAGAAGAGAGGCCATGATTTATTGGGAATATTGTAGTATGACCAAGAAACCTAATCCAAAGAGGAGGAGAAGATCATCAGACAGCCAAAGCACATTTTTCCACTTGCAAATTGGGCATTATTTCAGAAAAATCTATCAGTCAAAACATGAAATATTCTCAGCTTTTTTACTCTATTTTCTCTTTTGGCAATAAAATGACAAACTTTTTTTTTGACAGTGTGAATTACTTTTTATAGTTCTAGACTGACTGCATTGGAGGCCACGATATATGAGCTGAAGGAAACTTTAATTCAGAAGAGTAAAATTTCACCTTTCTTTCAGGAAAAGTTTACCTTATAAGTTACTCATTAGAATTTAATCTGCACGACAGGAAATCTGCTTCAAAACTTAGAAATTCTTAAAACCATATCAAAATAAGAGGAAGAGGACAGGAAAGAAATACAAGTGAATATTAATGCAAAAGGTTAAATAAACTATCAAAAGCAGATAAAGTCAGAAAGCGGTGGTGTTTTCCCTTCAATATTTAATCCAGCATCTAGAAAAGAAGTTGCAAGCCATTATGTCTATAAAGAAGTACTTTAAAGGAAAATCTCTATTTGAACAGCTGCACTGAGATTTACCTGAATCTGTAGGAGAAACTAAGCTCTGAAAAACAAACCTGAGCTACTTATGTCGATGAATTTTAGCTAAAATGACCAATAACGTAAAAGTTGACATTTTCATTTAATCCTTTACTGGAGCAAGGGAAACTAACACCCTTGCAGCTTTAACAATGCTGTTATATACAAGGCCATAGAAGCTGTTATATGCCATACATAATTCCTGTGCTACTATAGGATATTTTGTTGATAGCATCCAAATATCAGAAATTGCTCAGGGAAGGCAACAATGACATGGCATTTTTCTTTCTGAGGGACTGAGCAAAGCTGAAGAACTTAAACCCTTCAAGTCCAGAGTTGACACCTGAAGCCATAGGTATTCCAGAGTGAAGGGAACACTAAACCATCTTGTTAGCCACTCTGTTAATCAGTATTATTTATTGATAAAATACTTGCCAATAATTGTACCAGAATATTGAATTACATTGCAAACACCAAACACAGCAATACCTAATGCTTCAGCAGTGGCAATCACAGACAGGCAAAATGCAAAGTCTTAAATGCAAAGCATCCTTTTCTTGTGCCCAGTGACAACTCCTCTTTCCCCTTTGAGTGCCAGCTTGTTAGAAGTTGGATCTCAGAGCATCATTAGGCTTGCTGAATGTACTCAAATGTACTCCTTGCTACCTTATGGAAACCGCAGGTAACATCATCTCTTTTCCAAAACTGAGAGAACAACTGGAGCTCTTCTAAATTCATTATTGATAGAAGTCTTTTGTGGCAGACAGAGATGAACTGTCTTCCCCCAATGTTTTGGTTGTTTTTTTTTTTTTTTTTAAGCAACATGTGTTAAAGGTATTATTTCATAAAATATATGTTCATTATGCAGTTATCTCAGCCTGAAGGCTTATGGCTTTCCAGTATGTATAAAATTGTACATAACTATAATCCATAGAGGCTCTGGGTTTATTTAAGTCTCTTGACTCTCAGCAAAAATCCCAAAATAGCATAAAGTACATAGAAGGCTGCCTGAATGTAATAATCTTAAAAATAAACAAACATGCCTTGTAAGTAAGCACAGAACAGCACTGTTGTCTAATTTAAGTTCCAAAGCTTGCTATCTCTATCCAGATACTGGTAAGAGCTATTCACATAGTTGTAAACTTACGAGTTTCAACTATGTTTTCTGAATAAATCATGTAACCATTTAAAGATATTTTAATAGCCAGATGTACTTTGGTTCCTCAATCATCTGATGTAGTAAGAAACATCTGGTAAGGAACCTGTCCAGGGAAGTAAAATTTTCCTCCCCACAACAAACATACATACACATATACACAAAAAGATACCTTCCAGCCTCAAATATGCAGGTCTACTTCTAAGTATTACATCTTCTCATGCTTGATGATTCTCTACGGTTCAATATTTAACTATTATAGCATTTAGTCACATGGACAAGAGCATGTGCTTTTGTATTCAGCAAACTACCACTAGGAATAAATGATAAAGAATTATATTCTTTTACTGATTGTATCTCAACCAAACACTTGGTCAAGGAACCAAAACAGATGTCAGCTTCTGAATCTCAGGAGGTAGATGCAGGGGGAACCTTCTGCAAAAGCCAAGTAGGTTTTCACACTTCACATTTGCACAAGGAGTTTTCAATGCTCCCATTGTTGAAGCTGATGCACACGGAGAGTTAAGTGCTGTATTTGCAAGAATAATTCTGTTGCATCCAATTTTAGATCTCTGCACAAACCATTAGTGTTTTCCCATAAAAATGAGAATGTTACTCAAAAAAAATTGGAAAGTTGTTGGAAAATCTGGCAATCTTTTGAAAAGAGATTTGGCAGCTTGGACAATACTATACCACTTCATCGTGGATGGAAAAATGAGAGATGATCACTGAAACCAATTTATCCAGACCAATTTTCACCAATGTGACAACTGGTTCCATTCTTCAGAAAAGTCATCGTTGAGTCTTGAACATTAGCAATATCATGCTAGCATTAACAAGCAAAAGCATAATTATATTTGTCACTGAATATTGTAAGGTTTATAGTGACAGAGGTGACTTCAATTTGTAGTTTTATTGCTATAAGACGTAATTTACTTAATGGCCATTTATTTACAGGAATATTTTGTTCATTTGAAGTGTAATATGACGTTTTCTGGTTTTTTGTTTTATCAGTCCCTGGAAGGATACTTGCAGTATTTCCTTTATTTGCCCGCATTACAATAATGCAACTCTGTTCAGACCTTTAGGAATAAACTCTGTTTTTCAAACAATGATATTTGGTTACTGCCAGGCTGATAATTTTAGGCAACTACTAAAGAATCCCAGGCAGACAGTGGAAATCGTTTCTCTTAATTCTTCAATAGAAGTTTGTCTCTGTTACCAAGACTTAATAGACTGATATTCCCTCTTAAAATTCCCTGTTAAAAGACTGAGAGCAAAGGCTGTGCAGCCTTAGGACAAATAACTACTGTGCCTCTTAATAAACATTTCAGTAGTAAATTGGAAGGTCTGATGACTAGACTAGGTGATGCAAAATCTATGATGCAGGTCTTATTTTTAAAAAGGGTATCAGAGAAACTAAACCAAGAGATTAGAGCCAAGCAGGTTTCAGTAGTTATTTTATAGTCCAAGTAACAAAAATAGAGACTTTTTCCTACTGCACAGTAAACTAAAGGAAAGTCTTCTAAACATTTTGCGTATTTTTCCTCCATTCACACGGCAGCTGCTATCATATTGCCACTGGATATCCAAGTTAACATTGAGTAGACAAAACTCCATGAAATTAAACTCAAGTGGTTTACCAATGTTAGTAAGGGTAAAAAATTAACAATATAATGAAAGCAGGTTACAGGTAACTTTTAGGCAACAGTAACAATAAAAATGCAAAGTATTCTACTTGAGGTGCACTTATTAGCATAGTTCTTATCTAAAAATCAATAAGAACTCTCAAAAGTCAGTAAATCATAATCCCACAGATTGTAGCGCCATCCCTTTTGCTCCTCAGACAAGCTCATAAACACATTTCAGACAGCTAGCATACTTTATCTTATCTGATAAGGTAATTCCTTTTCTAGACAAAAGAAACAAAGAAAAACCTAATCCACTGGACTTCACTGAAACATTTGATATGGTGCCATATGGGAAGTTATTAATTCAACTGGTAAAAGTGGAGATTAGCACCAGAACTGTAAAAAAGATAGCAGACATGATTACTAATTGTGGGGAAGTATTGGAACTATGAGGCTAAAAGGAGGTTACTAGTGCAGCTCCTTAAGTGTTCAATCTTTGAGCCACATATTTTCATTTTGTGACATTTTCACAAACAGGAATAATTCACTAGTGAGTCTGCCAGCAGTGTAAGTGCAGTGGAGGGCAGGAATATCCTAAGAGGAAAAAGAAAAATCAATGATCATAGGGGTAGCCTGATACCAATAACAATGATGCAAAAATGCAGAAAATCAGGAAGAGGATTACTACGGATTTCTACTGTGACAGCTCCACCGATCGAAACAGAGGAGGATAGAATGACCTGGCTACATTTTCCAAACACAGGGTGACTCTGACCCTGGATGTACCTTGAGGAATTTCCAGCAGTGATAAGCATTTGTGTTCAGGTATAAGACACTAGCAAGGCCTCTTTTGGAAGACTGTGTACACTTAACGATCAGCCAAGCTCGTAAAAGGTTTATCTAAACCAGAACGGAGCTACCAGAACAAATAAGAGAACAGAGGGTTAGGATGTTTAAAAACAGGGTGGCTTATTCAGCCTATGAAAAGAAAGGTTCAAAGGGACTTCAATTCTTCTCTGCAAGCAGTCAGAGTGATTAATGCTAGCAGGGGAGAAAAGCTTTCAGGACCCATTGGCATGGGCACAACTAGGTGCAATCAGTCCTCTCACAGTTTAAATTCTGCCCAACTCCATGTGAACACTTCTCCAGTTCCCACAGGCCAGCACTGTGCTGGCACACCCAGCCAAAACAGCTCGTCCACATCCTTCATGAATGCAATGAGGACCTCATCTACTCACATCACCTGCAGGCTGCTGAGTGCTAAGAACAGCTTGCCAAAAAAAGACAGGGAAAAGACACACTTTCACAGGCCCTCTGCAGAGCAGGGACCTGAAGAACCCACGCCCTTGTATTTACGGAGACAATAAATGTCCCATGGGCAGAGACTTCTTTCAGTAGACCAGGTTGCTCAAAGCCCTGTGCAACCTAACCTTGAACACGTACAATGATGGGCATCCACAACTTTTCTGTGCAACCAGTTACAGTGTTTCACCATCCTCATCGTAAAAAAAAACCCTGACTGTAGTCATAGTCCAGATAAGAAAGCGGTATTGTTTCTGCCAAGAAAACGAGCATCTTCAGAAAGTCTTTTGGGATCTCCTCATGTGCTCTCAGTCCTTTTCACATCCACATAGCATGGCTAGGGACAAGCCCACATATCAGCCCTACTTGCATCACTTTTCTGTCATTTCACTTTTTAAAAGGCCCAAGAAAGTCCATGCTGTCAAGCCCTAAGAGAATGCAAGCTTTTTTTCTTTTTTTTTTGACAGTTACACCCTACCCTTTTCCATTTCTTTTTATGTTCATTACATTTTATTCTTACTATGTCGATCTAACCCAAATACATGCAATTTGATTTTGCAGTCCTTTGTCATACACTATTCAGTTAGTAGCAGGTTCAGATGCCTAAAAGATGTAGAAAAAAATTTAATAGTATATACTGGGTTTCTATACGGCATTTGAACACTGTGATTTTTTCAAACAGAACAACAGCTACAACAAATTATTTTTTGAGCCCTTCCCCAAATAAGTAAACATTTCCAATATAAACACTGACAGTTTAAGCACTCATGAGAACACAGATTTAGTGAGTCAATGGGGACCTCATGATACCAATTTCTAAAAGAAGTCATTGGGGGATACCAGCGCAGAATGATGGAAAAGCATGGCTAACTAAGATTCACTTTCAAGTCACAAATATGTTCATACATTTTCATAGTTCTCTGGAACAAAGTTTGTTTTAACTCAGGTGATACATATGAAGGAACTTTAAAATAAAATCCCTCCAGACTGCAGTGCCACAGAGATTAGGAGATTTTTTTTAAATACTAGAAGTAAATTCAAATCAAATTTAGATCTCTGACTAATTAACTATTCTAGATTAGTTGCTTAAAAATCTAAATACATCCTAGAGGAGAATAAATACAGACTGAGTGGCAACACATAAATGAAACCAAAGAGCCCTGTATTTAAAATCAATTCACCTTTTGTTCCACCTGCGTAGAACTGAGTTCAGGTTTTTGATTTAACTACCTAAGAATACCAAGCTTATACTACCATAGGTGCTAATTATACTACAACCTGTCAGATGAGAACAAACATCAACATAGTTATCTTTCACCCCAAAAAAACCTCTCAAGCCCTACAACATAATAAAATAACTTTTACGGTCACTTTTAAAATTTTGGGTTAGATTCACTACTATATTAATTCACCATGCCTAATTTACAACACTTGAGGAGCACAAGCCATAAAGCTCTCTTAGCACACCTGGCCATGGAAACGCAAAGAGCTGGTTTCACAAGACTGAGCTGTGGCAGGTCAACCATATCACAGTAAAAAATCCAGCCTGGTAGCCTCTCCTATAGCATGGGGATGCCACGCTTGTGAACAATTTGTTCCTACACCAAGGGAAAAAACTTTTGCAGCTCCAGGAATTTTTACATAGCCATGCAGTAAGGAAGATCACCAAGGAATATATTCCGTTGCAGGCTAGTTAAGCTGGAAGAAATGATTGTATCATCATACTCAGTTCAACCAATGACTTTGTGGAGCATCTGGGTGCCATTAGGTTGGCTTCTTTGGGTCTGGTTATATTGTCAGCCAAGTGGTTTCCACATAACCTGCATTAATAAAGCTCTTTTGCCAGATAATTGTTACAAACCAGGCTCAAAGTATCAAAACATGGCAGTTGGTCTACTTTTTTTGCTCATTACACTGACCCGATTACTGACAACAACATAAAAGCAAATTATGATGAAGTATCATGCCTTTATTATTTTCATTACCACTGAGCCCTGGAGCCCCATCACAAGAGAGGACCCCACTGTGCAAGGCATCCTACTAAAAGAGTAAAAATGGCTCTAGACAGAAAGCAGCACTCTACAGAAAACCAGAGAGGGCAGTTAAACAATAATAATTTACATTGGGATGAAGCAGACACAAAGAGAGAGCCAAACTAATGGGAAGAATGAGCAAAGAAGAGTCTCTAGAAAGAAAAAGAGATGCTCTACTGAAAGGAGAATAGAAGAGGTGTAAAAGGCGACCAAGGGAAGCCCAGAATTAGCACCTAGTAAGACTTCCAAACATTTTTACTTTTGTCCGTTAGTCTTAAATACTCTGCTGTTACTAGTTCAGTTTTACTACTTAGCTTAGACCAGACAGAGAAAGTTCGCTATATTTTGGGGTGAGCAGCCCTGCTCTGTGCGGGTGTAATTCCCTGTAATGGCCTCTTCAGAGCAATATACCTTCCAGTAGGATATAGTAATCAGTGTGACTAATACCAGTCATATGCAGTTCATTCACTCTCTCATCTTGCTGCCAGGGGAACAAGTGAGTGTACAGGGTATGTTTTGTGTTAGCAAGATTTGGGTTTTCCCACCCTTGCAGACAATGCAGAAGGCAAAGCCAGCTGAATAAATGCATTTTACATTTGCAGCAGAAAATGCAGAAGCTTATGAAAGTTTAATGTTCCTGTGAAAATCTATTTGAAGTGCATACCCTACCCTAAGTATAAATCACTAAAAATTCTGGGTTTGAAAATGGCTTTGTTATTTAATTAGGATTCACTAGATCATCTCACCCTCTATATCTCTGAGAGACCTAGACCTACAAGGACATAACCATGGCAGATACTAATCAAGAAAAACAACAAGACGACAATGTTTTCTCTCTGTACATGTGTGCAAATGATCTAACAAGACTAAAAAGATCTGAATGCTATTTCTTGTGCAGCCAGTAAAGGAAAGGTGTCATAGAAATGAAACCAGGGCTATAGACAGACCCTCAAAGCCAGGAGAAACACTGCTAGTTGTTTTCAGCAGATGAATAACCCTGCTGCATCAAGAGGCCAATGCCTGCACTCTCAGCAATGCCTGCAGCAGCACAGAGCAGACAGTGATGGCCCACAGGCCCTTTCACTTTTCCTCCCCTCTCAATGCCATAACCACCACTTGTGCAGAACTAAAAGTGACACCTGGGCTTAAAGGCACAGCAGGCAGCCACAGGCCGTGGTGTTTCTGACAGGTTCAGTAGGTTAGGATACTTGCTCAGGTAACATTTCCTTCCCCGTGCAACCCTCTCCCCCTAAATCCACCTCTCAATGTGCTTTGTAGTCACCACATTGTTCTAGCTGTGAGGAGCTAAGGATATAAGGCAAGGCAAGGCAAAGCATATATGGAGAGAGGTACCAGCAACATTTTTATTAAACCAGTTGATGCAGCCAAATACCTTATCTTAGCCGTTCTTTCATTTCCTGTTGTTCCCCTCTCACAGCCTGTTTTGATTTAGCACTATTCATTCAAGCAGGAGTACTTCACATAGGTAATACAAAGTTTATAAGACACAAAACGTGTGTGCGCATGCAGATGCACACTTGCCCATTATTCCTATACCATCCATACTTGGAGTCTAGACAAAGCTACAAGAGCCAGAAGTAGGAAACAGGAAAGGAAAATAAAAGGTGAGGATTGCATCAGTGTCACCAGAGCCCAAACTGGGGAAAAAACAAAGTGAAAACCCACTGAGCTGGGATATGACCTTCCATCAACCCTGATCCACATAGGCTCAAAAGATATTAAATCACCTCTGCGGCAGGAGCCCAGTAATCAAGAGCCACAATCCCATAAGAATTAAGTTGACGGACTAATTTGCCTTTGGGCTGCAGAAGGGCATGCTTTCAACTACAAGGTCTGAGCAGTGGCTGATGCTGTACCACAAACAGCTGTAATGAATCTCCACAAGAAAGAGGGGGTGCTAGCAGTAGTAAAAAGGCTTCCAGAGAATGGTTTAAAGTCCACAAAATCAACCAGCCCCCATTTCTCTGCTCCTAAAAAATGGGAGAGCGCAGCAAACCACACAGGGGGTGGGGTGGAGAACACAGTACTAAGGCATGCTCATAAATTGCTCTGAGTACGGCCTTGGTTATGGAAAATGAAATGTTTTTTAAAAAATCACTTATTTTCTACTTATTTCTTTGATTTACCCTGCTGGAAAAATATAATAGGCAGTACAATTTCCTAAACCGCAAGACTTCACCACAGACCATCTCATCTTTGTGCTGGTATCCAAACACAACAGGCATGGGATACACCCCTTCATCTCTTTGGGTGGTAAATTGTTACTCAGTCCATGCAAAATAAAAGGAACAGATGCACGAAACAAACTCGCGGTCCTCAGTTTTGCAGGTTGGATGAGGCAGTCCCATTCCCACAGCACCACTGCTTACCCTATGGAGCAAATCCTTGCCAGGAGGATGTTGGTGTGAATGATTGACAGCTGCGCTGCGGTAAGTACACATTAACACTTAGGGGTTGAAAGCAGCCAGGTTGACAAGAGCCCCGTAGTAACAGATGAGTCAGCTCTGAATGCGTCCTAATTGAAGACAGCAGCGTGGCTGCACGTTTTGCACCAATGTGCTGGACACCTGCTCTCAGGGCAGGAGGAGCACTAGGCATGGTTCTGTGCATCTTGGGAGGGGAATATTTTTCAGACGCTAAGCAAGTCCACGGACTGAATGAATTCAACTAAGCACAGCCATAAGGTCTCAGGTGCGTTTTAACAGAGTATCACCAGGGTATAAGCGTTTCTGTTATTACAGAATACGTCATCTATTATGCATGGTCTTAAGCACAGGGGATAAGTCTCTCTTGAACCCAACTTAAAAGTAAGCCAACTCGTAGCTAGAAACTAGCCATTATTCTGAATTTGGTTGCTTTGTATTTAAATAGGACTTCAGGAACAGTAATAACTTCAGGGTTTTGGTAGCTGTTCATTCAACGGCAGAAGGAATTGGACTACATTTGACACAGTGCCTTACTGTCTTGTTCAGCCATTTGTAGTTGGGACGTTATTGGTGATAATTTAGACATGTTCCAGATGTGAGAGAAATGTTCACTCATTTCTAAGATTCCTGTGTTATGCCAAATACATGCAAATAGAAATTCATACCAGAGGGTACATTATTTATCATTTTCCAGTACAAGAGGCAAGAAAAATGAAAGGCATCTAGCACAGCCACCACCATATACATGGCTAAGAGAAAACCGATAGAGTTAGTCACTTATTAAACCCCCCAGTCCCACACAAAGACAAATTTCATGTTCGTGATTGCACCTAGAGTTATATTTTCTTTTTGCTATGAATTTAATTATTACATATACTGTAAGCATTCTGTTAAGGCCTAATCTTTTAAATTGCATTACCTGTTTGAATTCGTTACTAATTTGAGTTTTGAGGTCTTTCATTCATCAGCAAACTCACTTGTGCATTCAAACAACTAGTTTCATGTCATCTTCTTATTGTGTACAGGAAGAGTAACATTAGGAGCAAATGAAAATACAACAGCACACATTTATCCTCAATTACACAATCTTATTTAACAAAAGATTCAATAAGCATGCTCAGCAAAACAGTAGCAAAAAGGGTTCCTATTTTCATTAGCTGAAACATTTCCAAAAATGCTACAACCATTGACCTCATTTTAATTTTTCACCTCACACCCCATGCTGATTGAAATGCAGTGCTTGAAAATGATATCTATGGGGTTTTTTAGAGCTTTGCAAAAGTCTTCCTATATAAATGACATTTGACTTAAGTTTCAGTGATGCAGTTTCTACAGACACATTGACTTATAGATTGTTCTCCCTAATTCTTCCCTCTGCATCTCACCTGAATGCTTTTACATTCGTCATTGTCACCCACAGACAAAAAGTTTCAGCTCTGGGATCCATTTAAGATAATGATAATTTGAAATATCTAAGGAAGGTAAACCCAAAGATAATTAATTTCAGAGCTATGCACGTACTCTGCACAGGTTTTCCAAAATACTGTATTCAAAACTTATCTGAAAATGGAGAGGTAGAGTAGGGAGGGGAAGGAAGAGGAGAAGCCCATCGATTTTCACCTAAGGGCAGGGAGTGGAGTTCAGCTTTAAGTTATCTTAATTAAAGCTATTAACTTTAATTAACCAGGTATGGCTTGAATACATAGATATTCATTAGACTAAAGCCACAGTTGCTTATCAGATGGTAATTTTTTGTGCTAATACTGAAAGACCTCCTAATGTACTGAACTTATGTTGGCATGAAATTCAATTTTCTGCTAAGATTTCCAGGTAGCAACCGTCCTCCCTCTTTCTTTCCCCCCATCCTTTGGCAATTGCTGCAAGAAACAAGATGTTGCCCGATGAAAGTAGCACCATTTGTTTTTTGAAATGCAAGAGAAATCCTTGTAAAGATGATTAGAATAGTAATCATTACCACAGACCCGCCCAAGGTAAATTCTCTTTCCAAACATATCTGGAAAATTTCCAGCCTCTTAGGATGAAAATGTGACCATGTGCTGTTGATCCCAGATCCTCATCCATACCCCTGAAGCTACAAACTGCCACCTGAAAATATAAGGTGAGAAATGTGGAGTGCTGCACTCACTTCCTAAATTGTGAGATGGAAGTGGGAGTTGCTGTGGGAAGGTATCTGCTGTTCTAAATATCTCAGGCATGCCAATTATCAAAAGGTACTATGAAAAAAAGAGTCCAGTTAATCACAGATGAAATTAAGGCTTATGATTGATTCCCATGAGGTCATCCGATTTCATTTAAATTGACAAAGACAAATTGTCTAAATTTTATGTTGTAAAATACAATTCTGAAATACCTCCAGAAATTAATGACCTAGACTTAAATATTACAGGCCAACTGTTCTAAACAGGTGTAATTCAGAACAGCAACACTAATTCTACTGTCAAAGGATTTATCACAAAGATTTATCTGCTTATTGTAACGAGGAACAAAAATTCTCATTACATGACCCTGATTAAACAAGTTACTTCAGCATTTGACTGTTCTTTCTGTACTACTTTACAGAGATCACCTTCACTCCATCCTTCTCCATAAGCACTCAGCAAAACATAAGAAAAACATATCACGGGCAGAGGTCTCCAGAACACTGGTTCAAACATTCTGGCATCTGGTTTATTCACAGTTCTCACTTACTGTACCTGAGTTACAACTAAGTTTGGTGGGTTTCTCCAGATCTCCACCTGCTGACCCCCCTCAAAGAGCTGAAGTTGCCCTTCACAACAAGGTGATGGTTGGTGACCCAGTGTTTCAGTGGGGACGTCTGCCTCCCAGATATTTTGACACTCTTCTAAGGTAGCTCACCCAGGGGAGACATTTTTTATCCCTTCCCTGCCTTCATAGAGCTTCTGTAGAATCGAATCTGGGATATTACTCCCTGCTTCTTTCCACCTAATCACAGCAGGTATAAGGCTGATTCTGTTTCATATCTGCCACTATCTTTCCCAGTTTCCAAAATGTTTTTTTCTCTTTCTACTACTTACCAGACCTAGTCCATGCTTTCCAATTTATCTCCTACTAGAAGTCTTATTATATGCAAATTTGACAGAGAAATCTGAAATTCTCAGTGCCTGTGAATTCAAGAACTTGTTTTAAAACTTCACTAAATGTTCAGATTGAAATGATACATAATTGGTTTTAAAACACTAAAGCCCTGATTCACATTTGCAATGCCCTGATGTAATCCCAGAGTAGCAATACTTACACCTGCGCAAACCCAACATTCAAAGAATCATAGAATGGTTCAGGTTGGAAGGGACATTAAAGATCATCTAGTTCCAACCCCTCTGCCATGGGCAGGGACACCTCAAACTAGACCCAGCTGCTCAAAGCCTCATCCAGCCTGGCCTTGAACACTCCCAGGGATGGGGCATCCACAACTTCCCTGGGCAACCCATTCCAGTGCCTCACCACCCTCACGATAAACAATTTCTTCCTAATATCCAATCTAAATCTCCCCTCTTTCAGTTTGAAACTGTTACCCCTTGTCCTATCATTACACTCCCTGATAAAGAGTACCTCCGCATCTCTCCTGTGGGCCTCCTTCAGGTACTGGAAGGCTGTTATAAGGTCTCCCCGGAGCCCTCTCTTTTCCAGGCTGAACAACACCAGCTCTCTCAGCCTGTCCTCATAGCAGAGGTGCTCCAGCCCTCGGATCATCTTCATGGCCCTCCGCTGCACCCGTTCCAACAGGTCCATATCGCTCTTGTGCTGAGGACCCCAGAGCTGGACACGGTACCCCAGGTGTGGTCTCATGAGAGCAGAGTAGAGGGGCAGGGTCACCTCCCTTGACCTGCTGTCCGTGCTTCTTTTGATGCAGCCCAGGATGCGGTTGGCTTTCTAGGCAGCAAGTGCTCACTGCCTGATCATGTTGAGCTTCACGTCTACCAACACCCCCAAGTCCTTCTCCTTAGGGCTGCTCTCAAGCTATTCTCCACCCAACCTGTATTTGTGCCTGGGATTGCCATGACCCAGATACAGGACCTTGCACTTGACCTGATTGAACTTCATGAGGTTCGCAGAGGCCCATCCCTCAAGCCTGTTCAGGTCCCTCTGGATGGCATCCCTTCCCTCCAGCTTGTCCACCGTGCCACATAGCTTGGTGTAGTCAGCAAACTTGCTGAGGGTGCACGCAATCCCACTGTACATGTCACTGACAAAGATGTTAAACAGCACTGGTCCCAGTACTGACCGTTGAGGAACGCCACTCGTCAGCGGTTTCCATGTGGACATTAGGGCACTAACTGCAACCCTTTGAGTGCGGCCATCTAGCCAGTTCCTTATCCACTGAGTGGTCCATCCATCAAATCCATGCCTTTCCAATTTAGAGACCAGGATGTCATCCTATCAGAATCCACTTTCATACACTGTATTCCTTAAAGTGTTTATTTTCCTCACCCCAGACACATTGAACTTGTTGTTTTAATAATTAGCACTAAAAGGCCTGAACTTTAAAAAACAGAATAAGCATACAAGTAACACAATCCACATAAAAGACAAAAAGCATTTGTTCTTTCATTAGATTGACTTTTCCTTATACGCAGTTAAAATACCACATCATAAAACGTATATGAGGAGACCTTTTACAGCATGAACAATTAACAGTTTTCTCTTTCTTCCCTTATTTGTATAGGCAACTGGCTATCCCACAAACCACTTGGCCAAACAACCTGTTGGACTACTTCCAGGAAGCACCGAGACATCCACCAAAATATCAAAGACTGTAATTACACTTTCATCATATGTTCCAACTCATCCAAGAATAGTCAAGCAACATTAAAGACAACAATCTCATCTGAAGCTAATTACTGACAACTAGCTCAGTACTGCCTATAGAACTCATCATCTTTGATTTTCTTCATTAAAGAACAGTCTCATCAGTTCCCATGTTTCTCAAAGTATTTCTTGAAAGGATTATAATTTAGTGACAATGAATTCCAGGTCATGGCTTTCTTAAAAATTTTTAACTCCACTGTCCTACTAGGTTCTTCATAGCGGGTCCAACTTTGGTCATAACTCTGTTGACACAATGACTGGTTGAGGGGGAGGAAAAAAACCAACAAAAAAAGAATCACTGCTAAGGTCATAAAAAGTTGTTTGGGTGGTTTTTTTTCAAGAAAGTAAATGAAAGATTTTCCAATCAAATATGTTTTATGGTTTCTTTTCCCACCCAAATTTTCTGAACATTTAGTAATTTTATTTTCCCTTGTAAGACACTGGTTATAAAAAAGTACAGTTGCTCATATTTTACAGATTGGGAACTGAGGCAATTTGTAAGTCTGTGGCAGAACAGAGTTTTATCTTGGTGTCCAAAATATCAAGCTGGTCTTCAAACTACTGACAATCCTTTCCTATTGCTGTTCTGAAACAGCAGCTGCAGTAATGCCAGGCTAACCACATTCTGGCTGAAGCTGTGCTGGAAACCAGACTGATTAAATCAGTGGAAACATTGCTGAAGAGATTTCCCTAACCAACATGGTCAGCTAGTTTTCAGATTCCTCCCCCACCCCTCCCAAGAGAGATGGTGGATACGCTACAGAAAAAAATACATGTGATACACAGCTTACCTCTAGCACAGTTTGTGAGAGTGGCCATCATAAAAAGAGGGTTCAGAATGCTGTACAACATGCACTGAGATTTATGAGCCCTTTCCATGCACTCATTTCTCCATGGTAGCTCAGGAATGTGTTTGCAGTGTCAGAAGAGATTTCTGAGTGGGCTTCTTTCTCTAGAGACAATCCCAAAGCCTTAACAATTTCCAGTATCTTTTTTGTTGGTATCAACGCCTCATCATGTTCTGATCAGTCTTTTAGTTGCCTGAGAGGAGATCCTGGCACACAAAAGGAGATTCTTTAGTCTGAAAGGCTTTCCTACAAGACCTACCTGAGACATCCCCAGTGGGATTGAGTAGGCATGCATTCAAATCATTTGCCAAAGGGCATTTTCAGGAGAAGCTGTGTCAAACGTCACTCAGTTTGACATGTGTCTTTAGCTGTGCTCCAAAAATAGCTTCTAAAACTAGCATTTTTAGCTATTTTGTCTTTATGACATCATCAGTAGGGAAGAGGAAACAGTACTTCCATTTAAGAGACTGCATTTTAGTGCAGTCATGCAGCACGCATGGCTGCTAAACAGAATGAGATATCATCATCTGGCTGAAGGTCTACTTGGTAAATACCCTCTGTGTGCATGGGTGTGCATGTGTTTCTAGGAGAAGTATTTCCACTTAGTACAAATATTAATCAAGTTTTCAATGGACTCAGTATTTGTTAAAAATAAAAGAAAATTTTAAAAAATAGATAAAGAGCAATAATACTCAGAGGCCATACTTCTGGAAGTGGCTGTTCTTTAGTATTTGGTCTACATGGTGCTAACTCAGTGTCTTCTAACTGAGACACGTCAAACACCCTGTTTTCTAAAACTGAGGTCGTACCAGAAAAGTCTCTATGCTAAGATAACACTCACAAAAGTCAACTGAAGCCAACACCTTATTTCTTTCCTCAAGCCATGCTCACCCCAACGTGTTCAATCAGCAGCACACTTCTCCTTCATCACCCGGCCCAGCTTTTCCTCTCAGTAATCCCAAATACCATGTTTTCTGCCATTTGCCATCTTTCTACTGTAGCCCTGTTGTCCAGCAAGTGTAGTGTTGCCATTGCTTGTAACAGGACAAGCATTATCCTTGGTTTTGCATTATGCTACCAGCAGAGGTACCAAGACATGTCAGTCTGGGCCTGCATGGGGCTGTGTTTGAGCTTGTTTAGTCATGAGAGCAATTATCTAACAACTATTAGGTGACTATTACTTACTCCACTTCACCTTTAGTTTAGCTTTGTGTAACTGTATGGTGCAAGGGTTACTTTTAGATAGCAGATGGCAATAACAAGTATTACTTGGGATCCTAAACTGAAAAGCAACATGGAGGGCATAGGACAGCAGCACAGCTTTGTCAGTACGGACACAGGATGATTCCAGATGTCCCAGGGCTATAAGCTACTGGTAACCAGTGGTCAGTGACTACCCAGGAGAGGGATGTGCCCTTGGAAGCTGGGTAAAAACAGCTGTAGGGGCAAGCAAGATAGCAAAGAAAAAGTCTCAAACATATGTCAAAACCACTGTATATAGTACATGCAAATGTAATGTGGAATTACAGACCAGTGAAGAATGAGATAGGTGCAGATTATGTTAGCAAACATAAAACTGCCTGCAAATGGATCATAAAGCAAGCAGAAAGACTTCTCCTTGGACTCAGAACATAGACAACTTACCAGAAACCTCCCCTTTCTCTGAGATTGAAAACATTGACCTTGAGACCCAGAGTGCCAGTGGAAGGGTAAGTATAACATTAGAGAAAGGGGTAGATACCAGAAAACGTGTATGCATCATTGTAGCTGTATTTACTTTGAAGTATAAGTGTCAGTATTATTGTAAGTGGAATAATAATAAAAATCCTTTGATTAGACAATTAAGATTTTAATTATACTAATGGTGAATTCTTGGTTTTGCATACAAGGTGTGTTATTTTTGCCTGTAACAAGATCTTGAGTGTGACAAATTAGTGGGAATTCAAAGAACATATTCTCCAACTGGGGTGCAACAATTTCCTAATAGTAACATACTCACTGGTTCATCAAATTCAGTTTAATTCTTCCTTGGAGAAGAGACAAGAGTGTTTTTGAAGAGTCAGAGTATTTAATAGGCAACAGTACAAAGAACATGATACTTAAAGGAGTAAGACTGTTGACACCAACTTTTTTTGCAGCTTTACAGCCTCAGAAACAGTGATATTTCAAATCAATACAAAGCACCAACTCAAACTGCACTCAAACCCCAGGCAGACAACACATATCACAGAGCACCAATAACATATGGTGCTCATAAACTATACTACTACCACCTCGTATTTGGAGAGGTTTATGGTTACGTTCTACATGGAGTTATCTTGTCTTAAGGTATCATACACATGGATCACAGTAACAAGATCCACACCTAAGAGAAACCACCGGTCTCCCGGCCAGCTTCAACTGTGAGCAGTGGTAAAGAAATAATGCTGTTTCCAACACATTTAGGCTACATCAGAAAGGGCCTCATGAATTCCTCAAGGCTACACAAGTGAACAAATGTCACGGCCTGAAAGGAAGAGTCAGCTTCATCCCCTACCCATGGCTTTTTTTGCTTTGTTTAGGGCTGAACATCATCATTAGATTTTCCATCCTCCAGTCTCCTTTGAAAAGGGTGGGCAGCTGTCCTGCACAGCACCTGTGAAGTTATTTTGGGCAAATAATGTGGCCAGACCTAGCACCTCAAAACTAAGACCCTTCTTGGTGAGTCAAAGGAGGTTTCCCATTTTGCCAGGATTTTGTGCCACACATCAGGTGCCATCAATTATAAAGTCTCAAAACAGTGGAATTTTTGCAGTTATATGATTGGCAGAAAGAATAAAGAAGTTGAATCCATAAGTAAATTTGTTGAAAAAACAGAAAATACAGATCTATAATCCCCAGAAACAATAAAACCTAACTTCGGTGGAAATAGATATCTAACATGAATTTTAGTTCTGATTTCAGAGTAGGAGTTCTAAACTTTGGAGGGGTTTTTTTAGAATAAGACTTTATTAATTGCAGAATCAAATTCTCTAGAAATCATTCATTTTGCTTTTACCCTTTCTTTTATTGTTGGACTAAGGTACAGCAAATTTTGTCAAGAAAGGGTAAGATCCTGTACAATATAGCTGCCCTAGGGATGGTAAGAGGCTATATGAATCCTTCTAAAGGAAGGGATTTGTATTCTTTGTAGAACTATAAATATAAAGCAAATAGAATCGCTTAAGAGTTGCTATTTACCCTGTTGGTTCTTGTTCATCTTGTAAACGAAATGCAATAAAAGAGCAAAGACAATTTTCCATTTTTCAGGATTGTTTCTCCATCATAACTGCTCAGGCACAGTTTATTTTCCAGTTGATGAATTCAGATTGAAGAGGTTTCTGCCCTCATCCCTATACTTGGCACCAACCTCTCTGTTTTTCAAAAATACAGTATCACATCAATGCTTTGCACTATAACTTTAATGCAAGGTAAAGCTCTGAACTCTGCCTGCTGAGGAAAATAAAAAAATTGTTCTTAGAAAATTGCTAGAGAAAAATTTGAAATAATTTATATACTCCTTTATGGGAGCTCTTGAGGGAATATTTTAAAATAGCAAATACATTGAAGAACTTTAGTATGCGCTCAACAGCTCGTTCCAAATTTACCTGAGCCAGCAGATATTTTTAAAGGACATCAGCAACCCACATGACAAATAATTTAGTAGGAGCTGCTGAGTGCTTTCTACCAGGAAAAAAAAAAGAAAGTTATTTATTTGCCTACTAATCTGCAGATCAGGATGGGTTTCCCTATTTCAGATTTTGACTAGGGGTCCTCTGCAATCAGACTGTGATTATTTGAGACCACTGTAAAAATATCTGTACAAATTTCTTGGACAGCCATCTACAGTCTTTTTCTATGTATGGGGAGAAAATGAAAGTGAAACTGAGTTAGTGAGGATACCTTCATAGTACTTCAGTAGTAACTCAGCTCAGCTCTGAAAAAAAACACAACCAAACATTAATCATGCAGTTTCTCCTGGTTTGTTTTTACTGAGTAAATGTATTGATGGCAATGAAGAGTCTTTAGAGAAAGGAGGTACAAAATACGCAAGAGTAATTCATCATGCAGAACTGGGAGGAAAACAAAAAATTTACCACCTATGAGAATTTTGCAGAAAATACATTTTCCTTCTTGGAACACACACAATCCCTATTCTTAAGAAATACCTTTCTGGGTGAATTTGAAGGAAAATACCCCAGAATTCATTCTCACTAGCATACACTATTTGTCCTTGGTCTATTTTTAAAAAATACTTGTGATGAAACGTAGCAAAATAAAGTCTGTTGAATGTGGCTCTACACATAACCACTCAGGAAGACTTTTGGCTGTTGCGAGTTCCACTTTATCCCTTTGTACCCCTTTTACTGAGCTCACACATCAATCTACATAACGTCATGTACATAGTTAAGCCATCTGAATCACGTATGTTAAGTGAGAAGTAGGACGATTTTCACAATGGACGCTACTGGACACAGTACATATATATATTTATAGACAAAAATGCTGTGGCACAGTTTTCCCAGATATACTCTGAGAAAGGAAAATAATTTTTGATTCAATTAGCTGCGGAAACATCTTGCAACCTCTTTGCAACAATTTGTTATGACCTTTCATAAATCAAAACAGTGTTGTTTAGCAGCCAATGAAAACATCTGTACAGAGGACAAAGAAATTAGGCCACACTCACATGCAAAGATGATTAAAATCAAATTCAGACATCAATAATTGATCCCAGGTGTCCCTCTATTCTTTGACCCATAGCTGTCAGTTGTCACTGATATAGACAGAAAGCTTTTTTTTTTTTCAAGGTGATTTGGAAAATTTCTAAAAGCATTTACGAGTCAAATCTAGGAATTCATGCCATAAATATCATTATTCTAGAAGCCAAAACAATTAAAAACTTTTCGAAGAATTTTAACTCATCTTAATCTGGAGCATTATAGACCATGAAAATAGAGATGGTTTCAGGACAAAAGTTACTGCAGTTTTTCTTTGGATGCTAGCCATAATAGCAAGGATTTTTGTGACAGTTTTGAAACAGACATTGAAGGTACATTGTAAAGTCAGCAATACGCTTTGATCATTCACGTATTATGCAGATGTGCAAACATAAGACAACAAGCCTTTTCCTTTCCATAAAGCACAGACAGCTGAATAGTTAAAGGACAGTAATGACTGAGTTCATCAGCTGAGAAGCACTATGGGTCCACAATAGACTTCCTTAATTCTTGGGCTTATTTGCTTGTTCATTTTCACTGTTTCTCCTTTTTTTTTTTTTTTTTAAATAAATCAACTTCTTATACACAGGGTCTATTAATACCTACAGTTGAAATTTCAAAGGGCAACCCCCAAATTTACAGGGAAAGGAGTGTGAAACTCTGTAAGGACACTGCTTTTGAGTCAGCAATGAGTCAGACTTCTCCGTTTGGTGGTTTGTATTGATAAAGAGTTATAAACTGATCACTAAAACAGCAATAAAAATGTTACTGGACATTAAAGGAAAATGTACAGATTTCCAGCCAATTAAAAATTGTCAGAATCTTTCTTTGATTATTCACACTTCAGTGAAGATTGCTGACATCTAGACAGCAATATTAACTCAGGATCGCATTTTTTCTGTTAGGCAAACAGGACCTTCTCCTGTAAATAATGTACTTGCACTGTATTTATCAGACAGGAAGAAGATGGAGAAATATTTTTTAAATACTTATTTGCTAAGCCAAAGCAAAGATTCTACCTAAACAGAAAGAAAAACAGTTACTGTCAAAGGCCATGTTACATTAAGATTTCCTGTTTAAAAGGGATTTGCTCATATGATTTTTAATCCCCATCCTTTGTGCTGCTACCAAGTTCTACTTCTGTATTCATGGTGGATGTGTAGCTGTAGACAATATTGTTGAGATAATGCATTTAAACACTGCATGCCTGTACACCCTGAGCTGG
The DNA here is from genome assembly GCA_013400135.1 of Rhinoptilus africanus. Classification (NCBI taxonomy): domain Eukaryota; kingdom Metazoa; phylum Chordata; class Aves; order Charadriiformes; family Glareolidae; genus Rhinoptilus; species Rhinoptilus africanus. The sequence goes on along the minus strand of VXBO01002416.1, from coordinate 224,998 downwards.
GCATTTTGACTGGTTTTGTATTTTATACACTTTTTCAAAGACTATATTCTACAACTAGCTACGTCACTGTGAATCCATTCTTGGCAGAGGTTTTTTCAGGCCTCCACAGTTGAAGCAAGCGCACCCAAAGCAAGTATAAGCAGTGATGGCTGTTGTTGTACAGATCTATTACCTTGATGTAATTGCAAGACTGAAATAAATTTACAAGTCCAACATATGCAAATGTCTGATTTCTTATTTGCTTCAAAGTAGAAGCACAGAAGGGAAATTTCTCATTAGCTGTTTAATTAACTAGAGAGCCTTTCTCAGCACATCTGAACTAAAAAATAAAGGATTAGAACTGAGCACTTCCCTTCACCTCTCCAAAATTCCTGGCTCTTTTGCTCTAACCCTCGCCCTAACACACAAAATGTACAAAACTTGAAAACTGAAAAAATAGATTAGAACAACTGTGGAGTTCCCGTGATTGTTAACATCCAATCAGTCTGCTTTTGACTTGTATCTCCCTCCCACTTAGGCTGTAAAACTCTTCAGAGAATAGAATGAATGCCTTCCTCCTAATTTTATGAAAAGCTTAGCAAAATTCAGAACTCTGACATGCCACGTGACAGATCACCACCAGGATTCTACCACGCTCATTAAGAATCAACATCTTGTTATAACAGAGAAAAAACCTACAGGGGTCAGTACCTCTGCAGCTAACCCATCAAAGAGACTGGGTCCACACGGTGACAAAGGTTTCAGTTTTGTTTTGCAATGCATCATCTATTCGTGTTCTCAGTCTGTAACTTAAAAATAAGAATTTGTAGAAAATGAGGCTTGAAAAGCTCATTTCCCTTTATAAGGGGGTCTTAGCCTTTCCTGACACAAGCAAACTATGCATGTAGAAAAAGACATCCAGTGAGATAAAAATGACTGCCCTCAACACACAGTAGCACTGCAGTAAGACTTACCATCACATTATGCTTCCTCTTGTTAGCTTGCCAGCTGAGGCAATTTGTAGCCTTTCCTATTTTTCCTAGAATTCGTTACAGGAAACCTGAAATCTACTATGCCTGGAACAGCAGGCTGAACCCAGACAAAATAAAAAAATAATAATACTCCAAATTAACAGCCAAAGGCAAAAGAACCAGAGTTTCTAAGCAGCAAAAAATAAAGTGTCGTATTTGTTTCAAGTGTACTTGAGATACTTAGTTAACTCAGAGAGGAAGAGAGTAGTTTTGTTAACAGGTGACTATTAATACTTTTGACATTTCCTTTTGCCCCAAAGGCCACATACCAGAACCCCACACAAGCACTCCAGAAATCAGTAGCAGAAAGGGCTTGCTATAGGAAGTATTCAGTCACATCAGAGGTCACTCTGGCTTATTTAGAAGAGGGACACTGGTGTCTCGATGGAAATAATCAGTTGCTCTTGCAGCAAAGGAATGAGCGCAGGGCTACATGTGAATTTAAACTCACTGCACACTAACTTTGCAGTCGTGACTGTGCTGGCAGGTTCCAGGCTCTTCTGCTTTTCACTATCCAGCTGGAATTTCATACTAAGAGGCAGATTTTCATGAGGTAATTAAAATCTTCCTGGAAACAAGATTTTTCACATACTTCATCAAGCTTAAAAGCAGAAGCATTCAAATAGAGTGCATGTTTTTGACTCTTGGGTAATATACAGTCTTTTCTTTTACCAGCTCTCACCGTTATCCATGCTGAAGTCCTTCAACTATCATTAAATTAGATTAAGTCTACAATCTTTATGCTACGATCAAAGTAGGTGCAGATGTTGAGAGTGTACGAGGCATGGACTGCAAAAAATAGGATGGAGGAAAATCACAACAGCACTACCAAGTAAACCGGGTTACTAGTAACCACACCTAACACAAAGAGGTTATCTGCTCTCAAGATACTATAATTTCTATCAAATTTAATTTGCTCTTGATTAATCTTACAAAAGAGAAAAACCTAGGTCTCTTAAAACCATTTCTCATTATTTTTTTTGCCTTTGGAAAAAACCACCCAAACAAATATTTATTTTTAAAAATCATATTCTTCTGAGTAGCATCATCTAAACCAGATCATTCCTTGACCTTTACAGCCCTCTATGTTATTATCTAGAAGGCTCTTATCATACTTTTCAGTAACTGAGAACAGGATTTTTCCAGAAGCACCACTAGAGTTCATGTTAGCCATTTTTAATTTTTTGTTTCAGTCCAGAAGATGCCTGCAATGCAGCATGGAAGTATTTAACATGCACAAAAGAGTTAGGTAAGACTATTTTACCCTTTTTCTTTTTTAGTGCCTAATTGTTTTCAAACTTCTGACAGAGTTAATTAGACAGAAAGAAAATTAAGAAAAAAAATTGTACTGGTATTTGGTATTCTGAAGGCCCTGTTCTTAATTTCCTCCATTCTTTCATGTAATAATAGTTTTGGTTAAGCCTCCGGATACATGGTAAATTGGACTGTTTGAGTTCTTCCTCTTAATAGCTTTTCTTGTAAAAAAGTCCAGTGTGAATAAATACAATAGGTCCCACTAGTGCATAAGGTATTTGGAGTGGAAAACAGAGAGTAGAAATTGCTTAAAACTTTGCAAAAGATTTGTAGCTTTAGAGAAAAAAAAAGGTTCATTCCATTCCCTGCTCATCTCCCATGTGATGGGCTATAATGTCTCAAACCTACCAAGGTATGCACATGGAGCAAAGCAGTGCTGGTTCTCCTTTATTTTGGCTCATCATATTATTTGAGAAGTAATTACCTCTTGAGCAGCCACAACTAGAGAGGTGACCAATGACATTTACATGCCTTTTTAGAATAGGGACTAGCTTTTCAGAACAGACTAAGAATGAGAAACAGCTTCCCACAACCAGCCTCCTAACCACCATCCAGCGCCGAGAAGTTGATCTGATATTTGAGTTTTCAGATAATGACAGGAGCTAAATCTTATATGTTTCCAAATAAGTCTCTAAGTGTTTCCAATCATCCTGCTAACATAGACAATGTTAACATACCAAATTTAAAAAAGAAAATATTTTATATGCACGTCTACAATGAGTCACAAGATCATTCTAATTCTCACAGGCTCAGGAGCTGCCCCTGCAGAGGACACATCAAAACCTCACGCTGATAGAACATGGGTTATTTTCCTCACTTTAACTTCTCTTTTCCTCCTCTAATGACTCTTTTTATACCCCACCCCGAAAGTTTAGCTCTTCTGCCTGCTCTAGTAGCTTCCTTACTCATCTCCTTTGCTTTGTCTATAAACACCCATGCAGCTGTTGATCCATTTAGTTGCTTGGGCTTTTTTTAGTAGCACTGCACCTGAAGAGGTTACTGTCTCCTACAATACAGCCTGCTGCTGCTAGAAGTCATCCTCCCACTGATTGGCCTGTAGGAGCATTCTCCAGCTACTTTCAATCAACATGAGACGGGTTACCAAAGACATACAATTTAAACTAATTAACCTAGCCTAGATCCTTTTTGCTTAACCAGGTGTGGGGTCATTCACATGACCAATTCAGCTGGCAGCTGTGAGAGGATGAAAACCTCTGGGAGGAAGGATGTGATGAGCAGCCGGTAACCATTGCACTTCCTCTTCCAGCTGCATCCACAGCTCTCCCTCTTAAAAACAGTCCTGATCCCACTTGCAGAGGGTCATGCTTTCCTCTGCAGACCAACCAAGCACGCAGTCATTACTAGCAGGCTGAAATCCGAGAACAACTCCAGTACAGCTCTTCCTTATGCTGTCCCAACTGCTCTTACTAGTCTCTGAGGACCTCCTCTGGCTACAACTTGGCATTTGTAGGCTATTCATTTTCTCATCTATTTGTGTACCATCAGCACCATTTTCTTGTTCCTCTTCTTAATACTGTGTCCTCCCCAAGTTTCCATAACTCTGCTCTCATCCTCTTCCTCCCTAGGTGCTCTGGTTCTGTTCCAGTTAAACTGGATTGAGCAAATGAGATCATTTGGGTGCCTTCACACAGCAGTGCATGGTCGCTCCCTGGGTCAACCTCCTTCACTTATTCAATTAGACTGAGAATAATATGAAATTAAATGCATGTTGAAGGCGCTTGTAAAATATTGGCTGCTCCAGCATCCATAATTACTAGGCATCCCTGAAGCATTACCATGCCTACATTGGCTAAAATATCCTTTGCAAGTAGACTCACGGTAGTTTTCTTCCGTGCCTTAGTACTTAAATACATCACACTTCAAAAAATATTCAAGTCAAATTTTTAATTAAAAATACTTTTTTCCTACTTCCAGTTAGGTGGGAAAGGAAAAGTCTCTTTCTCCCATTTATAGAAACCCCTATTTTTGCCTCTTTTTTAAAAAAAAAAAAAAAACAGAAACATTGCAAAGTGTGCCCCAGATGTGTCATTATCCAATAAAGTTCCACATGTGCAAAGTACAGCCCTAAAATAGAGATTCTATACTGACAAAATTATAGCCAGGAAGAGGGGGGAAAAAGGTAGTTATGTTCAACTTATGAATACTGTTACTAGCCACTGAGGGAGAGTCCAGGGCATATTTCAGAAGTTAGAGAATGAAATCTCCTGGCCAATATTATAATGGCATTCCCAAGCACGCCCAAATGAGTTTTTATTTTATCTTGAGGAAGCACTGTGACTGTACCTCTTCAGGTCCCACTATAGGACTTTCAACAACGTGGTGTCTATGAAAAAATTTTGTTCTGCAAACCGTAGGAGGAAAGACCTGGAGTGCATCTACACAACATGATGGCTGGGAGGAAACATGAACAGGGTGATCTGTGCAGGAAAGGAAAGCAGTCTTTGGTGTGTTCTGAAGTAGCACAGGTGTGGTGGCATCAATCCCTAGTAGGATTTCTGCATGTGTAGCTAGGAAGATTTGAGGAACCAAATTTAATTATCAAATAGTGTAAAGGAAGAGTCTATTCAGCAAAACACATAATTACATAGCCAGATATGTTTTGCAGATGGTGAAGAAGTACAGCACCTTGTCAAAGACTTTGCTAAGCCAAAGCCAAAATAAGGTTATCCTTCATAACATGTTTTTTATGCATCTTTTTTTCTTCTAGGTCCACCGCCAGAAGTAAGGACTAATGCTTTTACAGTAAAATAGCCTTAAGGCCTTAGGACACTGTCATCAGACTAGTCATTTTACCAGCTGAGGAGAAATCAAATGCTCTCTAATTATTCCTGCTGACAGAAAAATCAGGTAAGGTGGGCTGAACAAATGTGCTCCAAAGCCAAATATTATAGTGCTTTAAAGGTAAATGCTGTTGGTGGTAGCAATATAAATTATTTCAGCCAGGTGAACAAGGAGGAAGTTAAATATTTTTTCTACAAGTTTTCTTCAATGTTCAAAGCAACACATTAGGTGGGAACTAGTAGGAATAAGGAAGACTAAGCAAGTGGTGCAGCACAGTAGAAACATACCCATAGAGTGAAGTGGCTGGTATCCCCACTGTTGGGCATTCATCAGCTTTTACTTCTAACTCCCATCAGCCTGTTCCCATGGGCTGAGTGCCCATTAGCAGGTTGGAGTGTATTTTTTGGTTCAGTTGCAGCTGAAGGAAATCCGGTCCACATGCTGCCAGACTGCTCCAAAAAGTGCACTAATGTGTTTTAAGGGCAGATGCGTGGGTGATGTGATTCAAAGCTCACTAACACACCCATCAACCTAAACCTTCTTTAGAGCTTAAGACCTCCAGGCCACAAGATATGCAGCTTTCTGCTTCATTGATTACTGACCATCCTAGCAGGTTTATGGACTTCAGTGATAACTTCAGGAGTGCCTTCACTCTGAAAACTAAGCCGTTTTTATTGGGAACCTAATTTGAGGACTCTGTATCTGATAATTTTTACTTACATGTTTTAAGAAATGGAAAAGTGTAACTGAGGTGAAGACATGCAGCAAGACTATTCCAGATGGCTAGAGCTGTAGGGGAAAGAATGGGATAACACTGGTGTGTTGCAGACCCCACTGGGAAGAAATTAAAATGAGTAAGTTAATGATAAATTATGAATGAAGTATGTGCCGTGAATATTAACCACACACCGTGTACTTTGTGAAACTGTCTCCCAAAGAATAGCTTTGTAGCCACAAGACAGCATCAGTTTATTTAGGGGAGATGGGAACACTGTAGGGAGTAGGGATCCTACAGAGCTAAAGAAATTGTCCGGTGTTGTGAAAAACAAAATTATTCCTGACTTATACAGCACACTAAATAACAAAGACATTAAAATTTTATAGCACTCCTAGGGATGGATGGAAGCCCATTTCAATAGCAGATTTAATTCTCCCCAGTTATAAAACATCAAGATTTACACGAACTTGGGGAGGAGACCAAGCCAGGGAGATACACAAGAAGCATCACATCCCAGTACAACATTAATTAATAAATAATGGAAGTATCCTGAGACTCAAAAAATGCAGGTAGAAATATTAATGTCAGTAAGAGATATTTTTGGAAACGATACCTATGTGACTTCAGAATGATGTGTTTTTAAGCTTTGGAATGAAACTTCCACATGTCAACAGTAAAAATGAAAAATAAGTTGTCACTTTAAATTTGTTTTCCTAGGCAACCCTGTTGAGAGGGCAGGAAAGTGGGAGGGAGATTCCTCTTTTTGAACTTTTTTGGGATGCACAATAGTAAGCATAGGCACTTCTTTAGCCTATAGGTCCTTGATCCTTGATAAAGTTTCTACAGCAGTATCAGATATGAAGACTGTGCTGGCGCCGGAGTCTAAAAGCACAATGCTCTTGACAGCCTTTCTGAAGGCTCGAGTGTTTGTGGTCAAACGTTTCCTGACACAAACATGCAAGTTCCCACCGTTCTGGCATGTGTACAGTACACAGTATACAAGAGGACACAGCCTTGGAGGTCCCTGCTGGCCAAGGGAGAGCAAAAGAAATCACCCAGAAACATCTGCCGGTGCCTTGGCTCAAGAACAGGGTTATTAGCTGCTTTTCCTCTTTGGGTTTTGGGTTTTTTGTTTGTTTGTTTGTTTTTTACAGCAACAAAGAGTCCGAACCAACAGCAGTAGGAGCACAAGGTGCCCACATAAACTGTTGCAAACATGTATAATGAGCCAGGCAAGCAAGGACATAACCAACACCACACGCTTTGTATCAGGAGTTGGGCTGACCTGCTGATGGTGCGTTCATGTGCGACAGGTAAGAAGTGGCTGAGATGCCACACAGGGTGCAAACCTGGGCGCAGTGGCATTCAGTCTCCAGTAGTGAGAGAAATGAACCGCTTGCGACAGTGCTGAGAGCTCACTGAGGCAAGAATAAAAACTTTGGGGCCTTTATTTTTAGAAGACTAACTTGCCTTGCTCTGAATTGCATCCTTCTTCAAGACACCCAGAAGACGCTAAGGTCCAGGCCATGCCTCAAAATGTCACACACACAACCCTACTACAAACTTTTATTCTGCTCCACAAGTGCAAGCAAAGTTGCTTTGAAGGCAGAAACTGAAGCAGAACATGTTTCCAAATGCGTGGAATGTTATACAAGTTATATCATTGGCATAAAGGGATGTAAATATAAAGCATTAATATTTACTTTAAGAATGAAAAGCCTAAAAAAGTCAGGATACATGTAGTTTACAAGGTTATCAGTCATACAAAAAAAGCCCATATGCTGCAGGAATATATTGGCAATAATATCACGTGCAGTATTAAAGAAGTTACTTCCTCTTTACTTTTCTTCAAAAAGAAAATTTTATCTAGATGCGCAGAAAAAAAAAAAAACAGGTTAACTGGACATAAGCTATGAATTTTACTCCACTTCACAGACAGACAATATTTTTTGTTGACTTTTTTTTTCCTTGTAATTTACTTTTGGAAATGGTGAAGCTATTGTGGCATCAGTTCATTCAAAATGTCTGCTTCAGCATGGGAAGATAAACTTTTTGGCTGCTTTCTGCTATTGTCTATGCTAAAAAACTTTCATAGATATTTTATGGATTTGCTGAGACTACTGCAACTCTTTGAAGAAGGATCTCAAATTTGGATATGAAATTGCACTGGTAGGAAGGAAGTAATGTCATAACCACGGGATAGCATGCTGTGTCTCTCTTGAATACTATTTTCCACTCCATATACAGACAAACAGAAGGACGATTATAGGATTTGCTGGTGTAATAACTTAACCTAGCTAGCAGCAACACTGACTACTGGCAGCATGGGTGTCGGTACAGGGCTCTTAATGCCTTGGAAACTAGCAGTGCTGCCCACATGCTGGGGTAGTCAGCAAGACCTGCAGCCTCTGCCGCAGCATCCTGAAGCCCTGTCACCCATGTTTTCAGCTTGCTGTAGAGACATAGGAGCCCTGGAAGAGACCTACAGAAATGTCAGCATGACATGCTTTCTGAGCATCTGCTCTGTAGAGCTATTATACTATGGGGAAAAAAAAAAAAATAAGGCTGAAAGCAAAGAAGAAAAACATATTACTAGGCTGGCAGTGTTTTAAAACCACTCAGTCCCTATCGTCCTGAACCGTGAAAGGGAAAGCCAGCACATATTCAGGCAGCAGAGCCATGGTGAGAGGTGGGGAAGGCTTGGCTGCATGGCAGCCTGACCTCGCTGCGCTGTGTGTCTGGCTGGGGAACCCACATCTGCTGCCTCTGGGGATGCAAGTAGCGCAGAAGGCCACGCACAGCTTCTGCTGGATAAAACTTACAGTGAGCTGTGCTCACTATCCTGTTTTCCAGGGACATCAGCACTCATTAGCTATAACTTTTCACCTGTCCACTTGTTGTCACCGTTCAAAAGAAGCCCTAATACTATCTAATGTGTATCGGGTAGCAGATACATGGAGTGCGCGTATCCTGGCAAGGATAAGTTAAGTGAGTTGAAACAAATGAGGTGTTGCAGTCTATGACACAGGAAAGCAAGTAAATGATTAATAGTCCAGTGAAAGATTATCCTCATCTGATATTTCCACACTTGTGAGAAATCCATCCCAGCTGCAATTTAACGTTAACTGATGTCTATTTGGAGTTCCAACCAACTCTGCCTCAAGTACTTTTATAATTGTTTGCATCTATTTTCCAATCATCTTTAAAAGTTAATACACAAATACCTCAGAGACCTAAAGATTTTAAGCTAAAGTGTTAAAAATACTTTGTGTTCTAAGTCTAGATACCACAGAATGGGACAGCAAAATCCTTTAGCCTGCAAGACTACAAAGTAACCCACCAAATGACAGCAAAAAGAAAGGTTGCTTGTCAAGTAGTGTGAAGATGTACTTCAAGGCTAATCTTCTTTCTGTAGTTTGTGATACCTGCCAAAGGTAACAGAGCATGAGCATCAGTCAGATCGGGGAGGGGAGAAAAATGCCTTTCTTATTCTCTGCGCTCTACTTCCACAAGGGAGGAAAAACACAACTAACAGATTCATACCACTACAAAGTTTGCTACAGTAGACTGATCCTACTGACAGGATTTTAACTGCTTAGTCATGTTCTACTGGAGACACAGATACGGACCATGCAGGAAGCCAGTACATTGCATCCAAGGAATTTTTCTTGAAAATATACATACACATACCACGCAGAACAAGTTACTGCCTATGAAATCACATAGGCAGCTTCCAAAATATTGTCCATTATTTCTCATGCTTTCTGAATGAGGCTTTTCTGAATCCTTCTCTGCAAGATTTTGCCACTACTACATTTGTGGACGGACATTCAGGATTGCAATTAGCTTGGAACTGAGGACTAGATTCATAGGCAGGTTATTCAGGATACAAAGCACAAGAACCCAGAATATTCTCCTTTCAAAACAGAGGTCAACCAATAACATTTTTTAAAGGAGTCTAAAGCTTGATAAAACTGAAAGAGAGATTAAACATGCAAGTGGACAGTGAAATAATTTATATTCTACTGAGAGATAAAAAAACCCCAACCAAACAAAACAGATTAAAGGTATAAGGTCTGTTCCTAGAATGCAGCAGTTAATGGCTAGTTTAGAGAAATTAGGGACATATTCCCCATGTCACTTCCCAGTGACTAAACTCATCATCAAACATTAGAACTTTTGTAAAGATGGACAATGCCCAGTGTGAAACTGGTGATTTACTGGATTAATCCTCTTTTACTTTGCTCATGTCTGCTGTGACCAAAGATTACAAGAAATCTGTCCTAACTTATCTTTCTCCATTAATTTCTCACAGTTATAGGCAAGCCTCTGCAAACAGGTCTGGAACTTTTACTTAAACAAGACAATTTTTCTGCAGACCTGTATTATTATTAAGGGGGAAAATGCATGAAGAATCACTGTAAAAATCATACAATGGTTCAGGTTAGAAGGGACCTTAAAGATCATCTAATCCAACCCCCCTGCCATGGGCAGGGACACCTCCCACCAGACCAGGCTGCTCAAAGCCCCATCCAGCCTGGCCTTGAACATTTCCAGGGATGGGGCATCCACAACCCATTCCAGTGCCTCACCACCCTCACAGTAAACAATTTATTCCTAACATCTAACCTAAATCTTTCCTCTTCCAGTTTAAAACCGTTACCCCTCATCCTATCATTACACTCCCTCCCTCCCCATCCCCATTAAGTACTGGAAGGCTGCTCTAAGGTCTCCCTCAGAGCCTTCTCTTCTCCAGGCTGAACAACCCCAGCGCTCTCAGCTTGTCCTTATAACAGAGGAGCTCCAGCCCTCTGATCATCCTCATGGCCCTCCACTGGACCTGTTCCAACAGATCCATGTCCTTCTTGTGCTGAGGACTCCAGTATACAAGGAATAATCTGGGTGAAAATAAATTGTCATTAACAAGTCATCATAAGAACTCTGGATTCTTTAAGATACATAAGTCCTTTTTACAAGCTTTTCCATGCCCATCTCCTTTCCTAGACTAAGATTAGTTCTGTTACTTTCTGGTATTAAAGGAGATGGGGGACCAGGAGTTTAAAAAAAAAAAAAAAAGAAACAAAACAAAAAAAAACCCAAAAAAACAAAAAAGAGGAGACCTACAGGATAATGCCAAGAACTGGTGAAGTTCATCTAGTACAGGAAGTTTAGAAGGTCAGAGTTTGTAGGGACAAATGGTCCCTCTCCTACAGAAAGCCCCATTTGTAGAGAGGGAAATCAACTGACTGCTTCATCAGTTATCCAGGATGACAGATCAAATCTTCCTTCATTTCCTTCCTCTTTCCATTACACTTCGTGTACCTTCTGATATATTGCTATTCTATGTAATACCAGGTGTCCTACCTTACGGTAAACTTGCTAAGGAAGAGCTCAAGGAAAATATCTGACAAACCTGAAGACATAACATTTTTGGTACCTTTGGGGGGAATCTTAGGGGAAAACACTCAATCTGTGCCTCCCACCTCTCACTTGAGTGGAAAGACTCAAAGAGAAAAGACTTAAAGACAGACTTCTCCAGGGAGCAGGAATGCTGCACCTGCAGTGAGTGCAGAGAGAATGCTTTATGTCAGTGCAGTTATTAAGACCTTTGCAAACATTCTCGGAACCATTTTCCTGGTAGGATTTTCACTATTTTTTTTCTGTTGTTCCCAGCCTCCCACCCTCCCCCCCATAACTTTCCCTTTGCCCTTCAGACTGAGTGGGCCATGAGTACAGTAAAATAATTAGTTTGATATTTACTGGATTTAAAGATAGGCTATTGATAGATAATGGGTAGGAGGCTTGGATTAAATAATATACAGAAGACACTGAAGAGGTGTGTGTTATTACAGGCACAAAGAAGGGGAAGCTCCTTTTAAAAGCATTCCATACTAATCATTTCTCTTTCGGTTAAGGAAATGGTATGATCCTGCAAGTTAACCTCTGAACCTAACCAGCAATCATTTATTCCTCTAATTTCTTTGTCCGACCTTTCAGAAACCCCACTGTACCATAAGGACAGTGATGATGCACACTGTCAGAGCTGGGAGCAAGGAATATTCCCAGGATCACTACTATTCTGTTCACAAGCTATTTAGTAAACTGGTCTCTTGTGTAAGAAAAAAAAAAGAATCTTACAATGTCACATGCAGCAAAGTTAGCAAGTAAACACATAAATGGTAAATTTGCCCATTATTCCTAGGGTCTGTCTTATGACTGGATCAGTCTTCAGTTGTTACTTTCACAGTATGTTTTTAAAAGACCTCTTTCTACTAATGCTTCTGGCTTCCTTTAAGTAAACCAAGTTTGCTCTTCATTGTGGAAAACTAATTTTTCTTAAGCAAGTCAATGTGATCCTCCATTTTCCTCAAGTCTTTAAAGCTTTCCCTCCTACAAGTCAGACAGAACTACCAGGTCTCCAGATCACATTTCAGCGAATCGTGGGTTGGATATTTTCTGAATAGGGACTTCAACAGGTTGAGCACAGCTGAGAAAAGGAAGTTCTATAGACTAATATTTCAGCTAATGCCTTCTTCATAAGGCATTCAGCCAAAACATTAATCTGCAGAATTTCCTTCCTAGTTATAGCAAGATTTACCCTTGAGTATTTGTAGTGATAGATACAGCTTTCAAGAGACCAGCTCTCGCTAACAGTCTCAAAAGTAGGGAAGAAGAGCTACAAACAATCTATAACCTGCACCATGAACATCTGTACTCAGTGTCTTTGCAAGTTTTCATCATTTTGTCTGACTGCTCATCTTTCTGAATAATTTTTTCTGGAACTAGCCACCTTCTACTGGGGAATTCCCTCTCTACTCTTCCTTGCAAAGACCTCAGCTACAGATGGCAATGACGTTTCAGTTCACCTGGGATTTTGATAGCCAGTGTCTACTGTCTTATCAAGCTTGAGGAAAACTTATTTAAGGCTATATTTCATCATGTTTTGGTATTTATTTTGGGCATAATGACCAAAAATAAGTGTGTTGCAGCTCAGCTGACATTTATGACCAGAACAGCTTTCATTTCAAAAAAAGAAGGCACTTAAGCCTCACCACACATGACTTAAATAAATGACCTCTAAAAAGCATCTTCTGGTTTTGGAGGAAACATCTGAATTTTAAGTTAAGGTCCAGTTTGAGTCTTGCACATAGTTTACACTGAAGCAGTCCTACTGATTTTGGTGGAATTATTCCATTTTAGTAAATATGAGAACAGTGTGAGAACATGGAGAAAATCCCTTTTCTTCAGGAATATGGACAAATATCTAAATAATCTTTCTTTCGTATAATTGAAATCCACGTTAATAAACTAATTCCTTATTTTACAAGCTGCTCTATATAGATTAAACCACAGATGGTGTCCCTGTCTTAAACAGAATATGCGTTTTGTAAGCAAAACATCTAATACCGTGGGTAAGGCAAGATTATATTGGAGACACTGTTAATTTAAGTGTCGAATGCTTTAAAAGTTGAAAGTGTTCACTCATAACTTTTATGAATTCAGCATATGTTATAAATTACATGCATATAATGTAAAAAACATGAATTCTATCTAATGTATTTTTTCAATTAAGAGATTAATTGCCTAACATTTTAAAAAACCCCTCAAGATTAGGATAGGTGAGGCTGCTCTCTTGTTAAAAATAAAAATAAATATATTTGAAGGAATCAACCAAAGAGTTCCCTGGTAAAACCAATAACTGTATTGGGAGAGGCGGGGGTGTCTGCTGTTTGATACTTCTAAGTAATTTATAAATTACACTTGCACTGATTTTTTTTTTTTTTTTTTACAAATATGGAAGTGTTGACATTCTTGATAGTCTACAGTAGCTGAAAATCTCACATTAAGATGTAAAACCACAATATTTCCTTCATGGAAAGGCTGGGCAGCAACTGGGTATTTTGTCTTAATTTTTTTTACTGTCTTGATATTTTAACACTTTTTACTGTCTCATGTGGACTGTAAAGCATTCATAGCCATATAAAGGGCAATGAATTTGTAAGGCCTCCATTTTGCACCCATTTCTTACTGAAAAAAAAAGCCAACTAGTTAAGAATATCGGCAATATCAGTTTAAAATACTTTTAGTTACCATGTAAAACAAACAAAACAACAACAACAACAAAATCCCAACAACCAAGATTATATCAGAAAATGGCCTTCAACTGACCCAAGCAGCTTCTCTGCAGTTACCAGGGTTTGGCAAAGACCATTCCACATAATGATGTTTCCTGGCAAAAGAAAAACTGGGCAAGAAGAACTGAACACTGGTGAGTAGTATTGTATGATTCAGACTCAGATAAATTGAATTACAAGTCTGGAACACCAAATAACAAGGAGCTGCAAATAAAGGTCATAAATGTTTCACATCAAGATATACACAAAGGGACTGTAAAGTATTGCCATGTATTCACTCTATTCAAGCATACATCAAGTGAGCACTGAGTCTTGTCACAGTGCTTTCCAACATGTTAAAAATAAAAATAAATAAATACAGACCCTTCAGCCAAAACAAGCAAGTAGGATAAAGGCTCTTCATCTAGCGACCAAACTCCCAGATACCGCTCTTCATTCTCCAAACTCCCAAACATGAAAATAGCTTGTTCATATTTTTTGACGGTTTTCAAGTGTTTGTGGATTTCTCTTTTCCCTCAGAAGTTGAGGTATAAAAAAAAATTTACAAAAAATACTGCCCCTTTTGCTACTGTTGACTTTATGGAAAACAAGAAATGCTGAAATATTCACACTATGGCTCAGTCTCTTAAGATCTGGAACTCCGCAAAGCACCTAAAATTATTACCACCTTCTGCAGTCTGAATATCCTCACTAACGCACACTTCAACAACCATTAGCAATGAAACATCTTCCGAGAGCTGACATCAGGCCTTCAAGTCTTGCTAAATGCTTTTAAAGGTTTTGAATTTGAAAAGAGCTAAGTGCCCTACTGAGGAAATCACAACAAAAATAAACGATCAGGGAGAAAGGAAATGCCATCAAAACAACACTTAGTGTAATACAAGTTAACACTCACCTTATAATGTTTACAAACAAACTGAGGTTAATTTCTCTATAGGTCTAAAACAAGCAGCAAAACCTAAAACCAAAGCCCAGGTCTTCCAATTCTCACTCCCCTATCCAAGCCACTGGATCTAAGTTACCTTAATTAGATTTTCCTCAAGGAAAAGTCAAAGAATTGCTTTTCAATTTAATATACACTAGAAAAGAGCTGAAGAAAACATCAGCCTTAGCACAAACAGTATAACCAATTGATGAATGAACTGAGGTTTTTGGACCCACATCTAATTGAACAAATCAAAATTCTCTTTCAATTGGCTTTGAATGAAATCCTTAGGGAGAAATCCTGGTTCTGCTGGAGTGAGTAGGAGCTTTGAGTTCTTTAAGCAATGAAGTCAACAGTTAAGCAAGGAAGCAAACAGTCCAGAGTTTACCACAGAAAATATTCAGGGCTTCGCACCACCAAGTTCAGCTTTCACATTTAAATTCTACTGAGGATAACTACAGTAGTTTGCCAATTTCAAGATGCAAAGAGGCAAGCGGAGCCAGCCAGACTCCTTCTGTGCAATGTACTGGAGACAGCATCACAGACCTTCTGTGCCTCACTTCACATTCTCTGAAGTGGCAGAAGACCACTTCTGACTCACAGGCACAACACAGGAATCACTCCAGTCGCATTGATGGAGGTGCTCAGACCGCTACAGTAAGGACCCCAAAGAAACCTTATAAACAACGAGGAGACAAAAAACTTCACACTTCACGTAAACAGGAGACACTACCCTGCTCCCAGGGAAGCCAATGATAAAACAGTCACTGACGTCAATGGGAGTACGTTCAAGCCTCAATTTAGGTTAAATTTGAGGAGAAAAGTCCAAGCAGTAGTTTTTGTCTTCCCCTTTACCCTCTCTATAAAAGTGAGCAACTCCAGCCTCACTAAATCATTCTTGTGTTTGTCAGCTTCCTGCCTCTCCCTGCGTGGTGGGATCCAAGCAGCGAAGCTGTTTATAGATATACACAGACTTGTGCATGATTTTAATTTTATTCAACTCTAGAGAAGAGTAAGACTTGCCAGGGGTGGTTTCTGACACTACAGGATTCACTTATTTTCTTCATTCCCCTCATATTTGCAAAAGCAGTGCTAGCGCATTCAAACTGTAGGCCTCCTGTGGATGTGGCAGGAGATATAGTCCGTAAATATTTGTGAGAGCTCTTATAGGTACTCCTTACAGTTTTAAGAACTTGACTGAGAGACTATCAAAGAAACCAAGGTACCCATAGATACAGGAAGGGATCTCATCAGATCCTCAAAGCATTAAAGGACGTGGATACATAGTCCCCCATGGATCTCAGAAGTAATTAGGTACCTAACCTCCTTGAGTAGAATTACAGAACTCTGTAAATCCTGTATGTATTTGCATCAATAGCTAGTAATTGCACTGAAAATGTGGATTGAGGATCTTTGCTCCCATTGACTTTTGCTGAAGTGTAGGTGGGCTCTTCAGAGTTTGTATTGGTAGTGCCTAATGGCTAAAAAGGGATGATTTGGAATGAATTGATGCTACCAAGATACTGAATGCTGACAGCAGAGTTAAGCGCGAGTGCTAACCTTCAACATTCAATTTCAGTTCAACAGTCACAGCTTCAAAAATTTTTCCCAAGTGCCTCAGTCCCACATGCATTCACCTAGAGATTTCCAACCACTCAGCAAGGTTCCACTGAGTAACTTATTTCCTTTGATTTATAGGTCTTCTCCAATAGGCAAAGGTTGAGGCAAGGCCTGAACATCCTGGAGAAATCAGAGGGATATCATAAATATGCTTGCATTTGTTTTAGTATGCGGCATTTGCTGCTGGTTGAGTGAGTGAAAGTCTCAAGGACTACAGTAACTGGAAAACGAACAAAGGATGCACACAGGGAACAAGGCAACTATGAGCATATACTTTCTTCTTTCTCACACATATGCACGTTTGAGAATAATAAGGGGAAAAGGCAGGTTTTACGCATTAAAGAGAGTTGATTCTACCCAGTCTTTGTTGTATAGTCATCTTTCTGCTCAGGGTGACAAGGCTCTTTCAGATGTCCCTTATTGATAAGTTCAGTATTGCTCAAGCTTTATATTGAGACCAAATTGTCTAAAAATATATGACTTCCTGAATAGCTGCACATAGTTATTTGACAGCATTTTTTGCCTCACAGAGATGTTACAGGGGTGAGCTCTTCCCCCCCTACATGCTCCCCATCCTTTCCCAAATATTTCCTTTATTGTGATCTGAACTTCAGAGAAAGATCCAGGAGGGTAGCTGTGCATCAGTCAGGCCCCACGCTGGCTCTCCTCAGGGGTGGGAAGCAGGCACTCCAAAGCTATCCTGCCTGGCAAGTGGGGTCTGTCCTAATTATTAACAGGCTGACATTGCAGTCACCAAGTTATGTGAGGATCTGAAGATGATTAAGTCTTCCCTGACATCATTCCAAAAGACAGTTACTCACCCTCCTCCAGCTTTCTCCTCCTTTTATAGGTGAAGAAAGGCCACAGCTAACATCACTGCTTCTGCAGTAAGCCCAAAAGCTAGAGGAGAAAGTGATGGCTAACCACACAAGCTTGATGGTATAAACTTTGTTCATGAATATAAAGCATTCCTAAAGTACAATTAACAGCTGCTGCTCCTGAAACTGACATCATCTGATGATTTATCATTTAGTTTACTTACCACTATTTCAAAGCCTTATCTTCAAGAAAACAGGGCAGATGAGCACATTGTCTGATGTCTCAGTTTACTACTGAGCTTTGGATGCTTTTAGCTTATTCTCTATTAAAATAAAATGTGCCATGTAAAATAACATCGAATTCAGTTTACACTTTGGGCAAGCTGGATTGGTTTGCCAAGGTTCCCTGTGTGACAATACTGCAGAGAGAGAGCAAGCTGGCAGCCTCCGAGCACTGCGGTCATCTCAGATCTATCAGTATAGCCTTGCCCACAGTTCAATGAAATGGACCTGTCCAATATGAGCAGACCATCAGTGAGATGTTTAGGAGAGAAAACTAGCAAAAGTTGAGCACGGAGAAGGCTTTGGCACACTGAATGAAGTCTGTACAGTCACATCAAAGAATATTCACAGGCAACCCAAAGGAAGTCAGCAGAAACTCCAGTAACTTAAAGAGTGGGAGACCACAATATAAGCTGTTGGCATTTACAGATATTGCAAACATAAATCAAACACAGAAAATAGCACTTTAAAAAAGAATTCTATTTATTTATTAATAAACCATACTTCCATAATCTAGACCATATACTGGCACAGGCAGAAACCTATCAATTTTCACCTTCTCATTCAGGACAATTTATGGTGTCAAAATTAAAAGAATGTGAAATTAAGCTAAGTGTTTACCGAGTGGAGCATTTTATTTATAAAATAGTTAGGCAGAAGGCAATGCAGAGGGGTTTGTCAAAGGTCCATAACATTGTCAGTGAATTGCTGGTTCTCAAACTTTACTGAACTTTTTCCAGCAATGTACTTAGCATGTGACCTTTCTGTGGCTCCACAGTTTCCCCAACTGTTTTCATAGCTCATAAAACGTTTAGGAAGTGTTTATAAAAACTGCTTGAGGAAACCGTGCCACAAAGAACTTGAGCTTCACGTCTCAGCAGTTCAGCTTTGATTTAGTTCTCTTCGATGGGATTTCATTTTGCAAATGCCCCACTAACATCTGCATCCAGGTCCTCTTGGGATAGCACTGAGACACAGTCCAGTTTTATGTATATTACTTGGCCAAGTTCCTCCAGCATGTGATGGTTGACTTGCCTCTCTCATGAAATCACACATGCGAGCACTCCCCACACATACACTTACCAATGGCCACTTTCAGTGATCTGACTGTGTTGGGAAGAAATATTATGTCATAAACACCATTGCAACATCTGCGACAGATCCTTTTGGAACCCAACACATGAACCGCCAAACCCAGAGAGCACTCTGGCATCAGAAGTCCATGACTGACGGTGCTTGACCTACTGCCCCTGCAAGCTCACCCCAGCTTTTTATGCATGTTTAAGCGGCCTGTTTGGACACACATAGAGCCAGAGAAGTGTCACAGACAAGCTCTCAGTATATAGCTCTCTGGAGAATGTTTGGAGAGTGCAACAATGAAACATGGTCATGCAAGAACTATGAGGTTTAAAACGAACATTTTACTACACTTAATTAACCAAAAACAACATTCACAGCATTCTGGTGGAACTCTAGCCTTCAGCCACAAACTCATGACTTCCTGAGTCTTGGTTATTAATTAGCAAGTATCAGTAGCTTCTGAATATACAGAGGATAAGGAGCCTCACCCCGACAGAAAAGCCCTCCATTGATTTCCGATACTATATATTTCAAGTTAAACATAATGTATTCTACTTAAAAATTAAAAAGACAATTCTGCTGTTAAACAATAAATGCTCTAGTACACACATTTTAAATATCGCCATCTTTAATCTCTTGTAAGCACAAAGGGAACATCACCTTGCAAACTGATGGCCCTGTCCACTTAGCTAAATAGTCATATTCTTCACCAAGATCTTCTGACAAGAGTTAGTTAAACAAAAGGCACTTAAAACCTATTCATGTACCAATGTCCATGCACCTAAAGTAGTTAGGACAGCTTGTGAAAAAACACCAATACTAGGCAATACAGTGCCACCAATAGCTGTGGCAAAGATTTTATTCTATTTTATTGGTAGAGATTCAATATCCTTCTTAACAGAGTAAGAGAAGCACTATTTGTAATAAAAATAAATTACGGCACACACATAAAACTTTTAGCACATACTTTTGACAATAGAACTTTTCCAGTTCAAGGCTGTTTTATGACTCTAAAAAAATGTTATTCAATCCCAGGAATCACTTAAGTGATTTCTGAGTGTCTAGTCAAGCGTGCACATTCTCACCCCTGTTAATTAATTATCCACTCCTAAGCAGTAAATAAGAAGCAGTCATTACCCTTGAGGAAAAAGCATGACATACGTATCAGGTGTTAGACATAAAGAACAGCTTCAACTGGTTGTTTGGTTCCCAGGCTTAGCTTGGGAATCCAAATGAGCAGTCAGTGGAAAATAGCTACCCCATTCCTAGCTCTGAGGACTGTAGGACTCTTTAGGAGTTGCCAGACAATAGAACGGTGCAATCTTTCTTTAGACTTCAAGTTACCATTAAGGTCAAGCCGTTTGGGTTTTGACTCCATCTAGACAGCTGTGTGAGGGACAGATGAAAAGCGAGAGCCCCATCTACATGGTCTTGATGTTATTTCAGAGTAATGAACGAACTGCTTGTGACATTGAGAAGTTGTAGCATGCCCCTGTGAATCTTTTTTTAAGGTCAGTTCCACTAAATTTTTCAGAAACCTGTTATTGGCTACCTTTTATCAACAAAGACCTCTCTGTCATGCACACACACACCACATTACATCACCTGCTTTGCTTCATTTTTCTTCCCCACTGAAAAAAGGAAGCCTGCAATAGTGCTCTCACTCTCCTCCACCTTAACTGGATGACTCAATCCAAGCACTTCTTATCATCCTGATGGCTAAAGAGAGACACAAAAGGCAAAAGAAATAAGGTCAAATGAAAGATGTCCAAATTGTGGCAAAGTGTGACATGCATTACTTATGATGGTTTGTAACTTCTTTCTCTGAGCAATTAGCCGCATACTGTGCTACAGGTGGTTACATGCTATATATTTGAGTACATCCCACAAATAACTTATATCACTTCACAACTATAGCTTTTGTACTTGAAAGAATGGCCGGCACACCCTGTAACAGCTGCAACACTCAAGTTATAGCTTTTAAAAATGAGGTTTTGTGCATGCTTTGCTGCTGATAAGGTAAACCATCAAAGAATAACTAAGAAGTCTTGTTTTGCAAGCATAGAAGAAAACAAAAAATATCATTCTACAATGATGAAAGAAGGCTTCAGGATATTACCAAATCCCTGCTTATGGAAACCATGGAGAGAATATAAAAGCTGATGCATTAGTATATAAAAATGTACCTAGCTCATGCCCTCTATGCTGAAAACCCCTACTTCACCACAATCCAGTCTCAAGAGCCTTATTTCCTAATGGACAAAAACAAGGTAAGAATCACATCTGCTTTGTTCAAAGAAATAGACTGGAAAGACTCATTATTTTCCAATAATTGAAAACCTCAGATGCAATTCCTCTGGAGCAAAAGTCAACCTAGACAATTTAAAAAAAAGAAAAAAACCAAACCAAAACACCAAACCCCCGAACACCCTCTCCCCACCATATCCCATAAATTTAAAACAGGTATGGACAAAACCATTCAGCAGACTCCTGTGTTTATAGTAACAGCACAAAACAGAACAAGCAATGTTTCCCATCATGAAGAAGGACATTTTCATTTGAGATAGTTACCCAGTCTGCCCAGGATCCATTGCATAGCCGTTTTCTTTGCTGTCTTCCTGTTTCCAGAGAATATTATGGTTGAGGTGTGTACATATCCATGCTATGAAAGTCTGTGCTCACCACTTGTCTTGAGAATGAATGCATTTTTTGCTATTTAAAAGTTAGAATCAGAGAATCATAGAACCGGTGAGGTTGGAAGGGACCTTTAAGATCATCAAGTCCAACCATTAACCTACCCTGACAGAAACCACTTCCAAACCATGTCCCTAAGTACCACATCTACCCTTTTCTTAAACACCTCCAGGGATGGTGAATCCACCCCCTCCCTGGGCAGCCTATTCCAATGTTTAATAACCCTTTCAGAGAAAAAAGTTATGTAATTAGATGGTAAGTGAAAACAATATAATACTAACATTAAAAAGGACACTCGTTAAAGTCACATAGCCCAATTCCTCTTTCTTAATTAAGAAAGCATATATTGACTAATTGAGAAAACATCTATTGACATCACTACTCTCTATATTCACCTCTGCTTGGCAATCACAGAGGTAGGCTGAACATTACCAATTCTACATCACCAGACATGGCTGTTTGTTCATTTTGCTAAGGACTATACAGCTATAATAATATAGAAATAAATACCACCCTTCAAGGACCTTTCATTCAAACATATACTTGCTTGCAGCAGTTTCTCTAGATAGTTGAAACTTATCTTTGTGCTTCCTCAAAATACAAATGGCTTCATCAAAATATAAGCCAATCTAAAACTGATGGAAGGTATAAGATACATGAGGTATGCGATTTAAATTTACTGTGTTCAAGGGCGGTAATTCCCTCTTTGCTGAGTTAAGCTGCAGTCCTTCATCATTGTCAAACTGGAATGAAAGAGGCAGTCAGCAAGAAACAATTCTAGATCTGGAGAGCAATTCACAAGAGGAATTGCTTCGAGAAGGTTCTTTGGTATAATACATGTCCCTTTATGGTCATAGTGAGATCTTCCATCATGCTGCTCAGAAAGTTCCTCATCACACTAGGACAGGTTACTGATTTTTAGATATTTTTCCTCTTGTATGAGAAAACTCAAGTCTATTTAAGAAACCACAACACATTTGCTTTTTTACAGTGTAGTTAATGCTGTAGACATACATCCACACATCTACAAAATTAATTCACTGTCATGCTGTAGCTACACTACTGAGCTGTAGCTCAATAGTTTTCTTTTAGAGGTAAACCAGATGGAATAATATATATTCAAAGGAAATCAAGTATGTGGATTATGAATTAAAGCTTCTAAATGGATCTTTTCCCAGGAGGTTAAATTAGTATGGTTAGACAAAAATGGGAGACTGAATACTTGGGCTGAACCAAGGCTGTCTAGGGTACCACTCACCGACCAACAGTTCTGCAGAGCCAGCAGAATGACCATGAGCTCTGCTCACAGGAGCACATCTAGTCCTGCAGTCCTTCCACTCCACCCTAGTGGGAGACCTGCATCGCCTTTTAACAACTCCTCCAGAGCACGTACCATTTCCTCCAACTAATTGAACTGGCAAGTAGAGACGCCCAAGTTATTTGCTTGTAATATACCCAAGCCATAAGCCTAGAGCAGTGATTGCAAGAAGCGCGTTTGGTGTCTTAACAAGACCAAAATCAAAACACTTTCCCATGACCTGAGCTGACAAAGGACTGATGTTGTGCACTTGAGCAAAGAACGTTGTTTTGTCTTTTTTTTTTTTTTTAAAAAAAAAAACCCATGCCATTTCTCAGCTATGATGCATTTCTGTCATTAACTTGGGAATTGTCTTACAGTTTTCTATCCCATAAAAGTATGACATTTCAATTGATGTAGAACAGGGTTACGTCTTTAACTGGATGGCAGCCCACTACTTAAAAGGGACTTTGCATGGTTGACGCAGTTATGTTTCTGCCAGCCTTGGAGCACAGACAGCCTGGTCTCATGTGGTTTTACTTGTGCATTTGTTTCCCCCTTTATTGCAGATTCCACACCTGAATATGTCATCTACAATGGTGTTGTGCGTGCTTGGCCAGAACTAAAAACTTTTATGCTCCAGCCTTGCATTTCCCAACATATAGATGAATGTGAAGGATTTACACACACAGAGTACTTCTGACCTCCTGCTGCGAGTGGTATTTCAGCAAGAGGTCCTTTTTTGGCAGGAGTGGGGGAGAAGGGAAAGAGGGAATTCCCACCTTTTTGCAATGGGTCTAGGACCTCAATAATTTAAGGTAAGGTGATCAAAAGACCAGCGGAATTGTCCCATGTCTAACATTAGATCATTTCATCTCCAACTCTGCTTGCTTCGGCTTCCACACTTTTCATTGTATAACAATATCATGAAAGGATATCCAATTTTTTAAAGATGACCGTGTTTGTTTCCTAGAAAGTACCTATCTAGCATTTAAGAAAAACAACCTGAAATGTCAATGAGACTAGACGTGCTCTTCATATTACCAAATCTAATACAGTATCTGGCATTTCACTCCCTGTTTTCACCAGAACATATTTTTGCCCAAATTACTCGCCTGACAGCTTTACATTTATTAAAATATTGATTATAAGACAAGTCCAGTTCCTATTCTTGGTTACAATAGTTACAAAACAGATCAAACGTAACTTCAGTAAGTACTCAGTAATTACACTAATAAAAGCAAAATGCCACTCATAGATCCTCTTCCTAGATTCCTTTGAGCTACTTAAACATCTGATATTTTGATTACACCATTGTATAATCAAAGAAACATAATGAAACCAATTTCAGTACTGTCAGTCCTAATTAATTTATATATAAGTTATTTCCTTTCTGAGGGACAATAAGCCAAGATACACTCTACTTACACATATTTGTACCCCTATCACTGTATGTGGCAGCTCTAAAAGCAAAACTTCACAGGATTTTATGACCTGACCGTATGTTATACAAAGAAAACTTCAGTCACTTTTATGAGTCCTCTGCCTGTAGAGGAGAAATGCAGAGTGATACTGGCTTACCATTGCTGGAGTAAAGGTCATTAACTCAAACCAAAAGCCAAAAAAAAAAGCTATGACAAGTTACAAGAGCTTTGAGAGAAGGTTTTCCCCAATACAAAGAAGTTTTCTGATAAAATCCTCCTTTGTCCCGAATAACAGAACAGTGCTACGCCCTCAATGATTTACAGCACAAGCTTCAGTGTGAATATGGTCAATAAGTCCCAGTCCTGCAGTTACTAGTAAACCTTCAAAACCATGATCCCACAGAGCAAGCTTGCTCAGGTACAGCCAGAAATTTGAGTGGTACACAACAGCCAACACTTTGAACACCTGATCTCAGCATATTTGTGCATTCCAAACGTAACAAGTTATTGCTTCCTGGCTGATGGCTAATACAGCTGCATGTTTGCATTATGCCTGGGGGCAGTTATAGGTCTCCAGCAGCATTTTAATAAGATACCTTATACATATTTTCTGAATTCTATTAAGAAATTTACCACGCAAAACACTCCCAGGAAATTACAGAAGGGGAAAAAAAAAACCCTAACACCAAACAAACCAAAACAAAAAAACCCCAGGTGCACCCCAGCCTCCTACTGTTAATATGGCATTAAGGTTACATTAGATTAGATCACACTCAGGAAGGCTGAAACCTGCACGCAGGATAAAGATGCACACTGATGATGATCTGGTCACCTTACAGAGTTTTCTGTAAAAATAAAAGCCCCTTCAAGAGTTTGAAGCCATGGAAAGCTGAGACAGTGAAGCATTCGCATTATTTCCACAAGTAGGGTTTGGCTGTTTGAAATGTTCCAGTTCACCATTTTCTGGGATCAGATGTATGATACAGCATCAATAGACTCACTAGTGCTCCACTACTCCTGAATATTAGAGTCCTACTGGCCCAAAGATACCTGGAGATTACAGTCAAGAGATCCTCATTTGCTAGGGAGGACTGTTCTTCTGCATTAATGGGTGCTCACAGTGCCTTTACTTTACTGACTCAAACACCTAATGCTGAAAAGAGTAAATAATTACCAGGGATTTATTACTAAAGGCTGATTATTCTTTTCTTTGAATAACTCTAAAAAAGAAAGAGACCCTACTACAAGAGATAAGAAACTCGTTTATTTCCAAAGGAGTGACAGTCCACCAAATGGCTGAAGTCAAAAAGCTATGCAAAAAAGGGCTCTCACATCTGTCAGTGTTGATATTGAGGTACAGCTTATCACCTTGTGACGACTTCTATCTTTGGAGTCAAAAACTGCCCATGTTTCATGTGAGCCAAGAGGAGGCCTCAAGTTGGAGGAAAATGCAAACCAGACATTTCTGAGTTATTCTGCAAGACCATGGATATATCTTGACTTCTGTCTCCACCCTGAGCTCACTTGTAACATGCCAAACACATGGCCATATCTGACATTTTACACATGTCAAGCCTGTCTCCACCATTACAGCCTCAGCTATGAGGCAGTAGGTGAGCACAAACTCAGTGTCCAGTAACTGAGCACAGCCTTCTCACCTAAAGACATGCAAATTCCCATGTGGATGCAAGACTTGTCAGGGAAGCAGGAAGGCAATACAGAACTGATGTTTGAGGTTTTCTGTCTTGGGTTCCTCCTCCCCTCCCCAACAGAAACTTGGTGGTTGGAGTAAGGAATTAATCTGGGGCTTTAGCACAAAGGTAACTACCTTCTTTATTGACCAAAGTGCAGGATGTTTTCTTCATGCACTCAGAAGTGTTTGGCTGCAGTGACATGTACGGGCGTACACGGTAGTTAAGTAAATGTGACTTGTCTGATGAGGAACAGTGCTCTCACTGAGGAGAGACAGCAGTGTTTCCAGATACACAGTTTATTTACGTGTTTTAGATCTAGGACAATCTGTAAGTCACATACTTTTGCAGAAAATGGCATGTTTGTCACTAGGGAGGGGCTTCAAGTCCTTAAACACAATTCGGAGTTCCACCTACTTAGAAAAAAATGTTTTAAGTGAGGGAAGGCCCAACAGCACAGTTTCAAATTATTGAAGAGCAAGCTATGAACGTTAAGAAAAAGACTAAAATTAATTCTAGGAATCTAACAATCCATCTGCGAAGACTGCAGTATTTTGAATTTGGCAAGGTTTACCAATTCCAGGAACTAATGATTTTTTTTAAAAAAACCCCTCTAAATGGTAATGAAATTATCATAATTTCCCTAAGGATTTTCAGCTAACTCATTTCTTTCAGGATCACGTTAAGCATCCAACATTTCTGAATAGCTTCCAGTTACTGAAATCCACCCTTTTATATAAGCAATTTTAGACCTTTCCTTTGCACATGGACTACACAACTGAAAACTCAACCTGTGACTCCCATTCCTTTTCTACCCTGTTCACCTGTCCTCTAGTCCTCACCCTTCCTAAGGTCTTTTGTTTTACTATTTTATTCATGAAAGAATTAAAGTTAAAACTAAGTGAGTAACTGGACAGTTTACTGGGCAAGATCTTTTGTTTTAAGTTACACAGTCTGGTTTCATGCCCAGCCAAGGGTCTACAGCAAAGAAAACCTGGTGGTCTCACCTAAATCCCATGGCAGAGATATGCTATATTGCCAAAATATGTGATCTTACAGAATCTGAAGCATATCTGCTGCCTCTTTGCAGAGAAATGAAAGTTGACATGAGTGGAAATCTAATTACCTCTTTCCCCCAGAGGCAGTCATCTTCCCAGGTCACAAGTATGCAAAAAAAAAAAAAAGAAAAGAAAAAATGAGAGAGTTCACATTTCATGGCTTGCACCATGGCTGTGACTAGACAGACAATACCGTCCAAAACAGCCCTACATTTAACCCCTTTTCCAGCTGTATTTCATATAGATGTATCACTGAGATACATTTTCTTTCTTTTCTGTTGGTTTAAATCTCTCCACCAATCTTAAAAATACAGGAGTCTCAGAGTTTTATAGTAACCCTCACTGATTTTGCTAGGACTGCCACCGAGCTCTGCACGTTCATGTTTCCGTCCTATTATTTAGGAGAGAAGTTTTGTTTATTCTTATCCATTTTAATTTCCACTGTACATGCTGAAACTCTGCTACTGATTAGTCCAACACTTGATTGTAATGTTAGGAATACGTAGGCACATTTTTTTCAGGAGTTGAGTATTAAAGACTTCTAAGTCAAGAGGGAAACAAAGATGTGAATATGGTGAAAAAAATGCTTTCCAGCTTGTTTTCCCCAGATCCTTTATGAAGTGTTCCTGATAGAAGCAGTGAAATGCAATTTGATTTTCCTTTTCCTAAGGAGCGTTGGGGTGAGAGGACGGACATGCTGCCCATAACACTGAGCTCAGCTGCATGACAAGCTCCAGTAGGTCTGTGATTGTATATGCAAACAGAGCCTGTCTAACCACATCTGCCTTGTCTTTGGGGTCTTCTACAGAGAGAAGCTGATGACAGCTCAGACAAATACATGCCATTTCACTATGGACAAATCCCTTTGCGGCACACACTTCTGCTATTATAAAAATAGCAATAACAATAATGCTCAATCCAACTACAGCCTTCCTAGGGAAAATAAATAAGCAAATCTGCTTTTCCCTCCCCGAACAACCCCAAAACATGTCCAGGAAGTATGTAGATCCTCCACTGCTGCAGCAGTATGGCTCTTGGTTCACCACGATAGGTGGAGCTTATTCATCTTATCCTGAATTTACTCTCTGGCATGGGATTGTTGATCCCGTGAGACTGGTTTTATGTTCAAAGCATTCTCAAAGCTTTGTTTTCTTTGTGGCACATTCTGTATCCATCAAAATCAAGCCACAAGCTCCATTTTTTCCTTGTTAATTATGCCTATGCTGCTCTGCTCTGGCTTTGTTCATTGCAGAGCTTTGATAAATGAGCTTTCTGCCCTCATCAGTCTGAGGACACAGAGAGAAGTCCCATCTAGTTCTAAATGAAATGATGAAAATCAGGAAATGGTTTGGTTTTCATATTAGGAATTGATGAACTGTTCAGGGGGGAGGGGAGGGAAGGGGGAAAAAAAAACCCAATGAAAAGAAATTCCAGAATTAACCAGACTGGACCAGCAGCTCTGAATTCCGGGAGCTGCTGGGTCAGCCAGCTCTGGATACATTTTGAAATATAAAACAATTTTTGACTTGATTTTTGCACCAGTGCAGCTTTCCAATTGGAAAAATAGTAAAGTTCCTCTTACTTGGGTAAGTTTTCTTGTGAGTGTATCTTGTTTCCTATGTTTAGTAATTCCACAAACGCTGCATTAGACCACTAGGACCACTAAGAGATGTCCTGGCTTTGTGACCAGGTGACCCACTCACATTTAAAATTAACTTTCTACTCAGTACTGTACTTATAATATTTCAGCTAGTCTCACCTCTACAAAGCTCAACAGATAAAAGCAGCCTATAGCTTAGGTTTGCATGAACAGCGCAAGAGAGAAGTTGGGGTTGGGGGGTGTGTGAAGGAGGAGGCTGAGAAAAGAAAAAACCCCCCGTCCTAAAACCACAAGTCCATGGCTGCTCAGTTGTAAACTAAAGACAAGGTCTTTGTAAGGGTGCCAGCACCTGCTTCTCGTGGAAGAAGGAAACTGCGTGCTCTATTGGTACTAACTAGTAAAATTTCTGTGGCCTGCACAGCTTGATTAGAGGACAGGAAAGCAAGAATACCATATAAAGAAAAGTGATTTCAAATTGCTTTACATAACCAGCTAAGATTTTTGGCTTAAGCAGGTATAACACGATGACAAAACATGCTTAAACAGCAATAGTCACCTGGTCACTCTACATACCCCATCCCCTGTCAGGGAGGCAGCAGTTACCACCAAAACTCCAGGTCTAAGTTCAGTTGTAGGACAGTTCACTTCAAGACAGTACAAAATAGCCTGCTCCAGCTCTCTGCCCACCAGAATCAGCATTTGTGAAGCAGTGGTTTTCTGTGCTCGTTGCCCAGGGCACGCTCGGAACAGGGAACATCATGTGCTGCAACTGTCACGTCCAGGGTGCAGCAGCCCAATACCACGGCTAAGAGGGAGCACGTTTCTTTCACTTAGGATGCTAATTCCCTCTTTCTGTTTTCTGTTTTCCATCAAACAAAACATCCTTCACTTTTTAGTAATAAATTACACTGAAATGTATCCAATGGTACCTAGAGGGATAACCAGCTGTATTTAAGTTCATTTTATTTCTTTGTTCTCATGAAAACTTGCAAGTTTCAGGCATGGTATGAAGAAGGAAACAAACCAGATTTTGTTCAGAACCAGAATATCTCAGTGTTCCCATAATCTGGCTCCTTTGTACTTCTCCTGTTTCTCTGTCTTTATCTGATTTTTCCAAAGCTCCCAGCAGCAGGATGGCACAGCTTTTTTTATTTTCCTTGCCAACTGCAAGTCATCATTTGTTTCACTAGATGAAACAAATGCAGTTTCCCTCTGTGCTGTAAGTTGCCAAGCACTTTTACCTGCTGGCTTCAGACTTGGATATCTGTTGCAAACAAGGCAGTAATATCTTAAAAGTTAAGTCTGAAATAGATATTTTTGAAATAAATTTCATTGGACAAATTCTGCTTGAGATCAATCTTGTGCAAAGTCCCAAGACAAAATGAGCTCACCTGTAGATGCCCAGAGTTTGAAATATGATGCAATCTGTTTTGAAATAGCTAAGAGGAAGATGCAGATTTCTGGGGTGACTAAAACTGCTACATGTACATGTGTCACTCCAGCCTGACCAGGTCATATAGCCCCTTCTTGAGCCACAAATGTGCCTTTTCCCTCTCCTGCCATTCCTTCGATATGGTCACCAGTGGAGCAATTCAGACAGTGGGGGCTATGGCCATTCTCTGCCCCTTCAGCACACTCAGAGTCATCCCATATGCAGGCTTCTTCTCTGACCTTTTGCTTCACATGCCTCACATATGTTTCTCCTGTTCTCATTTAAAAAATCCCTCACTCTACATTTTATTTATTCAGGCTAGCCACTGCTTTTGATACTCGTTTCATGTTCACTGGTCAGCTTTACTAACCCAACACTTATTTTCCTATTGGTGCCACTTGGCTTCCCTCAGAACTTCTCTTCAGCCACTATGAACAGGATACCTGAATGTCTAACTTTATGGAGAATTAGCTAAGTTAGTTAAATATGCACTTAAAAAAACCAAAATAGGCAGTAACAGACCAAGCTGATAGACGTGGCATCAGCTCAGCAGTTACCCAGTTGCTTAGCATAGTCCATCTTGTCCCATCGGTTTTCCTCATTAGCTTATTAGATGCTAATGTCCACTAGATGCCTATACCAGCTGCATATGTGTTTGTGCACACACTAAAGGGATCTCATTTTCTCGGTGCTAAGTTCTCTCACTAGTAGGGAGGATACAGGGAAGCAAAGCTGGGTAGCCTTATCAAGTCATTACCTGTGCTAACGTTAAGGTCTTAAAATTTTCTATTTTTAGAGGCAGTGGATAACTTCGATTAAGTCTTATACTTATTTTTAAAGGCAAATAAATACGTTGACTTTTCAAGTACTTATTTAGAGCCCTGGCATTTCAGTTATGTTTGGACTTTCCCATAGTGGACAGAACTTAACCGTTGAACAGTCCTTTACAGAAATCACATTCATATATCTCCAGAGTATAAAATGAGCTAACCAGCCAGTAGACCTAATTCCAGAAACATGTGAAGGCCCATGAAGAGTCAGGGTATTCAGGTGTCTTTCCTTATGCCTATGTCATCTTTTCATAGTTACATCAGGAAAAGCCCTAGATTCACCCTATGGCTAAGAAAAGAGAGTGGAAAAAGTTAAAGGGAGGGTTGTTCCAAAATAAAAATAGAGTTTGCAAAGTGTGGTGGCTTGTGTAACATGCCTTCTGTTTCACTGACATGCAAGCCAGTCACATCTGATATTCAGCTGTTATTTTTTCACACAAGATAGTGGGATTATATCAAACACTGTGTGGCTCGCCACAGCAGAAAGGGAGGTGTGCCATGTGACTTTCATTTGACCAACACGAATAAACATGTCACTGAAAGCTTTCTTAGGAAACATAGTCTTCTTGAAATAAAAAAGCATATTTTGAAAGAGAGCCCACAACAGAAGTCATGGAATCTTTGGCCTTTGCGTAATATTTTCTGGGATAACCATTGTGGTACAACAGTTCTCAGGACTGCCTGGTTGTTGGCCTTCAAGTTACAACATACATGGGTTTCAAGTTACAACATACAAGGGAATAAGGTACCTTGAAATATCAAGGAAACCGAACTCCAGATACAGTGACTAGCTATTAGGTTTTGGGCTGGCAGCAGGCCAAATTGTGTTCATTTTACTCACAGGAGCCATCCAGCTGAGGTCAATGTGATGACTCACATAAGCAGAGTGCACAGGACTTGGCACAACGAGCAACAGAAGTGCAGATGTGGAAACTACTCTGCAGCCAGAGACAAACGATGAGATTCACAAGGCAACAAAGGATTTGAAGTTGTTTCTGCTGTCCTGTTCATACACCGAGACCCAACCAGACAATCACAACTCCCTAACGGTAGAGTTTATTGCTAGTATCTTATTTATGGTTTCAATAACCTATGTCTCAAGAACTCCCTAGTTCAACAGGACCCACTGACATTTTTCTGAGCACCTACTGCAAGCTAGATCCAACTATTAGGCCTTAAATAGAGAATGTAATTAAAGATTCATTGTTCCCACAAAACCACCTTCAGATATTACCATTTCCCTATGCTCAAAATATAAGAAAATAATTTTCCCAAGGCATAATGTGGAATCTCAGGCAGTTTTGTTACTCAAGACTTACCTTCCAATGCTATTCCTGGTATATTACTCCCCATACTATAAATTAGATCTTAAAAATTTTTAAAGTTTTATCTATTTATTTTAAGAAGTCCAACTGTGGAAACATTGAGCAGCTGTATTAGTTTCCAGTACACTTCTTTGACATTCACAAGTCCATTCACTCTGAGTAGATACTCTCAGATGGCTCAGCTTCATGTGTAGCATGAAGGAGCTGGAATGACTGTGTGTGAAAAAAATCTGAACAACTGCAATCTTATATGAATTGGCATGCCATTTGGATTAACTCACAGACAGCAGGTTGGAAACTCCACCAGTTTTGACTTGTGGAGTGTTCCTATGATTTTTCTCTCTCTGAGGGCATATTTAACTCTCCCCAAAGAGACTAGCAGTTCCATCCTACAACTTCAGGTGGATCACTAGATGCAAAGGTCACCTGCACTATAGCTTGCTACATCTGCTACCTCCATGAATACACACTCTGCTTCAGTACTCTTTCCAGGTTCTTCCTCGACTGTGGTTTGTCCAGAACATCCCTTCAGGGGGAACTTCCAAACCACAGAAAGGCAAAACATTACAAACTACTGCTGACTGTGGATTGCACTATCAGTCTGTGAGAGAGCATCAAAGAGATAGAGAGAGGAAGAGAATTTGTGAAAGGCTCCTTCCCGATTTCTATACCATCGATAGTCTAGATATAAAAGATGGGAAAAAAAGCATGGGAGTAGATATGGGGATACTGAACAGGGCATTTTTGGTATCAGTGGAAAGTCCATTAACAAAATGAGAGTCTCAGTTGTAAATTAGATCAACCACATCTCATCGACATCTTTTGACTTACCGCAGAAGTAATATTTTATTCCATTTGGGGTTACTGTTAAATTTCATCCATAATATTGTCCTTGCTTTAACAGGGTTGTGATTATCAGCATCAAGACAAACAAAACAACAAGATTTTGGTAAATGTGTCAGAATTTCCTTAAAAGTAGACAAACTCAGTGCAAGTTCTGGGATTTCTTCATAGTATTTATGTTCTAGACCATTTGGGAAAAAGAGGTTAGTCGCTTTGCTGATTTTGCACATGCATCCTTGAGTTCGTTAGTGTGGCTGTTAGTTCTTTGCAGTCATAGCAGCAACTTTAGCTGGCTTATACCATTATGCACACCACAGTGATGGGTTTGATGTCTGAGGCACTGACAAACGTTTCACTGTAAACCAGTAAACACTGGTTGAACTAAGTGGAAGCAATAATGTTTTCAGCAATCCAAGATACATATATGATACAAATAACATGCTTTTGGGTATATCTTCATTCTCATTTTCTCTTGCTCCCTGGTTCCCCTTTCAACTCTCTTTCAACAGCTGCTTTCTCCCAACTCCATCAGGAATAAAACTAGGTTCCCAACCTTCCTGCCTGACTCTTCAAACAAGCAAGTTCTTAGTCTGTCCCTATACATGCAGCGTCCATAATCAGCTTATACACAACTCTCTCATATGTACACGCTCATATATCAACTTACTCTCTCACCTCAGACATTAGGGGTGCTACAGGTGGAGACAGACCTATGTGGCGACTGCTGTTATACCAAACCCAGCTCATCCTGCCCAGGCTCTCAGTGGGCAGTTTCTTTCCAATTAGCACTAAGCAGTACTGGTAATTCTTTTACATCCTATCCTACAACGATGCAGCCTTTCTGCCCCTAGCCCCCTGAGGCCACATTCACAGATGGCACAGGTGACATGCTTCAACGGCAGGGGCTACTTTGAGTGCTAATCAAAGTGAAAAGGAGAGAGGTGTTCATTAAGCACGGCAGGAATCATATCTAATTCACCATTTTAAATATGGATGCCAGGTTTCCCAACTTATCTCAGCTTAACAATAGGTTCAGGCACATAAAATTGGAGGGAGGAAATGGGAACAGCATATTCCTGAAAAGAGGACAATGAATAAAGTACTCCCTGTCCACCAAAGAAATATCTACACATGTACACACTTTTATTTTAAATAGATATTAATCTAAATTAATTTTAAGTAGCAGAATACAGACTCTACCGTGCCCACACATAGAGAAATGCAGCACCTCAACCAAGAAATAGCTGGTAGAAATTGATTGAACTTGGCCACATTACATGTATCTGAGAAAATTCTTTGTGTCTACACAGCATTATTAAGACTGAGTTATCATCTTTTCCCATTATTTTACATTACTTGGTATGGAAGTGGACTACTGCAAACTATTTGTGGAGTGCATTTGCATTACACTAGCAAACATACTTGCTCTTGAATTTAAGGGGACTTCTCAGATGCATGTTGAAAGAGTTCCACGCATGCTGAGTTATTCAGAGCTTCGCATCTGTGGGCACAGGCTGATTACAGGGTAACAGAATATAACACTAGCTTCAGATGCCTTCCTTGTTTGATGGTTCAGCTCTTTTTTGCAGCTGTAAAATAACTAAAGCACATCCCACTAGATTTGTTACAGGCCTCCTACTTGCCATGTGAAGTCTGAGGAAGAGTCTTGAGCTAATCCCAAAGAGCACTCTCATAACCCAGCCCTAAGCAAAACTTAACACTGATTCTTCACACTGCAATCAACTCCTGTTTAGTTTTGTCGTTTAAGTACAACAGCATCTGCCTTCTATCAGCTACAGAAAGCCATATGTGACATTGGGCACTGGAAAGCAGACAAGTTGTTTTCATAAGTTAACCCAAGAACTTCAGGATATCACAACTAAAGAGACAGGTTTGGTTAATGTTAATCAGGGGCAGAGTTGCATTCAGTTACACCAGAAGTTTGAAGACTTGATTTTCGCCAGTCACAGCAACACTGTCTCCTAACGACTGACTCCACTCCAGCAGTAACAGCGCTTCTATGCTTTCTTGTCATTAGCACTTGAATATTTAGAACGTACACAGAATCTATCTAGAGTAACTTATGCTTGTACTATTCTGTTTTAGACTTCTCTGTGAACCCTGGCTTTTCTAAATCTTTCCCTCTGTGCATCTGTGAAAGAAGGAGACAGCAAACACTTCTGTTCCAATGGCAACATTATTAGCCATTTAACCACATCTGCAGAGGTGGCAAAGAGTTCATAAAGAAATAAAGCATTTTGGAAGGTCTGCAGGACCCAAGTCCTACCAGTGACCGTGCTAATATTTAGCAGTACAAGCGGTCTGGTGCCAGCACTTGGGTGATCCTGCTTAGCATTGCTGTTGCCTCCGTTTCTCCAGGAATGTGCAGTATGGTAAGGCACCTCATTAGCTTTTGCAAGCTAGTTCAGAAGTAGTTTAGGGAGAGTGCTTCCAGCCAAATTCAGTGGGATTGGATCAGCTCTGCTTCTTGACATAATTACCTCACACAGACAACTCTCCCAGCCTCACGCAGCTTTAGCTGTATTGTTGCCAATACCTGCGGAACAATCTATGGGCTCGATACCTACTTAAATGACGTTGCCCTTTCTAGCGCAGCCACGCTTGTATTTTTTTTTTATTTATTATTCAAGATGTGACTACACTTGCTATATTTTATTTGCATGCAAAAAAAGCATCATTGCTTCTTCCATTAACTGTTCTAGTAGCTTGGAAAGTTTTTGGGTTTTTTTTTTCCTAGGCATCTCTGTCCTTTAAGACAATTTACAAGAACAAACCCTTGGCAAATATTGACTTTCACATTTATTGCGCTTTTCTAATTATCACAAACATTCTTCCCAGTATTTCAGACACTCTGCATACCTTGCCTAACAGCTCCATTCTGTTGCTGACATCAGCATAAATTAAGTCTTTCTTGGTGGGAAATGGTGCTATTTAGAAATAGAAGGCAACAATAATGAATTCAAGGAAAAAAAAGGCAAAAATTCTCCATGACCTTCCTGACAACTGCTGTAATGGTCCGAAAACTGCAGATGTTTTTCCACTAAGTTTTTACAATGTTTATTTTGAAATGTTTTGGGTTTTTTTTAAAAAAAATCATGTTGTTTTCCTGTTGTAATTTCTGTAAAGCAGATGTGACATCTTGGGCTTAAGGGCTTTAGGCTGACTTTGACGGCTCAGTCTTGATGCTATTCATGCAGCACAGAAAGGCCTCTTGCAGTGGAAAAGGATTTGCAGTGTAAAGAACAAAGAATCACCTGGGAGGAAAGGGGTTGTCCTCACTGTGTCAATGACAGGACTTGGCCCCTGGATTTAGGAAAGGGGTCCATCTACTGCCTAGTCCCATGTGGCTAATTCTCAGCAAATGGAAGAACACAATGGGCCATATCAACTGGCCTCACATATCTCTATTTTGAGAAGCCTAAAGCCACACACTAAAATTACAGCAAAATTGGGTCCGAGAATGGCAGGAACACAGATTCCATCATTGAAAGCATTTAAGAACTAACTCTTTCTCCTAAAATTAAATCTGCAGAAGAGTTATGAACTGGACCAGCTAGATTAACCTTTATACAGACAAATTACAGTCAGTGCAGACTAAAGCTTTTCCTTGTTATGTGTCCTCAGAAAAAAAGTAGGAGAAAAGCTATTGTCTGAAGGTCCAGCTGGTGAGAGTGATCAACGATCTTAAAAGCCTTGTCTGCCTGCCAGTTAAGCTGCAAATGGCTTCAGGGAGGTGCTGAACAAACTCTTGTATTTTTTTTTTTTCCATTCTGCATTCCCAGGTTTCACCAATGTCTACAAAACAAGCGTGTCACACAAAACCAGGTGGATCTTATGCAGGGCTATGAGAGTAATGAAGTTGCTGATTTTTCACCCTTCCTCATGGCCCTGCTCCCCTCCTCGTCCTCAAAGCCCTCTCACAGACTCCCTGCCTGCAGAGTAGCTCTCCCTGGACAGGGAATTCTACTTATGGCTTCTCTCCAAAACCTTTTGTGATGAGGACAGGCGTTATTCTAGAGTTAGCCACAGGGTTCTAGCTAAAAAGAAAATTAACATTTACCCACACATTCCTGCCATCTCACTCGCCTCATCCATGGCCCTTCAGATGACACAACACCACCATGCAAACCCACTCACAGTGAGGCCCTTATTCATCTCAAGAGCATTCAACAGCTACATACTCTTGACTTGCTCAGATGCTGGGAAATTCCTCGTTTACCTGAAATCAATTCAAGAAACACCTCTGCTTTCTCAGGAACCTGGATCCCTGGACAAATGGGGATCAAATATTTTCATCCTGATTCTCAGTAGTGTCAGAACTTTTTGTAAAGTCACTTTCCATACTTAATGATTCCCTGCAAGCCTACATATCCACAGAAAGTTTGCATCCAGAAGTCCCAAGCGGGAAAACAATGCTGTATGCTATGTGTTCATGTATTCAAATTACTATGCTGCTCAAAGATAGACAGAAAAAAAAAGGCAAATTCTTCAGAGCTCAGGAGTAAATGCTGTGAGATATTTTAAGCGAAAGGAGATGGCCATTTAATGCCAGTCAGATACTCATAAAGTGAAATACATTTTAAAACACTCATTAATCACTCCCAGCATGCTGGGAATCTTGAAACAGATGTGAACTACATGATCTGTCCTGCAAGGAACATGTCCCTCGAACAGTCATCTGCCTTAGCCTCTTAAAGGACAACATGTTGTTTTATAGCATTACCTGAGAGAACTTGGGAAAGTGGAGTGAATGTTACCACATACTAAACACAGTTCCAGAAACAGAGTGACGTACTTTAGGCAGGCAAAATGAAAGACGAGTGATGATGGATATCTGCCTTCGGGACTCAGCACTACAGCATCTTATCACAACTAAGATAATTATTAGTACAGAAACACTAAGAATAGGGCTTTCAGAGCTGCCCAGATGATTTAGATATCCATTAATTTTCAAATATATTTGACGGGTCAAATGCTGCCCCTAAATTCCTAGTGACGGATCAAAGGCCACATAAAGAAGACCTACAGCAAACCACTGTCATAAATAGACAGCAGGAACTGAAATAGCAAGGTAACCTAGGGTGGCAGGCAACATACCCAGAATGAATGCTTATTAGACTTTGTGGTATAAGACAGTCTTTCACTCCTCTTCTTCCACATGGTCATACGGGAGCTGCACAAAGCAGAACAGTGAGACCATGTCTTCTACTGTGGACATGGCTAGACACTACTCATCAAATCCATTGTTCAACAAAATACTCTCACTGGTGTTCAGCTATTCTAACTCAAATCTTTATGTCAGTATTTTATTTCTTTTGCACCTTGAATCAAACAGAGAAGCCTGCAAACAATGTAGTCCCATAAGGCATAAATAAGGCAGCTCTATAATCAAACTGAGCCCTCCACCTCCCTGAAGATTGTTCTTTCCAAGCTGTTCAAATATTGAATAACTCCAGAATATAATTACCCCTTGTATTCGATCATGTGCCAAAGTTAAACTAACCAAGCATTGTAATACAATACAGTTCCTTGAAACAGCTAAACTTTCACATTGTTTATCTCTCTACCACATGTAAAAGGACCACCCAAACAGAATATCAGGTAAAGATTAACGTCCCTGCTCAGTGAAAAGGAAGGTGCTAGAGAAGGTGCTATAGATGACACAGTAGTAAGGTGGTTTAGCAAGACACAAAGGAGTCAGGAGATTTGTGCTTTATTCCTGATTTTAGCTTCTGACATCTGTAAGAAAAATGGTCACAGAACCTGTTTGGCCATGACTCAGAACTTTCTTTGTAAACTGGAGGCAACTCCATTGAAACAAATCTGAGCCAGAAAAGAAACACAACCCTTTATCAAAATAAAACTAGATTTTACTTTCAGGAACTGTTTTTTTTTTTTTGCCCCTCAGCATTGAACACGAAAAAAAGAGAACACACTACTTCAAAATAATCACAGAAACTTCATTTGTTCAAAATGTAACATTATAGTTTATGTTTAAACTTTGAAGAGGAAAGTGTTCCATTCACTAAATCTGACACTAGTAAATATCCTTCTATCTTACAATCACAGAATAAAGTTTCAAATCAAGATATGTTATTTGAACCTGGGAATACCACCTGCTATTAAAGTTTTTTTTCCTTTCCAGATAAACATCCAGCTTTGAGACATGTAAAAGTAAGTAAACACTAAATAATCTCTTGAAACAAACAAAAAAAAGGTTACATTTATAGATACCTTTTTGGAAAGTGTTTTAAGACCATGTGGGGAACAGCTGATGAATTTAACAGGATATTTTTTTAATATGGGTCATATTAGGGACTAAGGATCTCTTAAAATATTGTCGGCGCGCACTAAGCTTAGAATATGGTATTTCCTGACTGTTTCGGTTCAGATCAGTATCAGAGTCCAATTTTCCTGAATTTTCCACTCTGAAGTCTTTCCCCAGCCATTGTCTGGAATACAAGGTAAGACAAAGCATGAAATGGGTTTTCCATATGTAGTGAAAAAGACACCAAACCCATTCAGTTTAAGTGAGGGAAGAGCTGTTATCATTTACTGTCCGCAGATAAGCCTGAGCCAGAATCTCCTAACTTCTGATCCTGGTGCTACAGCAACATAATCTTCAGACAGGTCACTCACATTATGATCCTCAAGCAGCGGCAAAGTACTTTCAGTGGAGCTAAGGGTTCAGGTCCCAACCCAGAGAAGCACTGTATAGTATTATATGGTTTGCCGGACCAGGATTTTAACTTACCTGCTTTACTTTCAGTCTGTGAAACCTGGACCGAATCATGTAACAAGAGGGCAAAAGAAACCCCTACAAGACTAGGAATAGGATTTCCCAAAATCTCTTTTAGGTGTTTTAAGTGAGGTTCCCAGATACTTTCTGTGCAACTCCAGCCTTAAGTTTCTTTTAAAAATGATGGAGACAAAGCTTCAAGAGTGGCTCTACCCTATCATTAGCTTCTTTTTTGGTCTTTCACACTATAACACTGAAAAATACAATTGTGAGGCTTCCTAGAAGTACTCGAACTATTAAGAGTAGGACAGAAAACCAAACAGTAAACCAAAACGACATGCGAACCAGCAGGAAAAGTCACCTGTGGAAGATGGGGGTGATGGAGTCTCTGCTCGTGGCTCAAAGCAGTACAATACACTTGGTACTTCTGTGTTGTACATAGAATGGTTTGGGTTGGAAGAGACCTTAAAGATCATCTAGTTCCAATTTCCAACCCCCCTGCCATGGGCAGGGACACCTTCCACTAGACCAGCTTGTTCAAAGCCCCATCCAGCCTGGCCTTGAACACTTCCAGGGATGGGGCATCCACAGCTTCTCTGGGCAACCTCTTCCACTGCCTCACCATCCTCATAGTGAGGAATTTCATCCTTATCTTTAATATAAATCTACCATCTTTCAGTTTAAAGCCATTGTCCTATCACTACATGTGCTTGTAAAAAGTCCCCCTCCAGTGTTCATGTAGGCTCCCTTTATGTATTGAAAGGCTGCTATAAGGTCTCACGTCAGTAGATCATGCATTTTAAAAAGCCTGTAAACTGGTACGACAAAATTGAAAGAGACGTGAGGAGAATTCATGTACAGGTGTGTACACACAAGTCTCTTTAGCACATTGGTACTACAAATGAGATAGTACCTCACCTACTCTGAGGTAAACCTCAGAAAGATCCTAAAAATTCTTAATATTTCAGCCTTCTAGAGAGAAGAGTAAGATAAAAAATAAGATACGTTTGTCAGAACAAGCCTCAATCTATCTACAAGCCTGCATATATCCACAGTGGAAAAGACATATTATGACAATAAGGAGCCATCTCACCAGGACAGCTGATGAAGGGATACTGGACTGTGTTAAAGACAGGGAGGGATTATCCTACACTTTGTGGGCTTTAAAGTCGCTAAAAGCACTTTATAAATTCCTCTGGCACCAGGAGCTACATAAGGAAAACATAAGTTGCTCTATATGAACATAAGGTTTTTTTAAAGCTTTCAAGGAAATCTCAAACTCAGTGCTTATAATACGTTTTCAATAAAATAAGAGATAAAAAGAGGAAAGGAGATTTTTGTATGCAACAGCCCATACAACAGTCCTCTCTAACAGCTCATTTCAAGTCAGCTGTAC
The DNA here is from genome assembly GCA_013400135.1 of Rhinoptilus africanus. NCBI lineage: Eukaryota > Metazoa > Chordata > Aves > Charadriiformes > Glareolidae > Rhinoptilus > Rhinoptilus africanus. The sequence goes on along the minus strand of VXBO01002416.1, from coordinate 183,944 downwards.
CCTCTGAAAGGATTTGCTATACTTACACAGGCTATTTTTCACATGCCACATAGCCAAGTTGCAGGTGATGGGATTGTCAGTCGGTGCAGTTTCGCATCAGTGCATTAAAAAGTCTCCAAGAACCTAAAAAACACAACCATCTAAAAGGGAAATGACCCATGCTCATCTTTGCCCACTTACTTTGTGGTACTCAACATGAGCACATGCAACAAAGAACCTCAGTTTTTGATTCTACTTTCTGTACAGCCCCCTCAGTTGCCTGTATAACCTTCAACATCACATGCCATCAGAGTGCTGACACAGGCATTTCTGAAGAATTTGTGAAAAAAGTTACCAAACAAAAATAAACTAGGTCTTTGGGTTTCTGCAGGACAGTTCTAATCTGACATTTAGTTTGCCTGCTTTATGCCGTACAAAAAACCCTCAGCTGCCACCACCACTGACTACATGCAACAAAGGGAGCCTGCATTTTGCTTTGTTTATACCCAGTTACACCAAAATGCTTTAAGGCACTGTAGAATTTAATGGCATTTATTCTCTCTGTGCCTCTTGGAAACACATCAAGGCCATAATTAGGGCTGGCAAATCACTTGCTACTCATTAGCTAAGAGAAACAGAAGCAAATTTGAATTGTATTTAAATTGACTGCTTGTTGTGTATTGAAGGTAAGCCAGCTATTCTCACCAGTGGGAGAAAATCAAAGTCTACAGCCATAAATAAATGAACATAGAGATGTTTATTTATGTACAAACGTGTGGACCTCAAAACAAAGATACCTCAGAGAGTGTCACTGACAGGCACTACATATCCTTCTAACCTTGAAAGAACCAAACGCTGTGGCCACAATGTTATTTTTAGTTCTTAAAATCCACCTTCAGCATTAACCCCAGTTAATATGTGTGTGCATCAATGTCGTTAAGTTTAAAATTTCAGAAGGAAGATCAGTATCCATCAGAGCAAAACCCCACAAGATTCTTAAGCAAGAATTTAAGGTCACCTGGGACAATATGGCTTTTTAAAACAATGAAAAATGTATATAAACAGCAGTAACTAAGTAGCAGTGCTGGACACATCAGTCACGAGTGTTTTAATATAAACATGTTCTACTTAAAGGGTTATTTGACTTTTACTTGGAAAAGAACTGCTTGTGGTACAAAGAGCTTCTAGACAACGTGTGATCAAATTAAAATCAACTACTAAACTGAAACATCTTCACTAAGAACAAAATTAAGATGCAAGTAGGTCACCCTTGACTCCTCTTTCAAATTTCTCAAGCTGTCATCCAAACAGCAGATAATCAGGAGTGTTCTGTTCAGAAAAATAGACTCCAAGAGGGAGGACATTCTAGCATTTAGGAAACAGGCCAAGACTTGCAAATATGGGTTTGATTTCTGTCTCTCACAAGGGTTTCCAGTGTATCTTGGATTACATTACCAAGGGGATTTAAAAAAACTAAAAATCAAACTTGGTAACAAATTTAGCCTCAAATTTTCATCACAGTAGTTGCTTAACTTGGAAGCATCTAAGCCCGTCAGCATGTATTCTTTCTACCTTCCAGGTCATGAAATAAGAAACTCTCTGTTTTGGAGTACAACAATAGCACCTTAGCCTTACTACTGATGACCAACTCTCTTCTAGCGAGGCCCTCAGGGGACACCCTCAGGGAGTCTGGGCAGCAGACTCCAGCTGCTGACTTCCATTACCCACTCCAAACGGTGTTCCACTTCCTGCTTCTTCCATACATTGGAGATAGGACACACCACAGAAAAGACTTGCTGTAGACATGCACTGAAGGCAAACTGTGTCTATGTTTAGATTGCAGTTGTCACACCAGCTCTATGGTGTCTGTCCCTTAGTTTCACACTACTGCCTTTGAGAAAGCAGAAACGGTCCAGGTGAGACGCTTAGGCACTGCAGAAACAGGGCCACACTACACAGATGGAAAAGATCCTCATTTGGGACTGTACATAGGTAGGAAAGGGGACAGAGCCGCAGGTCTTGTACAGCAAGTATTTAAACACTTTTCTAGGTCATGGACCTAGGGTAGAACAAGCTCTAGGGATTGCAGCATTTTCTAGCAAAGGAAAATCGATCAGTTGTATAAAAATGTCCTGACAGTTTGGCACACCTGTACTTAAGGTCTTTAGTGAATAACACCATCGCACAGTACAATGTGTTTTCTATTGTGTTACACGAGGCCAATATTTAGATTAATTTTACTTGACGTTTTCCACTTCATATCATTACTTTTTCCATCAAAATGGAAAAAAAGTAATAAGATAGATTCCCCTGAGAAACATTTTTCCAGTGTGAAGAATTTGTATCAGGGATTGCTGGCCAATGTACAAATTTAGTATAAAACAATCAAATGCAATTTTACCTGTAGCTTTCTACCCTCCCCACACTCAGTCTTCTGAAAGTAGTCCTGGTTTTCCATTTTCTTCTTTGCTGTCCTGTTCAGGGTACTACTGCGACCCACTCTCTTGTGAAAACAGACAAACTCCTGGTTTGTTTGTTTTCCCTTTATCTGTCCATCCTTCAACTCTTGTGAGGTTTTAACTGCAGCTCACACTAACAGAGAACATAAGTCCCTATCACTCCCATATTCCTGGTTTACAGTTGAAGCACAAAATGAATACACAAGAAGTTGAAAAACTATAATGGAAAAAAGGTTATCTTCAATTTTTAGCTTTCACCTTAGGACTCACTAATTTTATTGTAGTGTCTCCCTGCTTCACTGCCAGATATACTGTTGCAGCCTCCCTAGGATGACCAGTAGCCAACAAAACGTCCTTTAAAGGAAATGTCCCTTTCTAATCTTCCCCTGCTACCTGACAACCACGCAAGGAAGAACCAATTTTACTGGCTATTCTGAAGGTCCTAACATTGATGTGCGATAGTAGTCAGAGACTCTAACAAGCTAGCAACAGAAATACTGATTAGAAACTGGCACTTGTCTTATGAATCACTAAAAATTCAACGCAACTGGCTTAGTATCTTTTTAATTTTGTTACTGATGGCACAAATACCTTTTTGTGGAAAGGATATTGTTTTGGGGTGGAGGTTTTTTTTTGTTTGGTTTTTTTCCACCTGACTTAGGCTAAATCCGGACATACTTTGTATGCCTCAAGTCTGGCCCATGTGCTTGGACTCCTTTTGATGCAAAGGAGGAAGGATGAATGGTACTATGCATCATTCTACCCCAAATGGACTTAAAATCAGCTAACTACACACTCGGCATGGCAGTTTGAAGGCACTCCCAAGAGTTGCAGCTTAAACACACTTTTAGCACTGTAGAAGGATAATTTCACCAAGGAAGAAACTGTGCAGACATAACCAGACACATTCAGGAGTGGCTACAGATACAGTTCTTCCTAAGCTGTTCATCCAGAGAGGTGAAAAACCATAGGCAAAAGCTGCTGAAATTATCAACTCACTGCTGTGACACTTCAACTGAAGTGCTGCCAGCAGTTCCTCACATATGCAATCAATTCCCACCAGTTTTAACCTATGAAATTTTTTCCTTAAGGTAACTTATTTTTTTCCTTATAAAATGGTATCATTGTACAAAATACCGGTATGGCATCTTGAAATAACATTATCTATTCAGAATGGGTTTTAAGAAAAGGACTTAAGTTCTTAGAAGAATTGGAAGCTGTCCTATTTTAAAATACACTAGAATTTTGTGCATCTCCCTCTCAGTCTGGTATTGGTCACAAATGAAGACACAATATCAGACGAAAGAGATCCAGTGTCTATTTCTAAGTCAAGTGGCCACTTCTAAGCACTTCTGTGTGACAACTTATGACAAGGGAAAACAGCATTTGGTCATAGTTTTGTACATACACAAACCATTAAGATTTTTACTTACACTTTATACACACTAATCAGCCACAAACAGTCCCACACAAGCCATGATCAAGAACAGAATACTTACACTTAAAAGAAAAAAAAGCATCTCCTTTGAGCTATCAGCAACTCAAGGACATACCAGGAAGTGGTTATTTAAAGAGTTTTCTGATCTTCACTGAGTTTGCTGCTAAACGAAAAAGAATGTACAAGCACAAAAGCAGCAGTACTTTGTGTTACGTTTGCTGAGGAAGAACAGGCTTTCCCATTCTTTCCTTTTCAGTGAAGCATCATCTACACTATGTGCAGTCCAGGAACATCTCCGGCAGTGATGTTTTAATGATTCTTTCCCACAAACAATTCCCTTACCTGATTAAACTTACTGTTGTAATGCTATTTATGTGAGTCTAAATAGGGGGAAAATTTCCTGCCTGCCAAGAGCACTCATGACTTTGCAGCACTATTTGAAACTCAGCCCCAACAATACAAAGAGGGTTCCTAAAACACTCCGTGAGCCGTTGCAAGTTAATGCTAGAATTAAGTCAGATATTTGCAGGCTTTTCCAGCTACTCTATCTGACCTCTGATGAGAAGAGCTCAAAAGCTGTATTATTGTTTACTGCACTTAGTATAATGGGTAGCTGTAGAGAGATGGGCTTGATGTATGCATCTGTGCTAATCTTACCTCTGAATTCACAGAGGACCAAATTATGAGCATTCATTCGCTTGAATGCTACTTTTATGAATTGCTAATCAACAGATTAGCTCAGAGGAAAGAGCACAATGTAACATGAGAAAGTAAATACACACTGCAATGAAGATGAGTAAAATAAAATCCAATGATTTAAAGTACAGAGTTGCATGAGACCATCTAGAAAGACGATTTCTTTTTGGACAAAGATGCTGGATCAGAATCTGCTGTTATGTCTATAAGTGTGTCGGCTATCATGTCAGCAGGTAGCTAGCACAGAAGAATCCTTCCAGTTGTGCAACCCCCACAGGGAGCAAAAAGAAGTTATTCCCTTTTAACTGAATGATATCAGAAGGCTGTTTGTGTTTTTTAAACTGTGAAGACGTTCTGAAACAAAGGACTTGGGAAGAAATCAGTATTAGTTATGTAGTCGTTCACATTTTACTCAGTCTAAAATCTATATGTCAAAGATATTTACATAAACAAAGTTTTTGTAGGGTAGTTTTTCACAATGTTACTAATATTTGGCAATACTGAATGATGTATAAACAAAAAGCAAAGAAATGCCAGATGAGGAAAATGTAATTTAGGTAAATTAGGTATGACGCTAATCACAAGGTTTTAAACAACTCATGCAACCACAAAAGAGATCCAGAAAATGTGTATTTTTGAAAGATGCAACATCTGGTATAATTTTTTGAAGCCACAAGGCCCCCCCCCCGAGTCTCTAGAATAAAGTGTAGAACAACTAAGGCCAAAAATATAAAAGCTGTGGCAAATATTAGGTTTTTTTTTTTTTTATGAAAAAAAAGTAACACCACATGAAGAGATGAGTTCAGCTATTCCAAATCTTTATTATTAGATGTTAAGTTTGGACAACTTAACATTTCTTCAAATCAAAACTTCCGGAATTCTTGATAAAGATACATTTTGGTAAAATGTCAATACTCTATCACCACGTCATTACATTACTAAATGAAAAGAAACTGCATACTGTTAAGCTTCAGTTAATTGCCTTCCCAAAAGTTTGCAAAGCTACCTTTTAAAACTAATGAGGAATTCCTTTTAAGGTCTTCACTTGAACCCTTGCTCCTTTTTGTTTCTCAGAGGATTTAGGAAAGGGGGACTGTGGGTGGAAGATGGAGGTAAAACTAGTAGTGATGCAGTAATAGATTGTCTCCCAGCTAAGGAAGTCTGCCTGGTGAATCTTTCAGCAATATAGAAAATATTGGCAAAAGTCCTTCCTATCCCCTGAGAGAGTCATCTGGATAACATCCTCTCTAGCAGTGGGATTAAACCACTTGTAGGGAAAGATATCTCTTTCCATTAGGTTTTTATTTATTTATTTAAAGAAAACAACTTTAAAACTAGCCCCATAAAAAAAGAGAAATGTCTGTGTGGTTTTCTCAAGACCCAGATTGAACTTCACAAGTTTTTCAGAAAGAGTAACTGGTTTGATTTATATTTTAATGTGCTGCAAGAGCCCTACTTATCCGTGAGTCTAATTGTGACGTGCCTGTGGGGCAAAATTACTATAGGGAGACAGTACTGATAATTTTGCAAGTATGAGGATGGGAATAGGGGGCCCAACATCTACAGGCAGAAATCTGTGGTCTCACAAAAAGTTCTTTAGGTGAACGCACCGAAAAAGGCGTTAGCTGTAATCGATATTTCCCCAGCACAAGAATTTTGAAGAAAGATGCTAAACCAAGTAAGTAAATCGCTACACTGTAGTTTTCTTCAACACTGATCCATTAACAATATCAAGGGAAAGGTTTTTTTCCCAGCTCTGCAACTCCAACTGAAAAGCGATGATTTTGGCTACAGGTTAAGCACACCTTTGAGTAGGCTTTGGGATGTCTACAACCATGGAAGACAGAAGTTTATTGCTCCTGCTCTGGTCTTAATGTTGACTTTCACAGGGCCTGTGGGAGATCCTCTGACAGCAAGAAAGTTTGAAAGCAGCTGTGATTACAGTCACTCTGAGGTTGCCAAATATTGCATGTGGGGTGAGACAATGCCCCACTCAAGTTTTCAGCATGTTTTCTGCCACCAGAGTTTTACGTTTTGATAAAGAAAAAGCATGAGATCAAGACATCAGATATTAGCAGCATGGGGGAGGGTGGATGCCAAGAAAAAACCCCCACAACCGAGGGTTGTTTCAGCAGCAGCACAGTATGATCCAAGGGCATATATACAAAAGAGCTGTATGAAATGATACGAGACATTTCAGGTACAGAAGGTGGTTCAATTATGATGATGGCTGGGAACCTAATACAGGGAAACAAATTTGCAGAATATTTTAACTCAGAGTTTTACAGCAAACTTTCCAGACAGGTTCAAATACACGCTCTTTCCAAACTGACATTTCACATCACTGCCTTCTCCAGTAGATCCGTCACTGCCAGCGCGTCATTTCCAGCTACTAATGCTCTGAAAGAAGTACACCATCTCACACCAAGACCGTCCACTCAACAGCCTCTCCAGATCTGACACACAGCACTTAAAACAGAGCCATCGGAGCTCTCTGAAATCAGCTCAGCCCTTTGCTCTTCACAGAGATATTTGTAAACTACTTTTGGCACAGTTCTCTGAGTACACACAAACCATCTTCACCACTCCAGACTGTATCCTGACATTTGATTAATTCATAACCCAAACGTCTGTTTCATTAATCTCTCTGTCATTATTTTACAGTCATCACATATCTGCATGTCAGATAATTCAACACTTACTTATGAGTTCCTCGTGGATTTTTCTTCAAAATTATTTCCTCTCATTCGTGCGCATTCCATCCACTCATATTGAATGAGTCAGTGAAATATTTTACATCGGTGTCAATGATTTAACAGAGGATGTTCAAATGAAAGGATAGTTGTTTTGATTTGCTCCTTATTTATCAAGACAGCATTTTATTTGTCAAAGGATGTTGCGTCAGTTTGGAAATCCTGAAGTAGTACATGCAAAATGTTACAAGAATAACAAATTTGCCCCTGTTGTTTAGTATTGTTTTAGGCTACCTTAAAGTTTTAGGAAGGATTTTATGGTAATTTATGAGAAATTACTTGCAAGAATGAGCACTATCAAGACAAGGAATGAATCCAGAGATTTTATAGCAAAAATTTGTTTGATGGACCCAGTTTTAAACGTACTCTAAGTCCTGTCAAATCTATTAAATCCTTTACTTCGTTCACAGATATTAGTTACCCAGCATTCTCTATTAGCAAAACAATTGTATTTTAAGTCCTATAGAGGTATGGGTAAAAGTAGAAAGGAGGAAGACACGTCTCACTGGTTCCAGCAAAGGCCGCTTCAGATGTCAGGTTCTCTTGTTACATCTAACCACAAACTTGTACAATCATTTTTTCAATGAACTTGTGAAACACACAGGAAAGAAATTCTGCATTCCCTATAAATACCAAGCTTGCCGGTTTGACAAAGTAAGCTGGGAAAAGAGGAGTAAGAGCTTAAAATGCTACAAAATTGCTTCATGTCCTCCATGAAAAAAAAAAACAAACCTCAGCACTGTTTGCTCATCATACACAATTCACTAAACCTAACAGAGCTTGAGGACTTTGTGCAGGTGAAGAATTAGTTATCTGTTTCAGAAGCAAGTAAAAAGGAGCCGCGTTCTGATGTTTTGTCGAAATAGTACAGCTACTGTTCTCCACCAAAACAGAGCTCGTTTCTTGTATTGGTCACAGTGCACAAAGCTGGATTTCCAATTGGGAAGTCAGTAGTCTTAAACAATGGATTTAGTGCATTCCTAATGGTTTTTTAAAAAGCAGAACACCTATGTTTCAGGGAACACCACTACCTTCCTCTGGGAAAAGGAGAAATTCCTCTTTGTCCGAGGCCTAGTTTCTGCTCTGTCTGCCCATGCTCACATATCAGGCTTCAGCCTTCGTACAGCCGACAACACTTTTACCTTAATACTATTCTACCTTACCTTTCCTATAAATTTATAAGCATGCATAAAATGGGTAAAACTACTTAGAGAGAAAAGCTCTTCACTCATCATTGCATCTCTCAGTATCTCCCCCGCTATCGGTATAAATACACTGGATCATAATGAATGAGAGAACCTTGAAGAAAGGGGACAGGAAGCTACATTCAAGAGGTTATATATACTAATCTCAAATGATCATACACACAATGAATAAAGTGTGTGACCAGCCAATTAAAGAAGCTGTATTATAAATGCAATTACACTTTAAATAAAAATAAAATATCAAAGCTAAGTTTAAGCATGCTACCTAAACATGCCTCTAATATAGTCTTCATCTGGAACAACAATGAGCATGGATAGTCTTTCATTTCTCACTATTTGTTTGGCAAATTCCTTCATTCTTTTACCTTAGTCATGAATGCTTTTGACAACAGATACTTGGCTGAGAAGCTGGAAATCAAGCTGTAAGTACTGCTGTAAGAGGTAACAGACAGCATCTTAATCTTTCAACAAAAGAGGATTCCAGCTTTACAGTGCAATAGCAGACCTGCCTCTGCGATCACAGCTCATCCTTTGTGCTGGTCACTGTATTGAACTGTTTCAGAACTGCGCATTCTCTCCTGAAGGCAAATGGTCTACAGATGATACAGAATTATCGTCTGTAAAGTAAAACCAGCAGAGATCTCAGTCCTTTGTCTTTCAGTATAGTAGAAGCATCCACTTAAGACATCAGGACAGACCTTACTTTTCCTTTAGTATTTAAAAGGTTGCTCTCTACTTGGTGGTTAGGTTGCAAACCGTCATCTGAGCACACACACACACGTAGGAAAGTGAAAAAGAAGCTAGAGGAATCCCAGATCAGATTTCTAATGTTGACAAAGTTTTATTTTCTATTGGTCAAATTGATATTAAAGTAGAAAGAACAAAACAGTCATCCACCTTATATGCCAAATAAGAATTCTGCAAATCCAATTACTGCCTTTCTTCTAATTCCATTTCCAAAGTTGTTCCCAGAATTTATCCTGTTGCACGAAAGTGAGAGAGCAGATTTTGTAACAATTGCCACTGATAGAGAGTCAAGAAGCTGCTTCTTGCCATGTTAGGAATGCAAGTTCTCTAATGTTTGCCAGCATTTTTTGAAAAGTGGTTAACACACCAACATTTTTGTCACTGAAGCAATCAGATCTAAGTACAGATGACAAGCAAAATCTCCACGATATGCCAGGACAGCTGAATCTTAGAAGCCCTGTGAACACTCAAAGATCTTCTGAACCCAGAGGCAGAAACAGTGAAGCATTTGTCTGTGCTTCCCCCTTCAGGCAAGTTGCAAAGAAATCTTTCGAAGCACCTTTACTGACTACCCTAGGTTTACCAGTGACAGTAAATGGTCTCTGATGCTCAAGTGTCCACAGTCATCCCAAGATTAGGTGGCTATGTAACAAATTCAGAGTTCATTACTGCTGCCCGCTGAAGTTTAACTTTGTTAGCAAAACACTGGCTGAGGCACTCATCACAGCAACATATGCCTGAAAGAAGCTCTTGAAGTAGTGGTGAAGCACTTGTTTAACATTCATTTCATAGGAATTTCACTTTTTGGCATAGCAAGATACATTACAGCTCACTGCTCTTCCCCCTGTAATATTTAGGGTGTCTAAAAATGTTTGTAGTATGTTTGTCTCATGAGGTCTCCAGTTAACCTTAGATCTAATTACAAGTTGCACATAGAGGTTCATACATGAAAGTAATAAAACTCCCAAGCCTAACAACAAGTAAACTTGTTATTTCAGAAGGTGTAGGAACACCCAGGCAGGTATGCACGCTATATATAAAAGCAACATAGCCTTTATTAAATCTTTGCTATAATCTGAAACTGAAAGCGCTCTTATTATTTCTAGATATCACAGGGAGTTAATACCTTCTTAAGAAATAAAAAACAAGTCCATTCATAACTATGGAGCCTCAACCAGCACTTTCATAACAACTTTGCTTGAACTTTGCAGTTACTCCTGACATCTTTAGTCCACTTTTCTCTTGATATATAATACATATACTTCTGTTTTAGGCTGTCATGCTGTGTTGGTTCTCTGAGCCTTGTATATATTGTATACTGCCAGCTATGAAGTCATGCTAAGATTGTGAAATACATCAAAGCAAGGACATTCAAAGTTTCTTCAGGCATTCTCATCTCATTTCCTCCTTCTCTGCCTTAGCTGTAGTTTATGTTGCACTAAATTCAGGCATGAGCCTGAGATTCTGGTAATCCATCAAAAGAATAAGATGCAGACTTTAAAGACATTTTTCAGAAGTACTGTTAGTGGGCAAACCTCAAAGGCATTGCTGAAAACACCCAGTATATTCACTAAACCTCAAGTCTTTGTGACAGTCTTTTTGGAATCAGCTGGCATCTTGCTTTTTCTTCTCCCAAGTAATATGAAATATTTCATGCTTTTGGAAATTAAAATGCAGTTTTAGTGGTGGTTTTGTTGTTTTGTTTTTTTTAAACTCAGATGAAATTCCAAGTGGGTACATCTGCCTTGATTAACATTACTTGTGACATATGTTACTTGTGAAACTTGGATATAAGTGGACATGCCAGTAGAGTTAAAAATAAATTTCAGAACTGGTAACACCTCAACATTTAGGTTACTACTTCGACTTTTTTCACTTACAGGTCCATACGCTGTTAAAACAGATCTTTAGGTCACATCACTGAACAGCCCAAGAAAAAGCTTTGGTTAAAGTTGTTCACCACCCACCGTTAAATTCCGTATTACTTTTAAAGCCTGTTTTGCTACCAACATAAAGAAAAAATGTTATTCTCGATGAGGATGTTAAATTTTCTTGATAGTTTACATGTCAGCTGACATCAAGTTGCTTTCTATTGCACTATAAATTGCATTGGTTTTTCTAACTATTCAGCCTGTCTTAGCATCAGAGGAAGATAAGAGGTCCCAGAGACCTGGTATTTCCAGTAGAGTTCATCTATGTGCTCCTACTTGATCAATTTGCCAAAATAGCATTGATCATTGTCTCTATTTCTACAGTGACTCCAAACATCCCCCCCTCACAGGCTGCTATTCTTTTCTTCTAGGAGCCACCTAATAGCAGCTTGGATACTTTAAAACCTGCTGTGTTTCCTTTCTTTCTAACAGAGCGGATATATTCCATGAACACACTAATCCATCACAAAAGCACACCTGTAGCTAGGACACAATCTATGCAAATTAACAGGGTATATCAGCACTGAAGCTTGGGCTATTCTGATTGATCTCACTATTGTCACAGCCAAGGTTGTGTCCAACTCGCATACAATGACATGAAGAGTTTGCTAGTGGCAGCGACCAACAATTTAGTGGAAGCTCAGGAATTATTGCCATCACGTGGCAACACAACAATCTTCTGGCTTTTAAATAGATTGAGCACTAACTCACTCTCCCACTGCAGCTCGTAACACTACCACACAAGGCAATGAAACTGGGAGATCTCATCCATTTTAATTTTTTTTATGTTTTCAGATGAAAGAGACATTAAAATACTAAACCATAGCTGTACTTACGCTGTGGGCTGGCAAACTGATTCCTACTTCAACCTAGCTGTAAAAAATACACTCTGAATAACCACTAGCTATATGGGATGTTACTTTCTACCACCTGCAGCTTCTTTAATCAGTTTGCTCCACTAAATGTTGGCTCATCAGCTGATACCACTTTCACTCATTGCTGAGCCAACAAACACCAGTTAAAGCCATCTCATTTACTTAATAGAACAACTAAAATGAAACTGAACAGCATTTTTCATTATGATAAAAATGGTGTTCATTATGAATGTGTTCACCATTGCACACCAGAGTTACCAGAAAGTTTACAGACAAGTTTTCCCCAGGAGGGAAGATTCACAATGCTCTTCCATTGCTTTAAAAATATACATGCTGTTACTTACAATATTTCAGGTTAGCAGCCATACTAGTAAGACAATTTTATACTGCATCTGGCATACTTTAAAGGCTCATTGTATATTTTAAATTCAGTGACTTAAAAGAAAGAGTGCAACAGTGGCCAGACTTTCATCGACCTAATTGCTCATCAAATTTAAGAATGACAAGCTGCTTTTCCTTGCAATTATACTAAACTTTTCAGGAACTCGGCTTTCAGGAGCTGAATGCATGTAAGTTACTGGGGGTGGGTTTTGGTTGTTTTAATGATTCCACAAATAAAGCAAAAGGAAGAACTGTGTATGGGTTTTGGGATTATTTTTTTTCCTCTGAATTATTATTAAACAAATATAATTTGTGGTCTTGATGAAGTTGATGGAACCATTACCCACACCCCCATTCAGATCAGCTAACACTTCTGCTGATGCATTTTTCTCTGATGGGACTTTCCAAGAAATCAAGGCAAAAATGCAAATACAGTTAATATTTCATTTTTCTCAATATTATCTTGCCTTCTTTGTCTTTCTGTTACCCAAGGAACCAGATGGTCAGGAGTGTTTCTGAGACACAGCTCCAAGAGACCCTTATTGTATTATGGCTAACACCAAGCTCTCTTCAAGGTTCACTGTTGGTCTCTACAGCCCACTTAATTGGATGATTCTTATCGCTGTCCATGCTGTCAAAGTGACCAGACAATATTATCTTCAGAAATATTAATCTACCACATATTAAAAAGCAAAGCACTTTGGAGCAAATCCAGCCAGCAGCAAATCACAGTTCTCCTCCTATGCCTCTTGCTAATGGCAGTATCAGCTCTGTAATACTCAGTCTCACGTTGCTCTTGAGAGGCTACCACAGTCCTACTCTGCTTCCCAGTTATACAAACCCCTGCTCTTTAGTGAAACCAGAATTTACAACAATCCTAGCTCTCCCTTGTTCATCAACTGACTCCATTGGCTCTCTATAACAAGAGGGGACAGATCTTTTGTTTGCTTTCCAAGAGTAACAATGAACCTCGCCCACTCTTAGGGCATTTCTCAACATGTCCTAAAGCAATTTGTCACATTATGCATTGATTGCTTTCCTAGCTTTCTATAAAAAGCCAACATACTCTTTTAATTATGGAATACAAACAAAGGCATGGGCACTTCAGAAGGAAAAGAGCATGGGGGGTTGTTTGGGCTTTTTAAACTTTCTTCTGCTGCCCTCCTACCAACTTTTTTTTTTTAATAAGGTAACTAGATAGACTTCCTATGCATTCTCCTGCATGTAGTTAGAAATGAAAAAATCTAACGGAACTACTTACTCTAAAGGACAGAAAAGCATAAGGAAAAGGCTATTGTACAGTCCACTGGAATGCAGAAGAGTCTTTGCAGAGTTGGGACAAATGTTTACTATTCAGAAAAGCTGGAGTTTAAAGTCACATTAACTTTTCCAATTATTTTTTCCCCTCTCTATTTAGATAGCTATACAACAACTCAAACCCAATGTAAAATAATGTCAAATAGAGAACAAAGACAATCCAGTTCACATCAGATTTTGACACATCTTTACAGCATTCTTTAGGCCAATTTAGAGAGCCACTGAAGTTCTTTGAACTATTCATGGAGCAGGGAATTGCACGAACCAAGCAAGTATGAATAAGTACTTGCATGAACCAAGCACTAGCAGATAGCTCACAGACAACTATCCCTTATTTGAGCTACTCTAAGCTAGTAACAGCAGCAACAATTTCAAACTAACCTGCCACACAAAGCACTTAGCACTGAAAAGGTGCAAGTAGTAGTATATTATCTACCATTTCAAAAGGCTGTAAGTCACCCAAAATCACAATTTATAAATGACGTCAGTAAGTAATAACTGACACAGTTCAACGTGTTGTAACGTGCAAAAATTTACTTTGTAATGGACAAAGGAAGCCAAAGCTATAATCTAGCAGCATGTTTTTTGTGGAAATTCAGAAGAAATGTGTTCTCTACTGATAAAGTTATCTTTCAGCTTGCATCCTAACCATGATCTATCTGTCTTGTTCATAAAGAATCAGAATACATTTTTAGTTTTACTATGAAGAAGCCTCCAATACAAATAAAATCACCTTTTATTGATATGGGTCTAACCATTGCACTAAACCACCCCTTCTTTCACAAGTGCCAGCAGTAGGATTGTTTGGTGCAAGCCAAAAGCACCTACAGCAAAACTTGGGGTTGGAAGTGAAAAGAGAAGAGGAAGAACAGTTTTTGGAAGTTAGTACTAGATCTATGTGCAGAGAAGACCAGCAGCCAGATAAATACACTTTAATGAATACTTGAGAACCAGGAAATTACAGGGCTTATGATTTTATCATACCTGCTCCTTCTATGAAGCCTTGAAAGGAGCCGATTTTGTGATACTTGTTAGTTTTCAATTGAAAAAGTCCTTGAGGGTGTCAGTTCAGCAGGTGGAATTACCCTGAATCCAATAAAAACCTGAAGGAGACACTGCTTCAGTGGCATAAACTGAGGACTAAAGCTCATAAGCTGTTCTCAATGCTACAAAAAAAGGAAAGTGCGCAGAGAATAATGCGTTTTTGCAACTTGGATTCTCTTTTCAAAGAAATTAAATGCAATCAAGCACCAATTCACAGGTACAAGGTTCCTGTAAACAACTATGACCCTCTACGACCCCAGCTGTAAGACTACTTGTTTGCAATCACAGTCTAAAATAAAAACGAAGAATGCAGAATATACTGAAGGGAAAAAAAAATAGCAACAAAGCAAGGCTGAAGACAACATAAAACATTCCATGATTCCATGAATAAGTTTGAAATCTCACAAAAATTCTTACATACAAACCCAAATGGTATCATAGTCTACTTGAAATTGAGAAATAACTACAAATTAAAGGACCAAGAATATGCCAAAATATAAATATTTTAATGACATTTGGGGAGGGTGAGGGGGAGAAGAATGTATAGCTCACTCGCTGGTACATGTTTAAAAAGCAGTTTCACCACTTGTAGGTTGACAATCTAAAGCTCTTACCAAGAGTATGGCCAGTCCCAGTCATACAGAAATAGTGAACTCACATCCAAAAATAGAGTGAAATAGTAGAGTTTGTTAAAAAATAAAAAAGAAACAAGTGACAAAACCCAAACAAGGAGGGATTCTTATTTGTTTTATGTTTGAGCTCAGGTTCATATTTTCAAATGACTTTTTCTTCCATTTTTTCTTTATTCCTTGCATAATGACAAGCGACTTGTCATAACTGGGCCCTATTGATCCATGGTAATCGGGAACTCAGTCAGACTAAGCAAGAAAGATTTGCTTAAACGTAGGCTTAAACTTGAATCTTGATGGCAGGGCAAAGGGAAACACAGTCACATTAGTAAAAATCAAGAACAAATATGCTTTCAAGGACAGCTGTTCACCTAACCAGGCACAAGTGGTTTGTTCATTGCTAAGAACCAGAAAACAGCCCTTGGTCTGCTCTACTGGCACCACAGACAAAGCCTCCATGCACAGGCTCTGACTGGAGGCTACCAGGAGTTGCATAAGGCACCAGGGGTCCCAGCACAAGAAGAGGGCTGCGCTACCAGCAAAGTGGGGTGATGGGGAGGAAGAAAGCAGGATTACATGTATCTCAGGCACATGTGGCATCCAAAGAAGCTTTAAGGACTGAATTTATATAACAAGAAGTAAACAAGAGGAATACAGGGCAAAGATCCAACAGCCACATTTATATCAACCCTAACAGGTAGAGTAAGCAATGGAAAGACACGTTAAATATGACTATTACCTAAAGAGATTCTTTCACACACTTCCAAAAGAGCCTTATGGGGTTCCAAGTGGATGAACAAGGTCTTCAGAAGAGAAAAATTGCCCAATGACTGTGACCAACAAACAAGTTTTTGCCCAGTCACTTCTTCCTGAAGCCATACTGCAAGAGATCTATGGATTTTTGAAACCTTTCTTTGTAGTCATGCACAAAAAGCAAAATCCAGGAAGCCTCCTGGTTCTTGAGGTTGAATTTCCTACAACGTGTACATGAATATTCATAGGCATCTCATGGATTAATTCATATATTTAATCACTTTTTCATTGGCGATGCCTGTTGTGTCTTACTCTTCACATTTTCTCTCCTAGATCAGTACTGGCTTTTTTGTTATCACTGATATTTGTTGCTTGAAAAAAGAAATTAAGATGAAATTAATTTCTGGAAATTTGTCAGAGAAAGATATCTAAGTCTTTAATAGCATTGGACAATCAGCTTACGTTCGTCCCTCAGCATCAAGAGCTAATAAATAGATATTAGAATTTGAATTAAAGATAATCCTGAAAAAGACAGGAATGGAAAACAGCACGAGTTTTGTATGATCTAAAGACAAAGTGGAAGAAAGAAAAAAACCAAAACCATTTCCACAATTACATCACTGGATTCATATAGCAAATGAAGAAATGAGTGTCTGGGTTTTAATGGCATTTTCACTTCACTGGGTGGGGATCACATTTTATACCCTGTAGCAACATGAAGTGTAAAGTTCATAGTATATAGTATTCTACATACATAGAACAGCCCATAGTATACAGTATAGCATTATGCATATTAGTATATAGAATAACTAGATTTCATTATTAACCTGTGTTCCGAGCCTAGGTTTCTATTCAGAGTAATCAAGCTCCTATTTATTTAGTACTCAGTACAAGCATGTCTCCTTTCATGATCAGTTTTTGGTGAGTCATGCTGTATTCAAATGAAAACTTAAACTGTATTAGTTAAGATGCAGAGAAACCCATAACGCTGAGTCTTAGGAAAATTAGGGTAAACTAGAGACATAACCCAAATGGTAGGGCAAAAAAGCAACCAAATAAATCCAAACACCTCACTGCGTGACATTACTTTAGCAGGGTTACTCCTGATCAAGACCTATACGTGGAAAACTTCTGAGAAAGTGTTCTTGCTACTGAAAGGAGCACTAGAGACACCAGCAAACTGGATCTTGCACCTATGCACTGCACTTCTCCTGTCCTTCATTTAGAAAGGTTCAGAGTGTTCCCCAAGATTATCTACCTACCTTCACATTTTCTCAGGTCTGGACTAGACAGCCGTTGCTTCTGACCTAAATAGCAATAATTTCAGTGATGGAACATGGCAACTTTTTAACCAGTATGCAGCAGCAACTCTATACAGCCAGTTACAATAGGGAGAAGATAGTAGACTATTAACACAAATCACAGTTCAGCTGGGGGAATAAGAGCAGGATTTTTGTCTCTCAAGCAGCCTAGTTCTCCTTTTACAAGGAAAGAACCGTACAGGTCCTGGAGCGGGAACAGCCTGAATGGTTAGCAGCTCCTCTGTAAAGACTGGGGTCCTGGTGGACAGGAAGTTAAACATTAGTGATCCGCACAACCTGGCAACAATGAAGGCTAATGGCATAATGCAGCTGTACCAACCAGAGCATCACCAGTTTTCTAGGGAAATGATTACGCTTCATTAATTAAGGAAATATATCTTGGCTCTGAATTCAGTGTTGTGCAACCTTCTAAGGTCCCTTCCAACCTGACTGATTTTTATTAGTGTCACCAGATTGCCAGGATCACGATGGTAATTACAGAGACCACTTCTAGCAGTGCAGCACCTCCCAAAGTAAAAACCATCTACTTCTGCAAACTATTGTGTCCCAGGAGGTTTCCTGTCCAAGATCTAGCCTCACTTGGCTCTACCTTGCTTTGAGATCAGACAAGATCTCTATATTATCATTAAGTATTTTTCTAAAGAATAGCACCTATCACACTAGCCAAGTTAGTCGATCCTAACAAAATCCATGCCAGCATATTTGAAAGATTACATATATTCACTCATTTCATACAATTACTATGATGTTTTTACTGGAAAACTCTTGCATTCCTCAGATTCTCAGTGCTTTTCCTTGCAAAGAGACCTACAAGCACAGAACATTGTTTCTTTTGTTTCACATCACCAAAATGAGTACAATCAACCCCATGAGATTTCAAGACATTTATCAAGAGTCAAGCCAGAGCTATAGAAGTTGTCTGGTGAAAAGCAACGGTCACTATGTTTATCATACATTTGATGGAAGAAAAAAAAAAGAAAAAGCTGCTCACCCGTAGTAATGCTTTCTCTAAAAACTACCAGCTGAACTGAGGAGAGAGTTACTCACTATATCAGACCATTGATTTATATTGTCCAAATGCACACACTCAGCTAAAACATTCTATTCAACCACCATTCACCACCAACTCAATTATACGTGACACAGCTGTATCTACACCAGGGTTGTGGCAGAAACAGTAGTATCTCCACGTCCCTGGTGTGCCAGAGGGAGCAGAATGAGGAGGGGGAAATGACACTCAAATATTTAATAGCAGTTCAAAAATTTGTTGAGTGCGATTACTACATTCCAGATAACAGATTAAAATGACTTCATACTTCAAGCATCTCATAGTGTTTAAAGGATTACAATAGGTAAGTATTCCTTTAAGGAAGCACCACATGGGATCACTTATTATGAAGTCAGACCTCAAATTAAACACATGGAAAAGAGAAATGCTTTGGTAATTTACTCTACGCCTACCTCTAAAACTCCCCGTTTCATCTTCTGCGCTGCCTGCTCAGTTCTGTGTCAAATCGTGTCCTAATGTACTCTTAAGTCCTGCCTGTCTCTTGTTACCGCACAGGCGTGTGCCAGGCGGCAAGCCAGCTGGAGGCATACATGGGGATGGCTAACCAACACCAGCCGGTTCTCTGCCTCCTGTAGTCAGTGTGATCCACTGAGGCAGCAGAACCACACCTCACCTCCATACCCTAATCAGGAGCACACCTGCCTTACACAGGTGTCAGGCATTGGTCTTCAAGCTGGTGCAGTTTCATCCAGAATAAAGACCATTTCAGTAGCTGAACTAATTCACTCCAACCTCAAGTTTTCCATGCAAACTTCTCTTTTTCTTGTAAACTTGCTGAAGTTCTTCCTTGTGTAAATGAGCAAAAAAAAAAAAAAACTATTTATGAGGCCGACCTACTTGCATAAGTTCAAGATTAACTAAATAGAAGAGTTTAAAAATACAGTACTTTAACCATTTCCTATTCATACGTGGCATTTTAAGATCCGCATGAATATACAGGAGGAACTCTTTGAAAAGCACTAACCCCTCCACCCCTCATCTGTACAAATTCCTTTTTGGCTTTGAACTCCACCACCTCCACCAATGCCCATGATGAACTCAGACCAACACAGATTACAGTGGCAAACATTACTTCCCTATAAGCAACTCAGTACTTCCCTATAAGCAACTCAGCCACAGCATCCCCAGCTTTCTCTTCCCTACGCATCAGCAGATACAAAACACACCGCAGAGCTGCACATACTTGTGACCACAGAGACCTCTCCACTCAGTACCTCCAGGACTGTATTCATCTCTGGGTTACTAAGGCCCAAAGTGAGGTATTTAACTGTATTGGGCAGGTTATTTGACAGTCCACATACCAAAATGTGTGTACAATTTAAAGCCACACAGCACATACAACTTACCTCAGAGAATCGTAGAGCCAGAGGAATAAATCACTACTCTTCACACAAACCTAAACCCCTCTCTCTGCTAGATGAAAAATCCCACACAGAGCAGACCTACACTCACCCCCACACACCCTCAAATAAGGGAGCAAAGCCTCCTCATGGCATGCCAGCAGCTCCCAGGAGCACCCCCTCTTCGGTTGCCATCACCTGTGTAGCACAGGTGGTGGGAATCAAAGCCTAAATCACCACTTAGCCACATTTCTGCCGGTTCAGAAAGATAACAGCATCACATCAACAACGCTTTACAGCTGGAATAAATGCCTCTGTGCATGTCTCAGAACAAACCACGTTTTTTCTTTCTACTGTTTTATTTGCAAGACTATAAACAAAACTGTTTATTTTAAAAGTGAAGAGAGGTGGGCTTTCCTCACAGAGCTCTAAAACTCTCCAACATTCCCTTGTATCATCTGGGTGCATGATCTAAAAAGTTTGCAAGAAGGTTATAGAAGGTTATAGTTTTTCTTGTGGGAATCAGGTTCCCTTCTCTCAAGTCTTCATTTCTATTGTCCTTACAATGTCCGGTCTTAAGGATTAGCCCAAGAGAGCAAAGCTAATTAGCCCCTATCCAACTTACTCAGTCTGAGCCACTTTCCTTATACTTTTCCATGCTTTCTAGAAAACTATGGTGAAGTAAGAATTTGACATTTCCTTAAAATGCATGTTTTGTTGGGACTGATACTTTTAACAACAGGGTGAAGACACCACATTAGCTATAATACTCACTGCTGCTTTACGGTGAGTGTGAAACCACTGTCAAAGCAGCAGCAGTAGAGAAGGGGGTGAGCACCGTGGAGCAGCACGTGCCCATTTCTCTGTAGTTCTCATCCCATTAGAGAGGCTGGGCACTTCTCCTTCCTTACACATGCACAAGTGCATACGCTGTGTTAAGCTGCTCGCTTTTTCACTGGAAGTTGTCTCCCGCAGTTACTGAGGTGGGGCATCTTTAAGATAACTGGGAACAGTCAAGTGTTTTACAGCGCCAAAAGAAATTAATACAGTCTATCAGGAGTCAGCAGAGATATTTCCATTGGCAATCAGGAACATCATTAATAACATTTTGAAAAGTTCGAGTAGAATCCCTCATTACCTCAGTAATCCTGGAAGGAGAAAAAGCCAAGAAACTTGCATGTTTGAAATTTCAGTTACATAATTTCCTTCACGTTTCACAAGAGACAATTCTGCTTGCCTTTTCCCATGTAGTATGAGAGCCAAAGTTTTCTCATGCATTTCATTCCAAGTTTGTGCTCTATTTTATACCTTCATTAGTATATAACCTTTGTGGTTATATGCTCTTGTACACTACGGTCCATTGCACTGAACTATGTATTCTCACTTTTAAGACTAACATATGAAAAAAAAGGTCATGGATCAGTTTTAAAATAAATTGTAGAGTGAGCTGTGGATACAGACACGCGATACACAGTTTGAATAGCCAACATCCTATGCTTTTTAAGCAAAACTTATCTTCAGTAGCCGTTCTGCTCCTTCAAGCAAGAAAACCTGAGTTTCTGAAGTTACCTCTTAGCATGTACTTCTCTTCACTTATTATTTATATGCTTATCATTAATATACAAGTTATATGGCTGTACATGTTTTCTGCTGTTTCTATTTCTCTTTTAAAAAATAAGGTTTTGACACATGATATAGTAGGAAACATGGTGGAAAGTACCTGTGGTTAGTCTGAAAAACAGCAATGTTTGGACAGGGTTCATTTTTATGCAGAGCACCATGGAAAGACACTCAGGAAAGTGCCTCAGGAGCTGAAGTGTCTCAAGGCCCCACTTCTCCATTAACTGAGCTCCTCTTGTCGCGTTATTACTTATATAAAAGGAACAGGTCTACATCTGAAATACAGCCACCTACAGAGGGAACAAGGGCAGCAGTTAGAATACACCAATTCCTGATACGAAAAAATTGTTGGTACAAACCCTTCTGTATTAGTGGTCTGAACACGTTAAAGTTCAGCAAAATAGTGGATTTCATGCAGACATCTTTCAATTGTACTTGATAAATTGTTATATAGCCCTTCACTAGCCTTCACATTTTGTCTTTCAACTTCTTTGATATTGAATCACACCTTTCTGCTTTACCTTGTTTTTTCTACTGTTTACTACTGTCACTGTGTCCTGCTCAACCAATGCCTAATTTGCCAACAGAGCTCAGGGTCTGTTTGCTTCTCCTGTATATCCTTTTGTTCCACATGTCAAGGATCCCTATAAATTATCTATGGGTCCTTTAACATGTAACCTATTACTCGCCATCTCATGGTTTGAAATTCTGAAAATTCACCTTTTATGTCAGCAGAACTGAAATGTGAGAGATAACTGCTGTCATGCCTGTACCGCTTCTTTCCCAAACTTGCCTCACTCTTGATGAGTTCTTTTATTCTGGGAACAGAAACAGGAACTTGTTCAATTACAAGAAATTTCTCTACCATCAAATTAAACGCGAGTCTTCTACCACCACCAATACAAGTATTTACATTCTTTTAAAACCCACTGCTTCACAATGAAGTATGTCCATCCCATTAGTGGCTTCCAGTTGTCCCTGAATTACGGTTCAACCTAATGTATTTACTTGACTTTTTTTTTTAAAAAAAAAAAAAAAAAAAGCACTGCACCAGAACAGGATGTCCTACAAGAACTGGCAGTGAAACCTGTGATCATTAAAAATCCAGTACTACATTTTGCAACATTTTTGATGAATCACTGGATAAATATTTGGCCTGAGCATGATTTCTGCAAGCTTCAATTGACTTTTCTCACTCTATTTTCTTGTCCCTTGATGCTTTGATCTTGTGTAAAAAGAAGAATGGACCATAAAAACACTTAAACAGATATTCTGGCTTCACAGAACATGTTTTTTCCATTTTGACAGTTTTTAATATGGTTTCTGATTTCTTGAAGAACTGTAAAAAGAGAAACTGTGATTTCCCAAAAAAGAAAAAAAAAAAGAAAAACAAAAGAAGTATATCCAAAAGAGTTATAAAATATATTTGAGGATATTCCAGTTAAAGTTCATCAAAACAAGTATCTCAAGATGTATGTTATGAAATGGATATAGAATCTATAAAGAATAGCTATAATTGTACACTGAAAATGAAGGCTTTTTATACAGTCATAAAATTACACTCCATTAAAAAGATCTACAATGAATGCAGAAAGATTTGCTGAGGGTGGAGAAGGAAAATATGAAATACATTAAACAGATATTAAATAAGATAAACACAGAAATTAATTTTGAAGTTAGAAAAATTGAAAGACAGCTGAAACTGAGAGGGAAAGCACTGTGCTGCTTACAAATCATGCAACTGTTAGTTTAGTTTTCTCCTTATACCATTTTTATTCTTGTTTTTCTCTGTAGCGTGCCAAAGTTATCACTAGTTTTTATTGCTGACTAAGCTATCAAAGACTATAGAGCCATATCAAAACTAAATTATCCATTGTCTACTAGGACAAAAACAACCAAGATGAGAAAAATAAACATCCATGATACATAAGAGAAATTTATCTATACTTTAAAAAAAAAATCAAAATAAAACAACAAACGAACTTCCCTACAGATACCCCAAGTTTTCTGATTGCCAAGGTAATAGCTTTGATGAGGACCAGCAAGGCAGTGAAGAAAATGTAGTTTAAAGTTTCTTGTTATTTCTTTTCTTACTGAGATACGTTAAAAGGCACACTTCCAAACCAACGTCTTATAAACTGCTCACACATTTGTACGCTTTGGCGTAATATAATTTGATGTAGCCAAATGATTATTACAGTCTCAGAAAAAGTTCATACCCAATACATGCATGCAGTTTTAGTTTTCAGTTTCACAGTTTAACTTTGTCAAGAAGTTTTTAGTTTCTTGATGAAATAGTTTGGCCTCCAAGTTATGTCTGAGGGTCCTGCTTTTAATACATGCCTTTGCAAAAGAATCTCTAGAGACAAGAATCAGACACGCACTGTAACCCATCGTTTTTTGAAAAGCAGCAATTTTTCT
Source organism: Rhinoptilus africanus (assembly GCA_013400135.1). Classification (NCBI taxonomy): domain Eukaryota; kingdom Metazoa; phylum Chordata; class Aves; order Charadriiformes; family Glareolidae; genus Rhinoptilus; species Rhinoptilus africanus. Next base: position 159,965 of record VXBO01002416.1, on the reverse strand, counting down.
CTCAATGTCTACGCATAACTAAAACATTGTGCATCTTAAAGGCTGTATAGATATAATCCAAAAATGAAAACCATCAGGATAACTGTTCATATCTAGCAATTGCTGAACCCCCAACCTGGCAGGTAAGAATCCACAGATATCATTGCTAGAACTGTCCGTCAAGAAACCCAGCAAGGCCAGTGCCTTTCCCCATTGCACATCCAACACGACACTTTTGTGATGGGAACCATTTCCTTGGGGCCTCAAGGTGCGATGTCTAAAGTTGTTCCAACAAAGATTGAATGATCATTTTTAGCAAGGAGTAACTCAACTTCATAAGTTGCATTAGTCTTAATGAGATACAAGATAGGGATTGGAGGGGCCAGTAGAAGACAGAAGCAATTTAAATCTCCAGTGAGAAAACCACCAGTATTCATCAACACACAGAGGTCTTGTGACCTGAGCATTGAGCTCAGGTCCTGAGCAATGCTTGAAATAGTTAATGTTGACTGCGACTCTCAGATAAATGAAGTAGGAATATGGGAGAATTCCTTTACTTGGGACCACCAACCAATACCAAATCCCTGACTGGGAGTGATGGAAGAAAACCTATTAACAAAGAGGAAAAACGTTCTTTCATTGGCTTGAAAAAGCTGTGAAATTTGTCTATCTTGTCTGCTATTCTCAGTTACAGAATACCAGCACTCCTTGTGCTCTTGTACACAGAATATATGACCTAAGAAAAATGAGTACTAGGAGGGGGGAAAAAAGGCACTCAAAGATAGTATCTTTTGTCATTGACAAAACACTTGTCTCCCCTTTCTTGAGAAGTTCAGAAAAGCGCTGCTTTTTATCCTTTCAATAAATATTTTTCTCTCTCTCAATTCAGACTATTAAAAAATAATAAGAGGAATATAATACAACTTTAAATGAGAGTTTATATACCACATGCTTTATGACAGCTGCTTTTATTTCACTTTAGATTAACAAAGCCTTTATGTTGAGACTTTGGAGCTGACCTTACAAAGCAGCAATACCATTAGCCCTGAAGCACATGTTTCCCATTTAATGTTTCTGAGGTAACATTCTTTGTGAAAGCGAGAGAAATGAGAACGCAAACTTGCAGGAAAAATAAAAGTCTGAGCGTCCTCCTTTTGAACAGAATTAAAGTCTGTTTGGACACTTGAAAATATGAAGTGAGAGGCCATGGCCTTACAAAGAGTTTCTCAATATGATCCCAAGAGTTACAGTGTTCAGCTTTCCTTTAGTATGCCATAGCTCATTGTCATTTCCTCTCAAGAGGCTGAACATATTTTGCCATCTCAATTTGAAGTGAAAGGTCTCACTTACATCAATGTTATTTCAGTTTTAACCAGCATTACTCAAATGATTTATAAGCATACCCAACCAAAAGAGCACTGTTGTAGTTAATAGCGAATGAACCCAATAGAGTTATTCTGGGGTACAGCAGAAAGGAATTTGATCTGCTGTATTTGCAAGAGTCATGAGTTAATGTTATGCATGGAAATTGAACTAATCTTAATGATGTTTTACCGTTGTCATGTTCTAGTGGCTCAATGCATGAGCAATGTACTTGGTTTTTTTTCTCAATAAGCTTGAAGTACCTATACACAAATATTCCATCCTGTTTTTGTTCAATAAGTCCATGCATTGAGACCTGCTCAGTATTCTTCAGCTACTGGCACAGTCACAAGTTTATGCTTTAAACTCTTTCTACACTCTTTTCAGTTGGCGAACCTGAAAAGCTACAGACTAGAGAATCTACAAGGTTCAAGGTGGACTCAGAGGAGACTGACAAATGCAGGAAAGAGCTGCACAGGGGCACAGTTTGGTAGCCAGCGGATGCTCTTTGTATTTAGGGCCTTGCCAAAGGAAAGAAAAACTGAGTGCACAGGAAAAGGACAAAAACTGTATGACAAAGTCATTGCTAAAATTCGCATTTATGCCAGTGGAAGTTGGATCAATGTTCCTGTAAACATATGGCCTTTCACTCAAAGCAAGTCTCCCTTCTGAAATACTCTTCTGCAAAACCTTCCAATAGTAATTATGCAGGATTTGCTGGAGCTGCAGCCAGGTTCCAAAGGCTAGAGACCACCCCTGCACTGTTATCTGGGACCAGCTTAGAATGGAGACATGAAACTTTTTTTTTTTCCAAAGAAGGAGACAAAAAGTTTGTTTGTTACATCCACGTTTAAACACTTAAATTTGTAATTCTAATTGAAAACTGCAACATTTGTCCCTTCCTGCTGACTCAAATGAGAATTCTTGGATGCTAAGCACTTCTGGAAATTGGAGACCTTATTTAGGGGGCAAGACAATGAAAGAGCAGTCTACTTGGAGCATCCCTCTGTGACAGTCTTGTCCTAAGCCTGGGAAGTTCCAGCTGCTTTTTACCCCAAGAATAATGCTAATTTTCAGAGAAACCCACCACCAGCTGCACAATACCTCCTCCTAATCTTGCAAACAGTCTGAATTTACATTCCTGATATCAGATAAAAATACACAAGTTTTCTAAGGCTTAAAAAAAATAAAAAATACATATATTTTTTTAAAAGTGTGGTCACTTTAACCTACACTAAGCAAAGCTGAACAATCTTACTATTTGTTTCACCACATCCATTTCCTCACACTTACATATTCTCTAGACTCACGTTAGACTTCTCCAACCAGTAAACCAACAAGCGAACAAACCAGAGTCCTTCTCCTGCACCACCCAGGCTAATCACGTCTTTCGTTCATAGCTTCTGCCCTACTTTGTGCTGGCTTTTCCTCACTAGTGCAACCCTTTGTCCTTTTCTGCTGGGCCTGCAGACATGCAACACTCCCTCCTATCAAAGGATGACATGTCTGCGCTCTTCCTTTTCAGTTTGGGCAAGGCTCTCTCTCCCCAACCTGCATTTTTGCCTTTTTTTTCTTTCTTTTTAATTTTTGGTTTTGTTTTGTACTGTGTAAAACCAGTATCGGGGGAAGAAGGAATAACAAAAGCATACTCATGATATTTTTGCCAACAGATAGCTGGTGTCCTTGGCAATATTCCATGTAAGAAATTACCCTCTGCCTGTACAATCCCCCAGTTCCCTCTGATATATTTAACTTCTTATTCATAACTGCTGGTTTGCTGTGTTTCACTGTAGACATAGCTGCAGTTAAGCAACTTCAATGTCTAAATTTGCATTTCAGTAAGGTTAAGCACATTCAGATCCAAGAAATCTAAGAGGTGAAACACTATAAACACAAGTCACTCACGTGCAAGGGCAGATTTAAGTACCCAATATGTCTTATTCAAATTATGGTCTGAATTACCACATCATCCTTGGACTAAGGTCCAAAAAAGGCTATTTTTACCACATTACAGTCCAAATCACAATTTTTCTACCAACTTTTTTCCATTTTTAATTACAAACTGTGGGGAAATCCCCTCTTCCCCCTCCCCCCCCTTTTTTTTCTCTGTTTTCTTTAATAGCTGCTCTTGTTATCATTAAATGCTATAAAACAGGCCAATATTTAGATTTCTGTTCAGTTTTCTGTGTTTGAATTGGTCATTTTGAGTTAATTCTTTTTGATGTCTAGAAAATCATCTTTCTTCATGCTGTTTGTATTCAAATGCAAAAAAATTAATAATCTGTGATTCTTTTGGAGTGCTATGAATAAGCATGGACATGTTGGGACAGGAAATGCATACATGCCACTACAATTAAAAAAGACTAATTTGTTAGCAATTCCGTAATATTCCCCAAATGCAGAAATTCTAAACAGTGTGAAGTCATCTTCATAACTTCTCTTCTCTTTTCAGCTGCCAGGGTCCACAAGCTGAGTCTTCTATAACAGTGATTATCGTGGAGGGTGAGCCAGCATGCCAAATTTTGTGGACTAACATTGAACACCGCAGCACTAATCAGTACGATCTAGTGCATATTTCACACAACCACTGAATCTCCCTTCTACTAAAAGAGACTCTTTTCTGTAAACTCCTTCCATAATATGATTTCTCACACTTTCTCAGCATGCTGTGGGAGATGCTGGGCTTTTTTAACAAATCCATTTGCAAAGCCTGTCAGTTCCCTGTGCTAGTGGTAGGTTAAGAACTGCAGCCTTAAGAAGCTGCTTCTTATCATTTTTGAGAAAGTGTCTATTTTATTTATTTCTACAATGAAGTTGTATGTTCGAAGGATTGAGAAAATACAGAAAAAAAGCGCTGTACTTAGACCTCTTACAGAATGACTGAAGTCTTCATCCCACTCCCCAGCCTCCAGCGAACTCTCTCACATGCTACCAGAAGACAACCTAATTTATATCCAAACAGCTTAAGGGATGGTATCAGAGATGTACCAAATAACTATGCACAGACTTCTAATTAAAAGGAAGATTTCTCCTCCAGCGTCTGTTTAGGCTGTCTCTCTGTAGCAACCTATTTAACATATGTTCCATAGAGCTTCACTATAGGCCTTCAGAACCCCCTCAGGAAGCACCAAAACTCAACTAACTGTTGAATTTTGTCACTAGTTTGTCTTTTCTAAAGGAAGCTAATAATTTAGCCGCTGAATCCTAATTGCATACATGCTAAAGAGAGGATGGATTTATTCTTTTGCTAGAACAAGAACTCTCAAAAACAGTTTAAAGTCCAAAACTTGCCAGAAAACAACACCAAAAGAAGATCACGGGAAGGAGTTTAAGACACAGCTCTCTGACAGATGTTAAAACCAGCACATCTTCAACACAAATGCAGCAAATTTATATATAATCATCCAGTTATTCAAATCTGAAACAGGAAAAACAAAAACATGTTTTCTCTTTACACCAAGATCATAAATTAAGACATGAAAATTGGGTCTTGTGAGGTTACGGAAATGCTGACAGACGAAAGTTTTTGTTACCGCATTACAGTTTCCATCTTTTTCTTTTTTTACTTTCTTTTTATTATTCTTTTAAACAAATCTTTTTTCTCATTTGAGACAAATACCGTTTCTAAAGAAAGAGTTGTGGATGGAGACTGAAAAAATTAGTACTCTTGTTTGTTCTTCGTGGCCCATTGATGATTGTAAAATCTCAGCTGATGACAATAGGCAAGCATTGTTTGACCTACAGGGAGGCTAATGTAAAAACATAAACACACTACATAAGTTTATTTTTTCTGATTCCAAACTAAACTTCACTTGAAGCCCTCAATTATTCCTGCTGGGTCACTTAACTGGGAGACAAAACTTTGTTAACTTACTGGGAGTCACGATTTGGTCTCTGCTAGACGGCTGTCCCATGTACACCTCTGCTCTGAGAAGAGGCCTATTGAGCACTGCATGACAATAATTTATAGCTGAATTCCCACCAGCAGTGTTGCATTTGCACTGTGCTGCAGATGGAATACTCCCATCTCTCCCACAGAAGTTATTCACAGCATGACACCACATTTTAAACTCGTCTCATGGTTTAGTGCACTGTATTGTAAAAAACATCAGGGACTTAACTATTTGGATAAAAGCCACAGTTGACTACATGAAGAGGACACAATATTTTGTCTTTATCAGAGTCCACGAACTTGACAGTGAGGCCACATAATCATCAGACTTCCCTTTTGACCCCAGTTATCCCTCTCCATACAGGGAGCCCAGGCTTGCATCAGAACTGGAAGCACTGGCAAGAAACAACGTTTTCCAGGATGACAGATGTCTGATAGAGGAAGGGAAAAAAAGCAAAAAACAACCAACCAACCCCAACTCCATTTTTTGGGGCACACAGGCTGATGTCAAATATGGAATTGAACAGATGGAATTTACATGGCGCTCTTCCTGGATGGAAAGACAGTCACACAGAGAAGGAAACAAGCAAATCCTAGATGGGGAGAGAGGCAGGTGGAGGGAGCAGGAGGTCTCCTCATCCAGACTTTGAGGACCTGAAGGAGCAGTGTATTCATCGAATTTGTAGTGGCAAACCGGTTTGTAGACCTCAAGGAAAAAAAAAAAAAAAGAAAAAAACCACGAAAAAACCCAACAATCCAATAAACAATGTAAACTGACTTCTGAAAACTTTCTTCTGGTTCCGATTTGTTTCTTCATGTATCCTTAATACCCTTAAAATTTCCAGCCTTTAAGTTTTAGTGACTTAACCAGGTAAGCCGTATGACAGCAGAAGGAACTGGGTTCACGTGTCCTGTGCGCCGTGTGGAGTGCTAGACCTGGGGCCGTTTCTATCTGAAGATACTCCGCAGGAGACTTCTGCTGTGTGCAGCTGACGAAGTCTGCCAGGCAGTGACATAACAACCGTGAAGGAACCCAGGGAAAAAATCTAATCAACCTGCAACTTCTACAGACCTCTGCTGTATCTGAAGCCCAAGCGTGACTTCCATTGCTCCTAGTTATGTCAGTGCTCACTGGGACTAGGCTTCAGGTCTGCAGTCTTTGTACAGACTTTTATTTTTCTTGTCTATACTTAAAAAACTTCAATTTCAGGAGAGCAAGCAGTGATGCAGCTCTGCATTTTGCATCAACAACAGGCAGGTTTCCAGCCACTGATTAAGGTAATAGTCTATCACATTTCAAGCCCTGAAAGATCCTCGACACGTTCCACAACTTGTTTCTGAACACAGCACATTACAGAAGCTACAACACACACAGCATTGAAGAGAGGAAGCATTGCGATTCCTTAAATCCTTTCCACGCTGAAAGGCAGGTGGAGATTTTTGCCTGTTTTGTCCCCTCATGTAGAAAGGACACCAATTTAATAAGTTCCAACCTCACAGTATTTTGTGACAGTTAATATTGGAAAATTAAAGCATTAGGGTTAATGACCAAGTCTGGGGCTCATAGTCCCAAACCACACACCAGCTTTGTAACCATATACTTCACACTCTTTCCTGATACATACTATTCAGAATTTTAATAAGCCATCTACAGCAATTCCACTTCTCTAAATAACTGCATTGCCAAAGCAAGCCACGCTGGCTTGTAAGACAATTTTTACAGCATAATTCTGACATTACATGTTCAATGGCTTGACAGCATGAAATACATTGGAAGATGTCCTCAGGTTCAGCTTCCTTGGAATGTTTTAAAACTTAAAAAGTATCTGTTCAGGCTTGACGTCCACAAACTATCTTGATTATCAAAACCAAGAAAGTGTAGTATTTCTAATTAGTATTCCACTTTCTTTAAAAATGTTTAAGAAATGCTCTTTGCAACTGAGCGTATTGCCTTTAAAGTGCAAGTACGTGGAAAGAAGACAGGAAAGATTCATCACCAGCATTACACAAAAAATATCAAGTTGTTAGTTATTGGATATTTTAAGAGAAGTCATCAAGATATTTTTATCCATAGAAATACAAATACCCTGCAAAACCTGGAAAATAAGAAAATGAAGGAACCGACTACTAGATCTGTCATGAATATGCACAGATATCCATTTATTGATTAGCAAGGTGTCATTTTTACACATCCTTGAGTTGAAACTATATATGCACTGTATTCCTGAGATTCTATGAAATATCTCTTAAAGCTTAGAGTGCACAAGAGTAGCAGTGTGACCAGTCCAACCCTGTGTATTAGCACAACTTCTGTGGTTATTAGTGTTACAATGGTTATAACCTTTGCAGGGATCATGGGAATATTTTTGGAAAGTATGTCTTAAGTCATTCGGGTCCCTATGGAGCATTTTACAATATGATTAAAAAAAACATTTTTTTTTTTAAATGCAATCAAAGCTGTTATTGCCCTAAAGAAAACTGCTGCCTTCAGCTAAATCAATCCCACTACACACCTTCAAATGAGGTGAATACTCCCCATGCTATTTAGATGAGGAAACTGAGAAATTGTGCAGCTTCTCAGAATAAGGGAATGAGTATTACAGAAATAGCAGCCAGATCTGGGTTTCCTGAGCTTCCAGATATGTTCTCCACAGGACTTTTGCCCCAAGGGCAAAACGTTTTTACACACGTGGATGAATTCTGAGGCTAATCACAAGGTAAATGATTATGGTACCCTGATGACTCATGTGACAACAGATGATGCATAGGGCCAGTCACAGATTTCGTCCAGCTAAGTATGTGTAAGGGAAAAAGGATTCTTCCTTAAGCCTATATTTTCATACTTTCTGATTATTGTTTCTGTCACAAATGTATACCTTTGAAATCAACACTTTATGATTTCAGGTTTTTGTTGGTTTTTTTGATTGTTTTTTCAGTTTTTTTTTAAACTATAGTTTATATACATATATATATAGTCTTATTTGCAGTATCACTTTTATTTCTTTGGATATGTTGCATGTTTCACATGAACAGGCATAAACATGTCAGCTTTGTGGACATAGGCCAAAGTCCTAGGGCCAAACCTGTGCACTAGTGACTTGTGTCTAACATTTATACTAGAGAAAAACATATCCTTGCAACACAGGTGAAAACACTCTAAATATCTCTAATCTGCTCAAGAGACAGTATAGCACAACATGGTATAATAAAATGGCTCCTTGCATATTAAAAAAAAAATTTATACCATGCCATGGGAAAAATCATTAGTCAAATTGGAGAAGGTGGGGATTAGTAAGAGAATTAAGAAACTGGCAGCCTATGACAGTAAGTGTGAGATGCCCTATTTTACAATGCATCCCCCAGCATTTTGAAAAGCCGTATCACACCAAACCATACTAATAGGAAATAAGAAGACGCTGTGCTCTTGTAAAGCTTGTTACAACGCTTTATTCTCAGTGCACTGAGAAGCAGAGTGCTTAGAAGAGTATCAATTCTGCCAACTGAAGAGACACAATAGTTCCACAGCAGAGAATCAGCATATCAAACATATTGGTTTCTACTATGCAGTTGGATATTATTTGCAGAGGATGAAGTAAAAGGATATTTTGTGGATCTTGGTGATTCAGTGGGAGAACAGAGAAGAGTAAAAGTCTGGCTGATGTTCTCGCTGTACTGACAGTTCTACTCAGCCTCCTTTTAAACGCAAGGCAGGTCCTTGATCTGCCTTTCTCCCAGCAGTATTTGCCTTGAATCTGCACTAAGAAGTCCAATGGGAACCTGAGGAGCTGGTTGTACAAACAGACATTGTCTGAAAGCTGGGGTAATTGCAGCATAAGTCTGCAGCTCCCTTCCCCTTAGCAATGCCAACATAGTAGCACATAACCTACATAGCCACCTAGACTGCATAGAGAAACATGATTGCTGGTAATTGCTTACTTTTGTTCAAAAATACAAAGGATACTAAGGATTGGATTAAATAAAGGAAAACAATAATCCTTTTTAAGGAAACATGAGTATATTTTATGTGTGTGTTTCTTCAGGATCAGCACAGCAGTTTTTGTTGTGAATGCAGTCCAAAAGGAGTAAAGTGTCACTAGATCTGTCCTCTCTCTCTCTCTTAGCTGTGATGTGCCTGGTGTTCCTTAGAAATTACACATCTAACAGAACCAAAGCCACACCAACTACATGGACTGCATACCTTCCTGGATTTCTCATGTTATTTGGAAAGGCTAAGAGCCTGCCTCTGTGTGTGGCAATCCATAAAATGGCCTCACTGGGTTTCCTCTAAGTAAGAGAAATTCATCAAAGCACATCTTCAATTACTTATTATGGCATCATCTTGGGCTAAAATGAGAGCCCACATGAGGAAAGAAGCTGTAAGGGATGGGAAGGCGTGGGAACTAAAAGATGACACATGGTAAGAGATGCCATGTGCCTAAAGAGAAACTATGCTAGTGCAGTTTTCAAAATCTAGCCCGCTTGGTACACTCGAACGAGCATAATGGAAAGCTTGTTTAGGGTATGTGCAAACCAACTGGGCGATCACAGGGACTACAACAGAACAGCAGCTGACACAGTAATGTGACTAAGATGCATTGCAATGCTAGTTAACTCTGCAGATACACACAAATCCAACAGTTACTTGCAAATTATTTTAGCCTTGGTTTTTCAAAGGCAACTAAAGTAGCTGATACTCAAATGCCACTTACATTCAATTAGATTAGGGGCCTTACTTCCTTAGATTCTTGACAATTTCTCACTGGACTTGTTTGGTATTTCTATGGGAGCAGTATAAGGCTTCCTTTATCAGTTACAGGAAGCCTTACTGCCTGCCAATCTGTAATAGGCTCAGTTTTGGTTCGTTCTTTGCCATTTCAAAAATAAAGTTATATAAAACCAACGAAAACAAAAAACACGGCTTACCCACTGGCAGTGAGCAATGCTGAAAGTCATCCAAGGCAGTTTTGTTGTACTCTGTACTTGCTCTTCGCACATTCATACTCTGACAGTACATTTTAAGATGTTATATCCAAAGCCACATAATAAATGCCACGAACTCAACTTAAAAGCTAGTGAAAACTAAGGTCTTCATTAAAAAAGGAATCAGATAAGGGACAGTAAGTAACACTTCCAGTTTCTTAACTGCTACTTTTCTATTACTGCTGTTCAAATTCATTAAGGTGCTACGCTGCCTGCATTTTATGTCTAAAGTAAAAAATGTTTGTTGTGATAAAGGAGATAAAGGTTTTTTACATTTCTTATTTCAGGAGATGTGTGAAGACTCTTTAATTGTTCTATATTTTCTAATGCTTTCGCTTATTTCTGACATGGTATTTTATTTCAGCATAGGACTCCACAGCAAGGGGAGGCCAGCTGAGTTCTACGGTACCTGTGGAGCAGGCTGATACTGCCACCTTGGGGAGGACTCTTTCCATATGCTATGAGGAGCCTAAGCAAGTGTCATATAAATCAGTTTAATTTTTTCCCTGTCATATCCTCCCAGGAAGACAACTTCTTAAAATCCTCTGCCCGTACTGTTGTAAGACCTTCCAGATGTGTCCCAACTCGGACTGTATTACATTCATAATAATACTGTAAAGAAATGCCTTTTTTGGTTGGGAAGTTTGCTTAGCCAGGTGTTAGATATCATTTAAGTAGTGCCTCATTTGCACTACTCCTGATGTTACTGCCATCTTGCTAGCATAAAAGCCCTGTTCTGCATCCATCTGGGCAAGCTGTATTTGGCTTCTCTGCTTCTGGGATTCTAGCTTTCTTGATAATCTAAATACTTGTCCGGGCATAGATTAAATTATCTCCTTGCCAGGCTACCAGCTCGGCTGGGATGCGACTGCAGGGACATATACTGCCTCAGACGTCATGAGAGGCACTACGGTGCACAGAAACAGTCTGATGAAAAGTACAGAGCTGGGCTGTGACAACTCAACCAAAGCCAAGACTTCTAGGCAAATTAAATGAAGCATCTGGATTTTACCTTCACAATATCCATAGTTTTATGAGAGTGACCTACGCTTTTGCTTCGCAAGCAATTTACCCCCAATCCAGTCATCTTTAAGTTTGTATCCACTAGCAAATGAAGGAATCTTGCTATAGAGTTTATATATAAATATGCCGTGAGACAAAGGCTGTGCACAGCATTGAGACACAAGGCTTTTCACAGTGGAAACTATCAGCAGTTGCCTCAGCTACACATATTATCATATTATCAGGAAAAAATTTAATGTCTCACCTCTCACCAGAACAGGCAGGCTGAAGGAGCAGTGAGCTGTCTGAAAGCAACTCACCTGTCTATGTGTTCTTAAAAACATACAGCAATAAAACTATTATGCAGCTGTCTACAGCCAAGTAACACAAACGATGAACTCATTCCTGACAAATGATAAGCATTTACACGAGGAGGCTGTGAAGGCATCACTAGCTCCTACCTTCTGCCAAAACACTGGCTGTGCCTGTGGCACCGCAGCACGAGACAATAGGCTTCTAGAGAAACCGAAGTCTCACTCCAGCCTGTGGCAGGCTGGAACAGCCCGGGTGCTGTGGTAAACCAATACTTACAGGCTCCCACATCGAGCTGCATACCTACATTTTATATGACAAAGTCCTGAGCCAGACTGGGGTGTGGAAAGCACCTTCCTCTTCCTCCCACCACCCACAGTCTACATACCAGATTCTTGTTTTCACTGTAACGACACGTATCTTAATACCCTTGGAGTAAACGTGTGCCTCCACCCATCTGGGATTTGCAATCAGAGAGGTGGCTTATCTAAACCTTTCCTTGTGAACGGACACAAAGGAGTCATCCCGCTTTTTTGTTCTATGACTACAATGTGGTCATTAAAGGACAAATTTGTATTTATTTTCCACTAAGGCACACAGGACTTCAAATCAGTTACTTTTCCACTTGTGGGAAATTGTCTAAAAAGCAGGAGATAGCTCCTTTCAGGACAATCTTTTTGCCTCTAATTTTAATGCTACTATAGCATGGCAAAGAATGATGCTTGCAAGAGAAATGTATCAAGCTACCGAGCCAACAGCCAAGGCACATGACTCTCAGTGGTGCAAGCCTACAGTTTCCTTCCCGATTCACAAATAATTTCTGTATATTAATCCATTTTTTGATTAGTTTAATCTGTCTTTCTTAGGGAGCTTTACATCTGCATATGGTTTACATTTTGCTTTGGAATTATTGCAATTACTAATCCACTGCAATAATAAAGGAAAGTGCATATGCTCTTCACATGCATGTATATGATCACACATCCAAGAGCTTGCAATACAAAGTAATCCCAGTACCTCCTATATCACTTTCACATTTAACTGCTGGTAGAACTCAACTAACTTTGAAAAATATCAACTTCATACAAACACTACAGTGATTGCAAAAACTGTACCTACAGCTAAGCTGAAAAAATTCAACAGTACCAATTAATGGCCAAATGTATCCAATTGAACGAGGATCTATCAGTAACAGATTAACCAGATTAATGTGTACGTAACAGTCAAAGCAAGGTACGTTGTCACTGTTAGTTTCAAAGTCCACATAATATGAACGTCTCTTTATACTGCACATGTGGTTTATGAATGAAGTCTGAATGAAAGAGGATTTTAAGGGAAAATAAGGTAAGTGACATAATATGAAATCAATCTAATTATTTAAGCGTAGACTGCCTACAGGAATAAAAAGAACAAATCCTTGATCATGATTTAAAAAGGAATGCACAAATGCATGACCACCATAAGATACTATTATGCTACAGAAAAAGAATACAATGCACATCTAGACTGATGGATAACTGATGACAACTATTTCGTTAGGTGTCTTGTACAAAAGTTATTCTTTAAAAAACAAAAAAAATTAAGAGATTGATGAAAAATTGATCATTGAAAAACCCACTGTGAATGCAATAAGGAATATCATTATGTACAGTATTCAGTGTTGCCTGTAACTAAATTGGTACGTTAACAGCTCTTGCATGTTTGGCTTTGTACTGAAACTATTTCAAAAGATTGATTTGGGCACAGATTGAATATGGGGGAGAAAGTTTGAACTGCACATGCAAGAATGTAAATAAATTAATCCGAGGAAATCCCATTCTAAAATTACCCACGTTCTCTCTCTGAGTACCTAAATATCGTACCTTAAAAAAAAAACCAAAACAAAATCTTTATGAAGTTCAGGTGTCACGGATAATTTAAAAATCAACTACTTATTTGCCAATATAGTTTTCCATCTGAAACACCTCTGAATTTAATCATCCAGTATTCCTGTTAAAATGATTAACATGCACCAAAACCCTTGCAGATACTGGTTACACAAAAGTACAAAGAGAATGAGAGCACTTATTTATGAACAAATATAGCAACTGTAAGTGATACTTACGTACCTCTCCCCTCTCCATCCACCACTCTAGGCTTTTCTTCTCCACTAACTCTACCACAAGTCTAAAAGGTTGTACAGTATACATTTCCAAAGTCTCAATTTCACATGCAGTTAGAACCTACAGCATTGGCAATTTCAGCTCTTCTTTTTTTCATTAAGACACACTTCCTATCTGTACCAGAAAGCCCTTTCGGATTAGCCTGATGAAAGATGTATTCTAACCTGTTTTCACAGCAGAAGTGCTCCCTTAAAAGCTACTTCTCCCAAGCCCAATATTTACTCCCTGAAACATGGTCACTCAATAACAGCAGCATGTGACTGTCACCATTCTCTTCTTCCACCCCTAGTTCTCCCTCTTTTTCATAACCTACTCTCCCTGCATGCTAATGCTGTTTTCATGGTTGTTTCCCAGCTCCTCCCTTCCCTGTTGTCTCTCCTTAGCTTTATTTGCTTTACTTGTTCCTGAAACTCTTCTCACATTGGATTCTTTCCCAGCTCTTCAGTTTCTGCCATTGTCGGAGTGCAGCCTGTTAGGTTGCTCTCGTACCTGTAATGCCTTCCATGGGGTCTTGTTATTGCTAAGCAACTGACTGGGAAGGAGAGCAAATATCCATCCTTGGATCACAGAGATATATGTGTTGCACAGAATGTCTATCTATACCACACACTCCCTAAAACATTTCAGGCAGGGAAGGACACTCAAAAGACGTTAAATTTTTTAATTTTTGCTGATATATATATTTTTTAAGTTACCTGAAATGGCACGTATTATTTGTTCCTTCACTTAGTGACAGGTTTGTGGATAAAAGCATACACAATGGTGGACAGCAACGAGATGACCATCAACCTTGTTGTCCTTGGAAGAACTCAGACTGGCAAAAGCGCAGCTGGGAACAGCCTGCTGGGCAGCTCAGACTTTGAGAGTCATTGCTCCCCAAGCTCTGTGACTACCTGCTGCAGCCTTGGACGCAGCTGCCGAATTTCAGGGATTATCCGAAGAAATGGCTGTGAGCTAGCACTCCGTGTTCGAGTACTTGACACTCCAAGCTACCCCCACAGTGGCCTGAGCAAAGAGGAGGTGAAAGACACAGTGAGATCAGCGCTGGCTCACCACTTCGGGGAGGAAGGCCTGCATCTAGCTCTCTTGGTCCTGAGAGCTGACTTGCCTCTGTGCTCGGATGAAAGCGATCACACAATACAGTTCATCCAGGTAACAAATAAATAAATAAATAGAAGCCTCTGCCCTAACAGCAACTCTTTTGTCTTTAGGTGACAATAGCTATGGAAGAGTTGATTGCAAAATTGACATAGAAAGTGCAGCTGAAAACTGGAATACTTCCCAGTCCAGCAGGTGAAACACACCATTCGCAACTCCAACACCATGCACCATAGTACTCAACCTGAGGAGAAGCAAGAACTGCTCTCTTTTGTATGTGGGCTTGGCACAAATGAATGTAGGAACCACATTTAGCCATCAAAGTAAGCTCTTCTCTCAGAAATTATACTTAATGCTTTAGCATGACAGATCCAGCTTGTTAAAGAGAAATGCTATTTAAAGCAAGCAAAAGTCAGGTTGCCTCCCTCTCCTGTGCTCTGTATAGGACCAAAGCAGAGAGTGACAGGTCCAAAGTCACGCAGAAAAGCTGACTGACCTGGGACAAGAATGTTTAGCTCTGTCCTGCATTGCCACTACTGCTCTATCTGTTCAAGAGAAAATAACTCTGAAAGTTACCATAAAATTTATTCTGGACGAGGAAAATTTCTAGCATAACTGCCTCGAAGCAAACATTTTGCAGCTCCTGCGGGAAATTTTTTTTTTTTTTTTGCAAGTAGGTAAAACATGCGGGGGAAGATATTGAAAAGGAATGGCTTCCTTTTCAGTTGGAGATTTCTCATCACCATGCATACATATCTTCGGAGAATGAAAAAAGAAAAAAAAAACACAACAAACCAACAGACATTGCTTAGTTTATCTATCTGATCAGATGAACCAGGTTTGTATGATTTATGAAGAAACAAAGGGTTTCAGTTATTGCCAAAGTCTGCATATTACCCTTTGGAGCTGTCTTACACTAATGAACTTTCTAAAAATCTTCAGGACTGGAAGGTTCTTCCTGCCCATCAAGTCTTATAACCTGCTACAACTGATATTATCTAAATATATAATACATATGTAGATAAAAATACACCAATATATAAAAATATCAACAGAAAAACAGCTTTCAAAACATCTTTGATTTGCTTTCCTGTTCTTTCTGATTACTCTCTATGGGTGGGCTGCTCCTCACTTTTCTGGTAGTTTGAAAGTTGGTTCTAATTTCAACACATTCTTACTCATTGTCAGTTTACATACATTTGATTTCCATGCTACCCTTTTTCCTTATACAGTTCTCTATATCTCTATACTTCATTGTATTTAAGAGAAAGCAGTATTTACTTAAAACATTTTTAGCCTAAACCAATGAAAAATCATCATGCTTCTAGTTTGAGACTGGTTTGGATCAAGTCCATATGGCCATTAAAAGCGTAAGAGATGCTACCATGTCTTTTCTCTTTAAATGGAGCTTTAAAACCTCTACTAGAAAGGAAATAAAACATGTTTTAAAATAATAATACCACTTACTTCCACTTCATGATTACAACTGGCTCTCAGCTTAGCTAATAGTTGGCTTTTTATTTATTTTTCCCTTAAAAGATCAGATGCTGTGATTCCATCAACCAAACACAAATGGGTCAGGAGAGCTGCCTGGGTTCTGGGAATACGAACAGTACCAGTTACATTTCAGTCTGCCATTCCAAGAAGACAGCATGAAGCCTACCTTTAGCAACCAGGAGTTTTCACAATGATCCTCTGCAAATTAGGGATGGCGTCTCAATAAAGATGGCATAACAGTAGAAGACTTCTGACATTTAAATCTCTGCATTTTTAAAATTTTAATAACGTAGCCTAAGGAGTTGAGAGAGTGGCAGATACAGATTTCAGAACTAACATTACCATTGACTTCGAGTCCTCAGAAAATCAATACAGTATCCTCTCTCTCCAAAAGTGATAACCCAACACTTTCTAGACAGCTTATGCCACGATTTTGTACGGGTTTAATTTTTTTCATCCCTACTATCCAAATGATTCATGATTCTACGATTCACCCCCACTATCTAAAACAGATTAATGACTATCAACACACCAGGTTTTTCTAAATCCCTGCTTATCTTGGAAGTAGAAAGATATCCTTTAAAGCAGTTTTGTACACCTTGGTATTTAGGTTACATAGTTAAGATCATTGCAAAGCGGACTTCATTACCACAGTAGGCTTCTTGTCACACACCGCAGTTGGCATGATTGCACTGAAGTTGTAATTTCATTTACATCTGTAAATGAAAGCCCAATCTCTTACTCATATTAAAATTTTCTGTACTTACTGACAAAAAAGTAGCTTGTTTTCTCCATTCCTCTCCCTCAGATGAACTGCAGCACTTAAAGACAAACTCTCTGGCCCATCACTTCAGTGAGCATTTGATTTGTGTTTTTCCTGAATTGCTGAAAATAGTTCAGTTTTATGGAATACAGCTGGAATTGCAGTTGGTGTTACATAGAAATTAATCATTTATTTTTGCAACACAAGGTGATTTGGTGATTTAAAAAAAAAAATTTCAAAGAGCTGTAAAAAGTGTAGAAATATGGGCATGTGGAAACTACTGATGTAAACTAGTGTGTGACATAGCTAAACAATCATTTTTCCTTATTTATACAGACGTTTTTTAACTGGAGAAATTCTATTAACATCTGTAGTAAGAGAACAGAGAACTGCTAGTACTGCACAACCACATATTTCCACTGAAAGTGGATGTCGATGTCTTACGAAGGTGAAAAACCCCAGAAATTTCAGCAACTCTGATAGCATGAACTGGATAACTGCCAGGCAAAGAACATACAACTGGTCTGTTAATGCCTAAGTATATGAAGTGGGAGTGGGGAAAAGGAACAAGAAGAGATAACTATTTGAGATTTGGTTTTCATTACAGGAACTTCTGGGTCCCACATGGAAGGATTTCACTGCAGTTCTACTTACGCATGCAGACAAGGCAGAAGAGGCTGGATTCAGTGAGGAAGCATATTTGCACAGTGCCTCAAGTACCCTGGTGTCACTTTTGAGCTCAGTACAGCACAAATACATTTTCCTAGACAACCAGAAGAGCATAATTAAAGAGGAAAGAGCTATTGTCTTAAGAAAGCTCTTGAATTTTGTAAGACAAAATAATTATCAAGTGCTTCTACTTAAACACAGCAAAGAATAAAAGCAGCTTTCAGGTGCTCATTTGTCTATTTTCTATGGTAGGTAACATTTAATAAGAGAAATAAAAGAATAGAAACCATCAGATGGAAAATTCCACATCCACAACACACAGTTGGAAATATCTCTTTAGATTACTTGCCTTTTATAAAATAGCTCACGCTACTGCATCCAGAATTCTAACTTCAGTCACAAAATCAGAACAAGCTAGTGCTCTATATCACGCTCCTAATACCTATGTAGTCACAAATGAGATTTTACGCTACACCAGATTGTATACTGCAATTCATAGAGAACACAGACCTGGAACTAAAAAATAAATAAATGTGCGCGAGCTCAGACTGTAAGGGAATCTCTTTGCTCAATTCCTCAAGCTTTCAGAAGTTCCTCTGAATTCCAAAGTTTGTAAAGAGTATTAAAAGCTAAGATTTATCCACAGTAAAAGTATTTTTAACTTGATTCAGGATTAATTAGAATTGAGATTTTGAACTTAAAGAATTTTGTTTAATAAGACATTATTGGATATGTAGTTTACAAGGCAGATAAAAAAGCTCCCATGTGCTTAAAGCTATTCGGCACATTTAAAAGAATCAATTACTATTGCTTATTCCCAGATGCATGAAAAATTAACACAGTTTACAGGCACATACAAAACTCATTCAAAAAGTAAATCTGTTCATCTCCTCTTTTATGCCTGTTCCTTTTAATTTTATATCATTGTCATTTTGTTTTCTCTCTCAGCTTACTGGATGAAGTTCAAAGCCTACAAAATTCAAAGTGTCTAAGCTTTTTTATTTCAGTGGTTAAAAAAGCACTTACTGTTTCAGTGGTTAGAGAGCAACCAGTTAAATATTATATGCCAAAATATCTGAAGTATCCCTAAATAGTTACTTAAAAGGTTTATTGATCCGAAATAGTTTTTTCAGATTATTAAAAGAAGTAATTTGAGGCTATTACCATAGCAACCATGACTACTTGTACTACATCATTATGGAATAATTCTAATGGTAGAAACTGAAAAAGCTATTTCTGTTAAAACCAAAGCATCTTTTATATAAAATATCATTGCATAAAAACACATTAAAACAAAAAAATGAATTGACTTTATACTTGTTTGGGCATTGGAAACGAATTTTTTTTTTTAGTATTTGACTATCTCTGGCAATCTATTTGCTATTCATCCTTTCTCTGTACTATCTATCATTTGGAAGGAAATATCCAGGTGGACTAGATAAAGAACTCTTTTAGCAAAATGACAGCTTTGATCTTATTGACATTGTAACAGTATGTCTATTTGTATATCTTCATCCATAAATAGCCATAGTTTAATCTTACCATTACAACTGTCTGCAGACTTCTGAGACAATGTAGCCAAGAACAAAGTTGCAGAGGCTTATAATACATCTGGAAACCGACTGGAAGAGGAGGAGAAAAACTATTAAAAGGTGACTAGCAGAACGAAGATAATCGTGGTCGTCACCAACCAACTGCTAGTCCTGCACCTCTTGAATAGTAGTCAGCAAACAAGAGACACTGCAGAAATTTTTCCTTATTGAGACGCTCTTGCTCCATAGATCCTCTAAACCTTTTAGCTGTCCAGAAAATATGCCTGCCTGCCTTCAGTTCTATCATGAACAAGCCTTGGCAATTAAGCCTTGAGCACTGAGTGGTTAATGACTGTTGACAACACTTAACCTCAAAGACAGTAAGCAAGGTGAACGAGTGAAGGGTGAAAATGTTGGAGGCATAACACATTTTGTACCTCTGGAAGACGACTCAAACAAAAAAGGTATTAACCATGCATCTCAGAGGAGTAACATATTCATGGTTTTTATTGTGCTTGCATTACTTTCCATTTCAACATCTGAAAAAGCTTCTAATAACCATTTATTTATTTAATTCCGCTGTTTGCCATGGTCTCTGCCCTGCAGACTCCTTTCCCTCTCACTTCAAACGGAACTCCTTTGTATGTAGCAACACACTGGTCATTGGTATGAAGATCAGGTTGGATTTGCTCCCAAATCTTCTTCTTGGGATTAAGTTCCTTCTCAGGATCTCCTGTTCCAAAACAAAGAATAACCTAATAGCACACAGCACAGAAGGCAGAGCAGGAGTTCTATTTACGTACACATCTCTGACAGCCCAGATAGCATTGCTGCACACACTTTTAAGGGAGAAAACCACATTATCTGCTATCTTCAAAACAAAAACTTTAATAGGAATTAAGGATTGTCTAGGAAATGTCTCCAGAGCCTCTCTCAAAATGCTGATCTTTCAGAGGAAGAATGTTGTAAGTAACAGACCACAGATACTGTCAAAAGGAAGAAATCAAACCATTGCTAGTTGTCAGTTTACAAAATTTACTAGAAACCAAAAGGATTCTGAAGAGTTACGTAGATGCGGACCACAGAAATATAGTACTCACTAATACACAGGTTTGTTGTCATCTCAAGTTTAGGAAATAATTTTTAAAAGCATTTAATATTAAGTGAATTTAGCAAGTGCCCTTACAATTGAGAAACATTGAACTTAGGCAAGAATAGTCCAAAATTAGGATACTGACATATAATTTTAGTTCCAAGTTTCAACACTGTTCTGCTACCTTTTGTACTATTTGACAAAACCAACATGAGCATTAGAGGTCAGCTTGTATTTCAACAATCCCCTGTTTCTGTGTGTACCCCATGATAAGCTATCTATGCCCTACAGGTATTGACAGTCTAGCTACATTAACAAATCTGACTATTTAAGGATCTCCAATGACCACAAAATGCAGGTTTCTTCTACTAATGCTTTGAAATACCGTTAACAAATGACATAGAATAAGTGAAGTATTCCAGAGTCATATTTTTCCTATTTTTAAGTAGGCAAGAAATACAAAGTATAGGAACAAAACAAGCAAGCTAAATAAACTCTCTTGCTGTAAAGATTTATACTCAATAAACTGCTGCCTGCTGACATAATCTAGATAAAGCAAGGCAACAAATTCACTGTACAATTATTTTCTGTTCAAAGGTCAAGTAAATTTAATCTCGTAATTCTAATAAAATGCAGATTCTCTTAAAGAAAAAGGAGATTTCATTAAAACAAGCTATTTAATCATAACGCTGTTGGGTGCTCTTGACCTCTTGTGTGTAACACAGGCAGGACAAATTAAAAAAAAACAACACAGAGGTTTGTTCTAAATATAATTACAGCACATTTAAATGCTGAAAGAGATCCCATGCCATTTCATGGTTGAGATATATATACACACACACACATATATATATGTATGTTTTTACTTGCTTGGAGTGACATAGGGGCACTATTTTGCCAAAACTTTTAAAATCTCAGGTTCCAGAAGAGGCAAGAATCAAAAGACAAACTAGTAAGCAGATCCTCCTTGTTACCCTCTCAGACGAGCCAGGAGTTCCTAAAGGAAAAAGAGGAGCTCTCCAGGCGATCAAAATGTCAAGTACTCTCATCTTCCACTGCTCAGTATCCCCAAAGGTTCAGGAAGAAAAATTCTAGTAGCTGGCTGAAATTAATTTCTGCTTGGTGTATTCCTGAGTAGCTGACTGACAGGCGGTTAAATGAACTACTGTCATTCCAGCCTACCTTATTGTTTTTCTCCTTTAAATGTTTTCAACAGGCCGATCTACTCACATTCTCAATGCTTGCAAAAGTAAGTTACTTCTGCCTGTAGACAAGCCTAACTTCTGTAGCTTTTATATCTGTGACTGTGCAAGAGAAGCAGATCAGGACAGATTTCTCTGTTAAGCAGGCTAGCCTTGCCAGAGTAAGATTCAATAATGCAGCAAGGTATTTTACAACAACAGTGCACTTAATATTTAAAAGAAAAATCAGTAATGCCATTAATAAATTAAACACTTAGACCTACTTGCGCTTTTTCACAAAAATAAAACCCTGCTCCATGCTTAAGATCATGAACAAAACCAGACTTGGATTTAGACCAAAGAGAATGTATATGAACTAATAAAATCATTAAACATCATGTTAAATGATCCATTGCGCATTTCCTTACCCCTCCTGAAATATAAAAAGCAAGTGAATTTTTTCAGTAAGAAAAAACCCTGACTTTTATTATAAAAAACACGCTTTGGATGTTAATAAGTTTCTTTGGAATCCTGCATCAAGCTCCCTTGGGATCTGTGGTGAGCTCATATTAGATTAGTATAGGCACCAATTTTAAATACTACCAGAGCTTTAGGCTGTGCACTTTCCTGTGACTTCTCCTCATTGCATTCCTTCTTCCCAGAAAATATTCTTTAGAAGGATTTCTATAAATAAAATTAATTTAAACTTGTAATGATTTAATGAGCTTCCCACTCTATTTACATAAAAAGAGCCAAATAAGACATCCCAAATTTTCTTAAACATATCATCCAAGTGTAGCAGTTTTCTGGGGGGAGGTGGGATGGACAATAACACAACACACCAAACCCACGAGAAGTTGTTAATTACTTGGATAAGAAGGTAAGTGGCAACATTCTTAGTCTCTAGCTAAAAGAAATTTAAGAAAAACCCTAAAGCAAACCAAAACCAAACAGTATTAATACCTTAATTTACAAAGGCAACATGCAAAGGACAAACATGTAACAAATAAAGTTACAGAAGCAGATGTCAGAATGATTTTGGAAGTTTCCATCCATCAATGCTATTTTTCTTGCTTTTTCCTACTCTCTTCAAGATAATCAAATGACAAGTCTTAAAAGTCTTTAAAGTAAGTTTTATGTGACTCAGAGATACAGCACTGTACTTTGAACTACTAAGCATCAGGTATATTTTCAAAGTCAATGATTAGCTTTAATCTCACACCTAAGAATTTCCCTGAGAAACTATTTATGAAACATAAGGAAACAGCTGCCATATTTCAGACTACAATCTATAGCCCTGGATGTATACGCTGTTCAAATAGATTATAAAAGCCTTAACTTGGCACTTATCAGAGCTCCATGTCTTTGGCTCCCTGTCAGAAGGAAACTGATATAAAGCACAGAAAACCTTGTATCCCAGGCTGCAGGTCATAGCTTTCAAAACAGTACAACTTTTACACCACCTTTAGTTTATTCTATGTCTTTTAAGAACCAAAATGTCAACCTGTACGCCTTAACACCTGGGAATAATTTTAAAACAAATGTTTCTATAACTGATTTGCTCTAAGAAAAGCTTTTTGCAACTGTACGGAGTCAAATATTATTTTGAGAAAGCTGACCTCAATAGTCACATGCAAGAAAAGATACGCAGGCTAACAGAGAATAGAACTACTACCAGCTCTCACGTTACTTCCTAATGCCTGGTATATGAAGTTACTAGAGATACAAGTTTGGAGCAAGGTTATCTTTTAGACAGAAACAAACAAAAAAGACCCTTCACCACTCTAAAATGCCACATGCCCAGCCTGACTTGTATGTCATTTTGCAGGGCTTATGCACAAGAAGGGTTTACTCTACAGCTTGATGCTACCTCTTGCACATCCAGAGCAACAGAAAGCAACATGAGTGTATCCTTGCGTGTAACAGAGGGCACACATCCAACATTTAATCTATCTTTACTCATGGATATGTGATCAAGACTGGAAGTTTTGAATTAATATTCCTACAACTTAGTCAATGCAATTGCTGAGGCCTTTCAGATTTCAGTACAGCTTACTAACTCTGCATCTCAATTAGCAAGCTTGGTATATTTTTAAAACAGAAATCTAAAAATTAAAAAAATGCTGCAAGATTGATTTCCTTCCTAAAACCAGTATTATTTTAAAACATTTTCAATCAGAGCATTAAATCACAGCAAGCTGAGCTTTCCTCCTGTTTCTAAAACACCTAGATAAACCATTACTTCCTTTATCATATGTCAACCAAAATACCTATTCTTTTAGACCATCACTCTCAATCATGAGAAGTACAAAAATAACTACATACATACATATACATATATATGTATGAAAGGTATTTCATGCAGATACGTCCAAGCGTAGAGCTTGCCAAGAGGTTCTTAAATAAAACCACTGCTGTACAGCTAGAAATTATGAGAGGTGCAATAGCTTAAAAAGGTTAATATATGTCTATGTAGAAAGCAGAAAGCTACCCCATTTTCTCACACTTGAAAGCCAACTTTTAGCAACAAATTCATCCTAAAGATGAGTATTTTGTTGTTAAATGCACACACATACAAATCCACACAATATAGGGAAT
Organism: Rhinoptilus africanus; assembly: GCA_013400135.1. NCBI lineage: Eukaryota > Metazoa > Chordata > Aves > Charadriiformes > Glareolidae > Rhinoptilus > Rhinoptilus africanus. Next base: position 135,845 of record VXBO01002416.1, on the reverse strand, counting down.
ACTGGGAGGTAGACCACTTTTTCTTAAGATAAAGCGATGCAGTGATCCTGACCAGATCACTGTTCAACAGTTGACCTAAGTAACTCTAGGCTTGGCTGTGCTGCACAAATTCCTAGGGCGCAGGATAAACCCAGCCAGCTGATTGCAACAAACGAGCGAGCCTGCAGGCAGCTCCCACGTGCTACCAGCAACTGAGCCACCTACAGGTCCTCACCTTTATGGAATAGTGCAGCATCAAGTTCTCATTCGAACTTCCTTTCCGTTTGACAGCTGAAATTACTAAGAAAGGACAACAATAGCTCGAATGACCAAAAAAGGAGAATCTCTTCTATGGACAGGGAGTGCACAGCATGCTGCAGGTGGATCAGAAGCCCATTTGATGCTGCACCAGCTTGGGGTTCCCATCAACTGTGCGAGGTAAGATTATTTACAAAACTCTCTCTTTTCAGTGTCAGCTCTAATTAACAGCATTTCAAATGATACTTTACGGAGTCTGAGTGCCTCTCTTACTGGGATCATAATGGACCAAGTGAGAACCTAATCATTTTGTAGATGACTAAGAGGTGGAGGATATAGGAAAATGAATGAAAGTGATCTTTTCTGAAAGTTTAAATTTTATTATTTTCTTATTTATATTCTGAAAAAATACACAATTATTTATTTAAGTGGGAAGAAGTCCAATGTCTGTCTTTGGAGACCCAAAAAGTCATTTGCTTCCAGACAAACAAATAAAAAAACCAAGCATTTGGAATATTAGACGTTCCTCTCAAATAGGAGATTTCCAACTCCTCCATCAAAAAAAAAAAAAAAAGCAAGCATACCTCAAGTTCTGATACTTTCATTGGGGGGACAAGCCGGAGTCAGGAACTTACTACTTCATCACTTACACTGAGACACTGGGAAAGATGTTTTATATTTGCTTATTGTAACTTGCAAAGTGCAGACACACTTGTCTGTACATTTCAGAAGCAGAAATACTTCTTGAGACTTAAGTGGGTAATTTTATATTAAAGTACTACATAACTTTTTCAAATTACAGTTATTTCCCTGTATTTTCCAATTTTTGGCAGGTGGTTAAGTATTTTCAAGCCTTTATTTAAAAAATCTTAGCATGCTAGTAATAAAAAAAGTTTGAATATATCTAATTCAGAAAATTTCAACAAAAATTGCAACCAACTTAAAAATACTGTTTTATCTGCTTCAACGAGGTCACCTTGGCATACCTATTTCCTCCAATTTCCCAAATGTCTACTTACCAGGAAAACCTTCAAAAGTGATTCTATCCCCAGGTACGGCCCCGGGTGGGGGAGCCAGAATTTCCACTTTTTCTGGGGAGCTGGCACACATCACCATTGCTTGCGATACTACCCCTCTCATCTTTGCAGGCTTCAAGTTACAGAGTAGTATTGCCATCCGATTCTGCATCTTGGGGGAAGAAAACAGAAAGATGTGAGTACTTAAGTGCCACATGCTTTTGGGGACTCAAGGTATTTTGTTATAACAAAAGAATTAAAATGAAGAGACCTTAAGATGGACAAGAGACGCAATACAGCAACAGATGTGCAATTTTAATGCCTGTACAGCAGTAACATCATCTAAACCACATAAGAGCTGGTCAGCGAATAATAAATTCCGAGTTGTGACACACTTATCACAGAAATACCAAACCTGCAATACAAAAACCCAAAAAACCCAGGTGAAGCATTTCACTCATATTCCACCTTTACCCATTCTAGATCACCACTTAAGTCCACTTTCAATATAGCACTATTAACCAAACCATTTCCATTTAATAAGAATAATAATATAAAACCACTCTACAAATTAGGCTAGCTTATAGATAAAAATTTCAAACTGTGTACTGGAAGCATACAGGTGTTCTACATAACTGCTCACTTCAATCTTAAAATTTATCTTATTTAACCCAAATGCTTTGAATTTTTTTAACCACTGAAAATGGCTGTATATACTGTGCACTGCGATTTGCTAGAGCAAAACTGTAAAACTAGATTTCTTCCTTTGTTCTTTTATTTGAATAAAATTTATAATAGTAAACCACAGAAAGCACACTTTGTTAGGGGAAACTGCCACAGTTCGGCCTAGAAGACAAACCACACTTTCATACTGACTAAAAATGAAACCCAGAACATTCTTAAAAGACTGACAGAAAGGAAGCCTTAATTCCCATTCTCTGAATGTACACATATCTATGCATTTCTACATATATAGATTTCAGTCTTTGTGCATTACAGTATAAAAATTAAATAAAACTGCAGGATTAATTCTTAATAAAACTCCTATGATCAAATATTCCAAACACTGCAAATTTTCCAAGTAGAACGTTTTAAAAAGCAAAAATATAAATCTTCAAAATGAAGCGGTTATAATGAAAAGTTGATCTTGCATAAGTTTCAAGGCAGACCACTAACTGAAAATTTCTTAAGTTATTGCTATGGATATAAATTGACCAAAACACAAGAAACGGCTTTAAGGTATCAGTGACTCTAAAATGCAAGTTGTAGACATTATCTAGCACTATTAGCAAATGGATATCCAGAATAAAAGAAACAAGATTTCTGCATTTGATACTCAACTTTAATTTTGACTAACTGGAAAAAATTCTAGACTTCAGAACATTGCTTTTTTATTATAGATTATACAATTGACGCAACCAGACTGCATTAATACAGAAATGGAGATCACCACCTTCATCAAACTAAGAAGGAAGAAAACCAAACTAGGATCACATCATTCCTTTCCAATCACAGTGGCCCAGACATTCATATATATAGCATAAGATTTCTGTATGAGAAGTTGATTACTATTACAAGGTTAAGTATTTATCAACATTTAAAACACACACATTATCTCATTACTTTCACTAGGAAGTATCTTCAAATGCTTTTGAAAAACTGCTCTAATACTAAGATAACCTCACAAAACTCAACCAGGCCAAGTGCAAGGTCCTGCACCTGGGTCAGGGCAACCCCAAACACAAATATAGGTTGGGCAGAGAATGGACTGAGAGCAGCCCTGAGGAGAAAAACCTGGGGGTGCTGGTGGATGAGAAGCTCAACACAAGCCAGGAATGTGTGCTTGCAGCCCAGAAAGCCAACCACATCCTGGGCTGCATCAACAGAAGCGTGGCCAGCAGGTCAAAGGAGGTGATTCTGCCCCTCTGCTCTGCTCTTATGAGACGCTGCCTGGAGTACTGTGTCCAACTCTGGAATCCTCAGCACAGGAAGGACATGGACCTGTTGGAGTGGGCCCAGTGCAGGGCCACGAAGATGATCAGAGGGCTGAGAGTACCTATGGAGTAGGAGGTCAGGCTATGCCATGAGGACAGGCTGAGAGAGTTGGGGTTGTTCAGCCTGGAGAGGAGAAGACTCCCGGGAGACCTTAGAGCAGCCTTCTAGTACCTGAAGGGGGCCTACAGGAAGGATGGGGAGGGACTCTTTATCAGGGAGTGTAATGATAGGACGAGGGGTAACAGTTTCAAACTGAAAGAGGGGAGATTTAGATTGGATATTAGGAAGAAATTCTTTACTGTGAGGGTGGTGAGGCACTGGAACAGGTTGCCCAGAGAAGCTGTGGATGCCCCATCCCTGGAAGAGTTCAAGGACAGGCTGGATGGGGCTTTGAGCAGCCTGGTCTAGTGGGAGGTGTCCCTGCCCGTGGCAGGAGGGTTGGAACTAGATGATCTTTAAGGTCCCTTCCAACCTGAACCATTCTATGATTCTATATGAGTACTGGTTTCAGAAATAAATGGTAAGAAAACCCACAAGGGTAAATAAATGTTTTTGTAAAACAAAAAGAAAACCCCACCCCAATACAGTCAGCCATAAACAGAACATTGCTATATCACAGTTTTGGTTTTATTATAAATGGCTCAATGTTTAAACTGTCTTCAGATAAATGACATTTCCCTAAGTTAGAGAAAAAAATAAACTAAACTAAGTAAATGCTTCCTAACAATGCAAAAGTTTTTTGGTTTTAGTTTTTTGGTTTTTTTAAACTGGTTTGCTAATTTTTATAGAAGGGACTTTCTGTAATGGTTCCAGAAAACAGGATTTCAGTTACAATAGTAAAGCCCTCTGTATTCATGCATAGTAAGTGCAAAAAAATGTTTATGAACCATCAAGGAATCTGATGTTTCAGCATTACTCTGTCTGCCTTGCTCTTATGAGATCTTTTTACAGTAAATGATAAATAAAATCCTGAAACGTGTCATATAGAAAGAGTCAGATCCAGTAATTATAGTGATGGTCAATCTCTGTAACCCCATAAATGAGAGGAACAAAAAAAAAAAAAAAAATCTAGTTTTTCAAAAGTAACTGTAAAAATAAATTGGGGAGTTTGCTGACAGATAGATAAGACTGGGCAGAAAGCACAAAAAAACCCCCACCAAACCCACAAACAAATCGGAAGAAACCTGACTCCCTTTTTCCAGTATGTGAAGAGTTCTATCAGAAATACAGGGTGTTACTGAAAAGCAGCTGAAGGTGACACAGATACACAGTAAGTGTTTGTTTCAGTCTGCATATGTGTTATTATTCAGTAAAGTAAATTTTAGTTAATAACAGTAGGGCAAATCTCTAAAACTTACAAGGACACAAACAGAAGCAAGTCTATGTCTACAGGGAGCTGATAAGGCTTTGGCACCACAGGAAGTGTTTGATACATAAATGAGCTGAGAATAAGCAAAGGAAGTTCAAATATCACCTCCTTGAAACAATAACCTCTGTTGGCCTTCCAAACAGACAGTCCTTTTGTTTCAAAAGTCCAGGAACTTCAAAACTGACAACTCAACTAGTGAGAAACTGATTTTGTTTCAGCAAAAATGTGAGTTGTTACGGTTGGATACACAGCTACTTCACATTCAAAATCAAACAAAGCATTTTCCCAACACACTGGTAGAACGAAGAAGCGGGGTGTGTAGGGGTGGGGTGTGAGAAATAAAGCAACCAAACTAAAATGAGGAGAAGTGAATCCCAAAGTTCACCACACACAAACCCCAAGATCATATCACTGAAGCAAAAGCGTTAAATTGCTCTTTTTCTTAGGTAATCCTTGCAGTTATCCATATAACAGATTATCAACTAACTATCCCTGCATATCTCAAAATCAGACACAGACCGCAGTGGCTAGTGAATAGGAGTTAAAACTAACACACTGATTGCTTTAAAACCAGAATGAGCTGCAATGCTTACAGCAACCAAAAGCCCTCCTCTATTTATTATGTGCTTGTCTGGATCTTAAGTTTGCCAGCAAATGTAATTTACAAATCACAAGCTTGGTTACATACATATTTCTATTTATTTCACATCAGAAAAGAAACACAGTAACATTTAATATAACCTTGAAGCATAATACTACAAAAGCAGACAAAATAAAATTTGTTTGCTTTAAGAAAGGTGTCCTATATTACACAGAATGCACAAGTAAGCTTATAGTCATGCTGCAGTCCCTGTTCTTTATGATTTATAAGTATTTTTTCACTGCAGGCTAGACAAAGAAAATTAGAACATCAAGAGTATGAATAAAGAAAATACCATCTTATTTAAGAAAAAGAAATATAAATTCTAGTACCATACCTGTGTGGACAACACTAACCCTTACACAATGATCTAGAAAAAAAAGGATGCAACCATCTAAACCATTTATGAAATCAGTGCACATATAGAATCATATGAGTGGTTCAGGTTGGAAAGGACCTTAAAGATGTCCTAGTTCCAACCCCTCTGCCATGGGCAGGGACACCTCCTACTAGACCAGGCTGCTCAAAGCCCCATCCAGCCTGTCCTTGAACACTTCCAGGGATGGGGCATCCACAACTTCCCTGGGCAACCCGTTCCAGTGCCTCAACCACCCTCACAGTAAAGAATTTCTTCCTAATACCCAATCTAAATCTATCCTCTTTCAGTTTGAAACTGTTACCCCTCGTCCTATCATTACATTCTCTGATAAAGGGTCCCTCCCCATCTCCATTAAGTACTGGGAGGCTGCTCTAAGGTCTCCCCGGAGCCTTCTCTTCTCCAGGCTGAACAACCCCAACTCTCACAGCCTGTCCTCATAGGAGAGGTGCTCCAGCCCCCTGATCATCTTCATGGCCCTCCGGTGGATCCGATCCAACAGGCCCATGTCCTTCTTGTGCTGAGGACCCCAGAGCTGGACGCAGTACTCCAGGCATTTAAGTCAGGTCCCCAGTGAAGCTGACTTACTGGCTGGAGTGGCTAGAATTCCTTTGTGCTGCACTCCAAGGTGCTCTCCTGATGACCTGTGATTCTTCTTCAGGCCCTGGGCATTGATTGCTGGCACTGGCATCAAATGGGTAGAAGTGGGATGGACCGAGTTTCCCTGCCCCTGGCAACTCTAGTTTAAAGCCCTCTACATCAGCTTGGCAAGTCTTAGACCAAAGATGCTCTTCCCCTTCTCTGACAGATGGACCACACTAGCCCCTAGTAGACCTGGCTTCTCAGAGTCCCATGGTCTAAATAGTCAAACCCCTGGCTATGGCACCAGTCTTGTAACCGTTTGTTGACTTGCCAGATTCGACTGGTCCTTTCAAGCTCCTCCCCTTTGACTCAGAGGACTGAACTACCTGCACTCCAGAGTCCTTTACTGCCACTCCCAGGGCTCTGTAATCCTTCTTGATACTCCTCAGACTGCTCTTGGTGGTATCACTGNGGCCCTGGGCATTGATTGCTGGCACTGGCATCAAATGGGTAGAAGTGGGATGGACCGAGTTTCCCTGCCCCTGGCAACTCTAGTTTAAAGCCCTCTACATCAGCTTGGCAAGTCTTAGACCAAAGATGCTCTTCCCCTTCTCTGACAGATGGACCACACTAGCCCCTAGTAGACCTGGCTTCTCAGAGTCCCATGGTCTAAATAGTCAAACCCCTGGCTATGGCACCAGTCTTGTAACCGTTTGTTGACTTGCCAGATTCGACTGGTCCTTTCAAGCTCCTCCCCTTTGACTCAGAGGACTGAACTACCTGCACTCCAGAGTCCTTTACTGCCACTCCCAGGGCTCTGTAATCCTTCTTGATACTCCTCAGACTGCTCTTGGTGGTATCACTGGTGCTCATGTGAAACAACAGCAGCGGATAACAGCCAGTGCACTGTATGACGCTTGGTATTCTCTCGGTGACATCCCTAATACAAACATCTCGCAAGCAGCATACCTCCCTAGAGAGTGGGTCAGGTCAGCAAACGGGTGCCTCCGTACCTTTCAGAAGAGAGTTGCCTATTACTCTCACCCATTGCTTTTTCTTAGTTGCACTGGTTGTTACACAGGGAGCAAATCAGGCTGCCTTACTCAGCTCCAGCGCCTCTCCTGATGTGACTGTTCTTTCCTCCTCAGTCTGCAGAGTGGTGAAGTGGTTCTGCAAAGGCACCTCAGGCTCTGGGGGCAGTTTCTTCCTCCTGCTGCNCTGTAATCCTTCTTGATACTCCTCAGACTGCTCTTGGTGGTATCACTGGTGCTCATGTGAAACAACAGCAGCGGATAACAGCCAGTGCACTGTATGACGCTTGGTATTCTCTCGGTGACATCCCTAATACAAACATCTCGCAAGCAGCATACCTCCCTAGAGAGTGGGTCAGGTCAGCAAACGGGTGCCTCCGTACCTTTCAGAAGAGAGTTGCCTATTACTCTCACCCATTGCTTTTTCTTAGTTGCACTGGTTGTTACACAGGGAGCAAATCAGGCTGCCTTACTCAGCTCCAGCGCCTCTCCTGATGTGACTGTTCTTTCCTCCTCAGTCTGCAGAGTGGTGAAGTGGTTCTGCAAAGGCACCTCAGGCTCTGGGGGCAGTTTCTTCCTCCTGCTGCTCCTTGCCATTGCAAGCTTCCATTCTTCTGCATGTCCTTCCATCTTGATGTCCTTCCCTTCTGCACGTGCAGGTGGGGGAGTTTTTGGTTGTTTGGTTGTGGGTCCACTGTAGGCTGCAGCGTTTTTGATTATTTGGCCATGGGCTATGATGCTAGGAACACACAGAGATCCACTTCAAAAAGCCAAACACAGTGGCAGAAAAGCTGTTAACTCCTGCTGAAATTTCAGAATGTTCTCCACTTGTCCTCAGATGATGCCAAAGACTTCAGCATTGACATGGTCCACTTCGTGCTTCAGGAACATACCCTTGTTACTGATGACATGTATATCTATCTATACACGATACTTGAGGGTGCAATTTCTGACTTCAGTGGTGCACAAAAACACACTACACCACATACAAATTGGGCATGCGATAAGTTTTCAAGCCCATGAATAACTTGCACTGCATACTGAAGTGTTAATGAAGATACACATTGTGCTTCCTAACCAAAAGTAAAATCAGATGATAAAAATACTTCAGCCTCAAACACTGCTAAATTACCACATCAAACACTGCAATCATAAATAGCTGAATTTTTGATGAATTATGTCTATAGTACTTGATCTGATGTATACATTTTTATTTAAATATATGCATATGCCAGGTCTTCACATGTTTGAGCACTTCAAAAAAAGAAACAAAAAACATAAAAAGATGGAAGCTTGCCCCTAAGAGTTTACTGTCTATATAGAGACTTGTCAAAACCAAAACCAGACGCATAAACTGTTCCCAAAGAATGTGCAAGAATGAGCCCTAATTCTCTGTTAGTGAGTACTTTAGATTATTTTTTCCAGACAGAAGGCAGAAAGAGAAAAAAAAAAGAGAAAAGTCTGTTACTGCCACTGCATTCTGTACACTTCATGTTCATAAGTTTATTTAGAGTGGCTTTTAAATGTTTTTTTTTCTACATGCTTTCTTGAGAGCAGAGTATGGCTAAAAATGAGTAATTTGATTTTTTTCCCCACTGAAAATCCAGTAACTGGACACTACCAGGTGATCAGTGCAGAGCAGTTGTTGTACTCCGTCTTTTTTTTTCAGCTCAATAACTTTCTGTATCATAAAACCAACAATCTAAATTTTAACTGCCTCCAACATTGGCAGTCTTACCTTGGGGACAGGGTGTGAATAGGGATTGAAAAGGCATTTGAGAAAATGTAGCTTTTCCACACTAAGATCAATTCCTTCATGACCTGTTCTGCACTTGCTCTATACAACATTGCTTTAATTGCCAACCTTGCATTTAAATTTAGAAGCAGCCTTCAGTCAATTCCTCCCTTCCACTAACCCTTTAGAAAAAGTAAGGAAAGTGAAAGAAAAATGTAATGTTGAAGTTTCAGGTCATTCCCAAGACGTACATAACTCATGCAGGTCAAACACAGAAGTGCATCAACTAAAAAAGTGTAGAGGCAGACTCTCTTCCAGACAAGGAAGTAAAAATATGCATTTTGTATGCCTCTGCTGTTTAAGCCACTCACCGGCAGCTAAATTAAATTTACATGCTCTTTGCTTTACTCCACGCCGAACACTTCAACAGGCTACAAAGAGAGTTGGAAGGCAAAGGTTTCAAAAGTTTGGATGACAACAAAAAAGTTACTATGGATTCTCTACCACATACTAGAAACCTAGAGAGAGAGTCACATCAGTTTGGTCTGGGAGTCCACTGCGTACAGTGGCATCACAGAGAAGTCAGAATAAGATCCCAGGACAGAAGCACTGCAAGCAGAAAGGAACTCATCTGGGGTAAGGGTACTTCTCCATTTTCTGGCAAATGTTGTTAAGCATTACTTGCATTTGCATTTTATTTTTGTTTTCATGACGGTAAAATCTTTTAACACAATGAAAACACATCCTATAAACAGATAATGGTCTTAAGATACTTTAGGAAAGGAAAAACTATCAGTAAATAATTTGTCAATACCTGATCCAGGGGAACATGTTTCACTAAACCGCTGACAACAGTCCTTGGGCTTGCTTCACCAACATCCACTTCTTCAACATACAGACTGTCTGCATCTGGATGCTTTTTGGCAGTAATGATGCAGCCAACACGAAGATCCAGACGAGAAACATCTACAGGTTTTGCATCACTACTTCCAGCAGCTGGCTGCTGTTTCTTCTCCTTCTTTTCACCTATTAAAGAAAGTTTACTTTATGAAATAAACCTTAAAAAAAAGGCATAAGTAATATATAGGACTAGACTATACATATATATATGGGGAAAATGAGCTACAATCTCAGAAATAAGTGTAAATCCATTGTAAAACACAAATCAAGAGTAAAGAGTTAGCACCTCTATTACTACCTTTCAGTGGAGAATCAGCATACAAATTCCAATTTAGATTGTTACTATAAGCAACACAACAGCTGTGTTTTCTTACTTGTAAAGTGAAGTCATCCTGAACTTTAAGTGTATCTAACATCTATGTAAGTGACATATACCCTCCGCTAGAGGCCACATCAATAAGCCTGACAGCACCATTTTAATAATTAGCAAACAGCAGTAAGACTTGCCATGGCGTTTCACCAGCAAAGGGAGACCAGATAATCACAAGCCATCAGGTTACCAGTGCTTAAAAACAGCTCCCGACTGCGGACAACGCTAAGTCACTGCAACTGCACTGTTACAGTTGCAAAGCAACCCTTCAAAGCTAACATTCTTCACTTCCCAAATATACTAGTATGGGAAAATGCTCAAGACTTATGAGGTTCCACTGATGTGGAGTCTTTATCCTATGGCAATGCAAGGGTTTGTCATCAACCATACATACTTATGGTACAAAAAAAGCAGTGAAGCAGCACTCCCCATACTCAGCCTCTTATTTAGATATTCCCGTCGAGAAGAGCAAGTTACATCCAGTTTGTATATTACAAAGACTGTCCTGTTTAAAAGGCATCCAAGATTTGTTTAACAACTATAATCTCTGTGAGATTAAGAAGTGTCTAAGAAGTGCTTACTTAAAATAAGCATATTCTATTATTCTTTCATCCAAGATAGCTTACACGTTAATGTAAACTAAACTCCATTCTTTAGGGAGTAAAAAAGGAAAAGTGGACACAGCAGGGTATTTGATTAATTTATCACTGCTCTAGTACAGGGTTGAAATTAAATAATGCATTCAATAATAAAAACGCAGTATTTTTTTTAAAATAAGCAATAGCTCTTCAAAACTACTTTAGTTCATAAGATGAATAAAAAGCTACAGTGCATATGACTAGGTTTTATTAATCTAATTGTAATTAGATTACAATTAAATTAATAAAACCAGCCATATAGAAAATAATTGAAGAGAAACTGAAAAGAATAGTTAATATTAAATACATAAGATCATTTAAAAGACCAGCCGTCTTTATCCTTGGAGTCATTCCTCACTGTTCTCCACTTCATGATGTTTCTCTACAGTAGTCTGAAGCCAAAAAAATCAGCTTTTAGCACCCTGTTTATTTCACTTTAGAGAAATGAAGTCTGTTACCAAATAGGGAAAAGAGAACACAGTAAAGCACGTCTGTACACAGCATATAAACAGATACACAGAAAATTTCCATTTCAGTGTCACAGGTGAGGGAGAGAACTGCACTCCTCTGGCCAGCGTCAGAGACAGCCCAGAGTCAATACCCAGAGAAGCCTCAAAGATGAAGTTTGCAAGAACTAAGAACACGGGAATAACCAGAGAGAAAACAGATGAGATCGGTGACAGAAACCAAAAGGATTTGAGATATTCCATAATTTCATCAGTTTCAAGACTAAAAAACAAGTTCTACATATTGGTTACTTTGGTTGTTAAATACCTAAAATAGATGTTGAACTCCAAAGAAATAACCTGTTAGGGTTTCTATTTAATGTTCATGCTATATTTCACCTTTTTCAAAAACTGTCACTGGAAGGAAAAAGTCAAATGGATTGCTTTCCTACTTTAAGCTACTTATACAAGATGAGGGGAAATATAATACAAGGAAGTTTTATTTTTCCTTACCAACTGAATACTTCCTCTGCAGCCATTGAAGACTTGCAGAAAACAGTTAATTGCCTGGTATGACGTGTGGCCTCTGCTTTTACATTTACAGCTCTTTTGAATATTACCAATTTGTCAAAGGCTGCAGTACATCAAAAAACAGGAAGCAACTGATAAGCCTGCGTACAGCTCACCAGAAAAATCAAAGAGATACAGTGCCCTATAAGCACAATATGCAAATTCGGAAAAGCTGTACAAATCAGTTTAGCCAATTAATAATACTTTGCATAAGAGAATGATTATAAAATACAAGCTTAAGTTAAAAGATGGACACCTGCACTTTTGTGCAAGTGCAACACACATATCTTTTCTTCTATTAAAGAGTTTGTTACACAGAAGTCAATACAGACAGCTAAAAAAGAATAACAGGAGGAGAGGTGTTAGGAAACCTACATACCCTTCTCTACTACACTTCCTCCCCATTGCCCAAACCCGATCGTGCTATCTGCCTATGTCCTTTACCCAGTACTTCCTCCTAGCCACACAGTTTCACCAGCGTTCACATGGATATACCTGATGAATTCTGATAGAACCCCACCGCCTGCAAGAATTTTCTGAGGGGTAGGGAGCAGTATACTTACAGGATGCAGAAAAGTCTTATGGCAGGAAAAAAAAAATTAAAAATCTAACTAAGAACAGAATCATAGAATCATAGGGTTGGAAGGGACCTCTGGAGATCATCTAGTCCAACCCCCCTGCCAGAGCAGGGCCACCTTAGAGCAGGTTGCACAGGAACGCGTCCAGGCGGGTTTTGAATGTCTCCAGAGACGGAGACTCCACCACCTCCCTGGGCAGCTTGTTNCTGGTGCAGGGGGTTATTCCTCCCCAGGTGCAGCACCCTACACTTGCCCTTATTGAATTTCATAAGGTTCCTCTCCGCCCAGCTCTCCAGCCTGTCTAGGTCTCTCTGGATGGCGGCACAGCCTTCTAGGGTGTCAGCCACCCCTCCCAGCTTTGTGTCGTCAGCAAACTTGCTGAGGATGCACTCTATCCCCTCATCCAGGTCATTGATGAATATATTGAAGAGGACTGGGCCCAGTACTGACCCCTGGGGAACACCACTCATCACTGACCTCCAGCTAGACTCCACGCCCTTAATCACAACCCTCTGAGCTCTGTCTTTCCCTCTGAGCTCTGTCTTTCAACCAGTTTTCTATCCACCTCACTGTCCATTCATCTAACCCACTCTTCCTAAGCTTCCCTAGGAGGATGCTGTGGGAGACCGTGTCAAACGCCTTGCTGAAGTCAAGGTAGACCACATCTACCGCTCCAATCTGCCAAACATTTTCTTAAACTTCGTATCCTCCTCCTGCCTTATTTTTTTTCCTCTTTTCTGTGTGTGTATTTTGGTTTTGCTTTTTCAGTTGAGGGATTTCATGGAGCTTGGGGATGGGGGGAGGAGTGCACTTGGGTTCTTATTGTTTTGTTCTTTTTAAATAAAGGAGTTCAGTCACATTAAAAGAAATTTGACATGTATCCCATTTAAGTAGAAGTCTACATAGCTTACTTGATGGTGTTATATTACCTTCAAGTACTCCCATAGATTTTAAGAGCTAGCATGACTCTTCCCACTGCGGCTGTAAGAACTGTATTTTTTTGTGCCCAAAATTATGCAAAAGCACTTGCATAAATTAAATGCCGTAACTGTTTATCACAGCTAAGAAAACTGAAGTACCTTTTTTTTCTACTTTTTCCTTCTTTTTCTTTTCTTCATCTTCACCTTTAACTTGGTCTTTGGAACCAGACGATGCGGCTGTTGTATGCTGTGGAACATCATCTGAAAACGAAGCTGTAGAAACGGTTGTACCAGAAGGAACTGGGATCTGTTTCACTAAAATCAAAACATTAAAAAGTCAGAAGGGGTACCAGAACTTTGAACACTATGACATTTTAAGTTTCCAACATAAATGAAATAAGTAGAGAGAACTCAAAATTTTGCTTCAAATACCTAAGCCACAACTGCTGAAGAGCGAAGTACAACATTACAAAACACATATGAGAATTAAGTCTATATATGAGTATTCTGATCAGTTAAGAACAATACCTTTGACTACATATTTTTTAAATGGGAAAGAGTGCTAAATGCAAGAAAACATACAAGCTAACACACCTCTTTTTACAGTTTATTTCAACACCTAGTTATCTTTGAAACTAACTCCTGATCTCTCATTTGACTTTGTCTAGTTTCAGGTTCTAGCTACTAGCTCTTGTCATGCTGGAGACTGTTCCATGATTTTCAAAGCATAAAATCATTTTTATGTTGTAGTCAGATTATTCCTCAACTCTTTTCTGATTAACTAAAGAAACTGAGCCTGAATAATAATATTCTAAGAAATCATCCGCAGCCCTAAACCAATCTGTTGATTCCTCACTTCCCTTCCCTAAATTCTGCACGTTACCTTTGTTTTTAAACTGCTGATATAAAATTCTGGACATCATCTCACTATCAATCTTACCAGATGATAGCATAAGAATCACCTCCTTTCTACAGCCTGCTCTTCTCAAGGATCTCATTAAGGCTTTTTACCAAATCATTGTACTGGGTAAGCATCACCAGTGGTTAGGCTCCCTTTCCCAAGAAAGGTTAGACCAGATGATCTTTCGAGGTCCTTTTCAACCTGGGCTGTTCTATGATTAATAACTGTTTGAAAAATCCTTCTGGTGTCACTATTCTGCAGTTCCTCATTCTGTATATATGCTTCTTTTTACACTTGAGACATTTATTAACTTTCCCAAAGAACTGCACTGCGTTTGTTGATACCAGCTCTCTTCAATACTAAACTTCAACACATCTGCACAAATTACGTTCTCATAAAACATTTTTTAAAAATCATTTGAATCTGAGTTTGTTGTACCAACAACCACTTGCTTGCTAGTTCTGGAAAGACTTTCTGTTTCTCAGATTTTCAAAAAAAGTACCTCAAGTGATATTTTTTACATTCTGTGTCCATCTAGTTTCTGTGCTCAACTACTTAACACTGTCAAAACTACTACTTAATACTGTCAAAACGAACACAAACTAATTCACTTCAAAATAAAAGATCTGAATTTAGTCCTAGTACCTTTTAGATAAAGGAAGATGCATGTCAAGCTAAATATTAATTTGCTAGTCCTTTCCCATCTTGGTAAACATCCAGTAACTTGAGACTTCTGCCTCAAGCACAACAGAGATTCTGTGAAATATTTTATACCTGTCAAGAATTGCTGCAGACCAACAGACAATGGAAAAATACAAACTAATGGTTTGGTTTAGGACATGAAAGGACTTTATTCATGCCCAAAGGAGAAAAAGAACTCTCTGCATTTATAAAACACTAGTCTTTTTGAAGACTGAAGACTTTTACATTAACACAGATTTGCTAAGTAGTCACTGCCCGTCTGTACTTTGAATTAGGGCATGATTTTCCATACAGATTTTTCAGTCATACTAGATTAGATACTGTGAGTATCAAGAAATATTAGACATTCATCAATTTCTAAGGTATTATAAGGAGTCACTGTCATCAGTCAAACTTAGGGCTTATTATGAAAGGCACTGTACAAAAACATACAAAAAGCCAGTTGCACATCTGATTAAGATCTGGCATATGTACCTGTTTGGTTTGCAGCTTACTGAAATGTTGGAATTAACCAATGTATCATAGGCATGGAATGTAGCAAAATCCAGAATTTGTAAGAAATGTCAGAGTGTCACATAGAGAAAGAAAAAAATCAAGACAAATTAATATAGTTTTGATGATAACTTGTGCTAACTGGATCTATGCTGTACGAGGATAGGATTTTTTTTCCCCCCACCTCCATTCCGAATTTCTGCCTGTATCAGCTCCTGCTTCAGCCCTTCAATTTCTTTCTTCAATTTGGCATTTTCCACACGGAGCTTCTTCTCTTCTCGAAGAGATGCCTGCAAGACTAAAGTTGACACTATATTAAAGACGACAGGTTTCAATAATTAGCATTCATCAGAGAATGTGAAACACGGTGAGCCAAACATCAAAAAAGTGGAAACTTTCAAGGAGTGTATCATCAGTACTATTTCGGAATCCTTTTTTGTTGAAATACCCATACTATTTTTTTTTTACAATACTTATGTACTCAAGTTGCCTCTCAATATATTAGCTTCTCAGTCCCCTAAATAGAGTCACAAGGAAAAATTCCAAAAAACCTACTAGAAAAAGCTTGAACATGTTTGTAATATGGAGCACCTTAATTCACTAATACCAATATGTACAAAATATCAAAGCTGAAGGTATGGTACTCTTGAGAGAACCCCACAGTGGTGAAAAAGCAGTAACACATTCAGGCAAATGCAGTCTCATATTCTTCCCGACTTGCTCTCTCTCCTCACAAATCGAACCATGTCCTATCGAATTTCCATAATCTGTTTGTGTCATTAATCCTTCCACATTCGTGCTTTCCATATTCCAGAATAAGCAGCTTCAAAAAACCCACAAACCACAAGGCATTGAAACGGTGCTACTATTACAAGCTTTATCTTGGAGAACTTGAAACACATTTAAAAAGCTGACAGCACCGATGAAGTTGTCCATGTTCTGATTTTTTCTTATGAGCATTTAATCTTAACCATCTGGTTAACAAGTTTATCACAAGATAGATAATTCCTTACTAGCTTTCTCCTTTAGCAGAGCAACTTGCTGCTTGAGGTATTCAATAACTTGATCAGCTTCTGCACCCTTCTGCTCCAGTCTGTTCAGCACTGCATTGTTGGCTGCCATCTTTACCAAGAAACGGGATAAAAACCTAGACAAACAACAGACAGTCTAAAATTAATGACTACTCAATGTAATTATGCTACCATCTCTTACTACATGAAGCAATTCTAAATTCAGTTGCTGAATAAGAAAATTCATTAAAAGAATATGGGGACTCCCACCTCCTAATGCAAAGCCCAAGCAAAAAGCAACATTAAAAGGAATTTGATGTTTGACAGCTGCCCATATGTATTTTGGAAGAAAAGCCAGTTTTCTTCCCAGCTGCAAAAAACGTGTTCCTCCTTCATGAAACAGAAAAAAATTCCACCTTCTCAGAAAGAAAGGTCTGACTAAATTGGGAAAAAAAGGGAATAAAAGGGAAAAGGTTGAACAGCAGAACACTATATCCTGGATTTAGCTGAAAAATTTAAGTGTATGCAGAATTTTACTGAGATAAAGAAAATAGAAACATCCTACAAAAATTTCCAAACTTTTCTAATAAATTTATGTAGAATACACTGAATACTTCAGACATTGTGGTTGTGCATACATTAAGAATTTACTGTTATTTTACTTTTAAGCAGAAATCATCAGTATTTTTACTCATCTTGGATTAATACAACTTTTATTGCAGAGTTATTTTATCACTGATTTCGACTGTTTTATTTGGTTTCCACTCAAATGGAAAGCCAGGAACCCAGGTAACAAATTAAAGAAGCAGGAAACACAGGAGACCTGGAAAGACAAATAAATGCTGTCTAACCTTCTTTCAGGATGTTCAACTCCTTTTACTACCTTTCTCTGATGTTCCAGAACCTAGCTATGCCTGGCATACAGCTCTTATTTTTTGAAAGCTACCAAATTTGGTCTACTTCCTCTCTGCAACATTTGTGTCTAACCTTAAAAGCTCAAATAGTAGCAACAGAATGATGAGATACAGTTACAGTCACTTGTATCTGCAGCAGATAGTGCATTTACCCTCCCACTCGGTATCTAGATGAAGAAAAAAATCTGTACTAGCAGCTTCCTCATCTGTAAATCAAGAAAGAAAACTGATTATAGGTGGGAATAAAAAGCCTTGCAGATCTTCACAAGCAACAGTGATGCAATTCCTGTGAATTTGCCCATCAACTGCAACAAAGGGAAGAGTTGGCAACAAAACAGCAATCCAGATCCACCCATTGGCTCCTCAACTTTATCAGAACCCAAAAATGCCTTTTCTCATATCAAATTGGCAGAAAACTTCCCATTTTATTGCAAAATTATTCTGACACTATAACCTAAATCTGTTTTTAACGTACAAATATTCTCTGTTGGGATTTGCAACAAAAGCCATGCTCAAGACAAAACAGGTTTAGAAATAACAGAAAGGTGAACAGATAGAACCATACTCATGCCAGTGTCAAAATATCACCTTTGTTGCATTCTCAGGACCAACTTACATGATATCTGATCTTCTATTACGAAGAACTCAATTTTCCACAGCTATGTGTCTTTAAAAAAAAAATAATCCCCCATCCCAAAAAAGGGTAAAAGACAATGAATAAGGAATTGTGTAGTTAAAACTTCTCAAAGTAAAATTCACAAAGCCTGAGTCAGATGATACATGAGGTATATTCATCCTGCAGAAGTGATGAATGAGCCAATCTAATACAATCAAAGCCTGTTTTACACAGACTGCTTCACTTGAGGATACAAGAGTATTACTGCCATCACACCTTCCATTCACCCACAACAGATTTTTCTTTTAAAAGAAATAAAATCTTATGCAGAAAAGAGCATAAAGTCATCCCTCCAGCACAACTAAAGTAATCTTAATAGTGAAATTAATCTCTGCTAATAAGAAAATAATTTTGTTTTCATGGGCAGTCTGAAAATTAGAGGGGTTTAAAAAGGAAAACAGTGGTTCCAAAAGTTATTGATTTAGATGTCAAATGGAAATAGACATAAAACTATTATGGCACAACACAGCATAATACAAAGCCTAGGGTATTACTGTCTGCATACCAGTAAGATTTCTTGCAAGCTACGTCTTCTCTCAGGGGAACACAATACTAACAGTGGAAACTTCGCCAACAACAACAGAAACGCTACTAAAACTTCAAAGTGAATAGAATTGGTACATTTTATAGGTTTTAGCCAAGTTGGCTAATGAACTGAAGATCTGGAAATAAAGTTACATGATTACAATGGGTAGACATTTTCCCACTTGTCAAATAAATTTCTGTAAACCTAGTATTATAACAATAACACAAAGGAATAGGTATTTCCGATACTAATATAAAGAGCCAACAGGCTGAAATGAACTGCTACACAGGCACAGGAATCCACACAGCAGAGTGATAAAACTGTATCTAAAAAGGGCGCATAAAAAAAGTTAAGATCCACCCTTCATTATTAAACACAAACCACTTAAAAACATTAGCATTGCAACAATCAAAGGTTGCAGTCAATGATTTTTGGAAAGTCTTTTTTTTTTAAGCTTTCCCCTATTTCCTTTGCCCTCTGTTACCCTGACACCACCCCACCCTGCACCAAAAAAATCCCCAAATAACCAACCCTTATTGGTGATACACAAAGCAAAAAACAGGAAAGAAAATCAGGAATACTATAGTTTAAAAAACCTAGAATCATATCTCATTACAGATATATTCTGGCTTGTTTTGCAGAAAATGTTCCAGAGGCCAACTGAAAGTAAAAAAAATTCATACAATTGTGCCTAACAAGCTACTTTCCCATCAAACAAGAAAATAGTTCTAAAAAACAAGTAAGAAGTAACTATATTCAGACATACAAAAAATGGTAACCTCCTGAAGTTAGCTGGTTGCTCAGCTAAGGGAAACTGTTTAATCTCAGACCTCTCAGGAGGTCTGAAACGACCTCAAAGGACTACTTTGTACCTGTGAAACATTCAGAACTGCTCCAAAACCCACTTGGCTCCACTAAAATGGAATTCAATCTTCAAATGAAAGACTCAAGGTCTGCAGTCATTCATGAAGTTACATATTAATATATAAAAGTTGTTTAATTTCTCATCGTTCAACTTGCTGATTAAAAGAATTGCCTATCTTTTTTTTTTAAACAGAAAGCATTGCCTTCTGTGGTCTTCTAAGTAGCTGCAGTACACTCACAGGAGAAAACAGGGATTATTCTACTTGGTTTCTCAAGAACACATGATGTGGAAGGGCCCCCCAAAGTGGTGAGCTCTCTGTAATAAATCAAGACTTCTCATATAGTACAAATTACCCCAAAATTTCAACATGTTTTACAAATACTTGTTTATAAACATTGGACTAGACTTTAGAATATATCCGGATCAAAAAGTGAACACACCAAGAAGATGCTAAAAACAGGAACTCTGTTGTATCTTGCTCTTCAGTATTAATATTCTCTGTTTTTGAAAGCAAGAAAAAGCCAAACCCCTCATAAAATTAATGACAAGATTTAAAACTTAAACTCTAAAAATTGTTTTGGAATCTGTCCATAGTCCAAACATGGAACCAATTACTTTTCACTATTGGAAAAACAATTATTTAACCAAAAAAACAGAAATTGGAAGCCAACTGATTCCCAAAACTTAAAATAATTAGCTCTAGGCACTCCTTTTTCCAGATAGAGGTCTCAAAAAACCCTCAGTACTAAAAAGTTCTCATTGTGACTGACTGTTAATGTCAACACACAAAGATTACTAACTGCACGAGATCTAACCTGCAGACTGCTTAGTAAGACTTACTACTACAGATCAACATGTTCTCCATGTACGCATCGAATACACCTATGACAGTGATGCAGCTTTGTTTCAGCATTTTCAATTCAGTAAGGATTTATGCTGCTCTCCTAGATGACGGGCGTCTTATTTCCTGATCTCATTCTTTCACATGGGCCATAATGCAACACAACCAAATGCCACGCACGTTTCCGTTGGTCACCCTGGGCACACATTGAGACAAAAAGTTTTCCAAATTTTGTCTCAAATGACATAAAATGAAACAAAAATCACCACAACTGCCTGCTTGTCCTTTCTTCCTCTCCCACAGGTACACTAACTCTTCCACAACAAGAGGGTCAACTTTCACAGCTCACCACACCTAGGCAGCATTCTTCATAGCGCATCTGCTTAGCTCCAAACCCATCATTGCTCTTTGCTTTGTGCAAAATATGGGAGAACCAAGTATTTCTACAGCAAAGCAAATCCTACTGATCTTTACCAAAGAGTAGACAGCCATCACAAGATGGCCCAGATAGCATAAACATATGCCTTTACAGAGAATGCCATGTTTATGAAGAGTCGCCAATCAAGACCTAAGATGAGGCAAGAAGCCACTACAGGAGAAAATAAAAGTCTGCTTAAATACATGTTTCCTTTTCAGTTGAGATGCACTGCTCAAATTAAAAGTTTGTCA
The DNA here is from genome assembly GCA_013400135.1 of Rhinoptilus africanus. Lineage (NCBI taxonomy): Eukaryota > Metazoa > Chordata > Aves > Charadriiformes > Glareolidae > Rhinoptilus > Rhinoptilus africanus. The sequence continues at coordinate 114,846 of VXBO01002416.1, read as the reverse complement.
TTACGAAGCAGAACCAGTGGGATCAGCCTTATCCTCAAAGTTTTTGACAACACTATGGTAATTTCTGAAATGGTAAATAAAATTCATTAATTTAAACTATAGAAAAATATTTAATGGCAATCCTTCTTCCTAAGCTTTGGGTCTTAAGTCTCAAGTAGTTTTCAAATTAAACTCCTCCTTTTCTTCTGTGAGACACTGTTCTTCTCAAAGACACTTTATTGTGATCAACTTCTACTCTACTTTCTACAAAAGAAAGTACCAACAATCACTTTGTTTCTGCAAGAAGCGTGTTCAAAGACTTCTATCTGAGCATCTTTTTTGAGTATGGTCATTTCTGGCAGATAATCTTGCAAAACCTCATAAATATAACAGAACATGCCAGCTGTTTGCCAGATTCTGCTTTCCTATGCTTTGCACTTCTATGAACTGTCAGGACACAGTGAATCAGATTTAAGAACCTCACATCACACCTTTTTTTCTGCAAAGTAAGGAGCAGTAGTGAGTAGATCAAAACAGAAGAAAAAAAAGGGTGTAGAACTATGTTATCTTCTGCTAAACCAAAGTATCAGTGCAACTAGGAAATTGTTGTAACTTGTCTCATGTTCTCCTGTCTCAGGGAATCAGGAATAGTGCTTTAAAAATCAATTCTCTCTTAATGGTTTCTACTAATATCTGATGGAGTATCCCAGACCTGATGCCATAAACATCTTTGTCTAAGATTTACAATATCCGACTGGATTTCACATTTTTGGTAGAAAAACACAAAGTCTGTTTTTCAAAACTATGAAAATTTAAACAATAAGTACTAAGCCCCAAACCTGAGCAACCTGAGCAGAGCTACAACTGATTAGTTTTGAGATCAAATCTTTGTTTTGACTCAATCATGTCCCTACTTCAGTCTAATTATAGCACAGAAGATCAACAGTAGCTATCAATTTGTCATTAGGGAGGCAATGGTCTATAACATTTAGTTACAAATTCATGGTGATATAATTCTATTGCTAGGTCATTTCAGAAATCAGCTATGTTCAGTAAATTTCATGCATTTATCTATCACTATCACAGAAGGTTGGGTGTTTCACTGGATTTTTACCTGTCACACACTGTAAAATGCAATCATGGCTTTTACACCTAAATATTCCTTTTCAGGAAATTCATTTCTAATAGATTAAATGTTTCTATGCTTCAAAAGATAGAGAAGAATCAGATTTACTTATTGGAGACACAGGTTTTCCACAGTTTTATCTGTGGAAAAAATATAATTCCTCAATCACAAAATAAAGTGAAACATGAAGCTGTTCACAAACAGGTTTCAAAAACCATGCCTTTTAAACCCATCTCAAATAGGCTAAGGTATCAGTAAGCAGCAATGTAACATTGAGAAAAAAAAAATTGAAGTATCTTAGATATTAGGTACAACTTTTGCATTGCTTGAGACCACCTAATCACAATCAAAGCCCAATATTCCTTGTTATAAAAAAGCAAAAAGACATAGTGCACCCCATTACACTTACCATTTTACTCACATTGATAAGACAGGCGCTTATTGGTTAAGATTTAACTACCAGCTCATCTGTCTTTCAGAAGTATATTGTTAACTCCATAAGGGAAGAATGAAAAGTTTCCTGAATCTCATGTTGCCAAAGTAACTTTACACAACTGAAAATATTGTTTAAGGCCCTGAGTAAATATGTGTAACTGATGAAAATATAGATGCTCACCTAGGTCCTCCTCTACATATAGCAAAGGAGACCTACCAAAATATTTTTGGCACAACAATGGCAAACACTTGAAAAGCAACAGATAGCAATGATAGCACAATTAAAAAAAAAAAAAACAAAACAAAGCAGCGCACACTACTTTTTTGTCAATGTTTTGATCCATATTAATAAAGTGCAGTGTAAAACCTCAGAATCTAGAAATTATCAAATAAATCATCATGGAACCTCATTTTTGACTCTTAGTACTAGATCAGTAATCCCCTACCACATACTAGAAATGTGGCACTATAAAAGATCAAATGAAAATTTAACTATTAACCTTATACTTTGCTAAAGAAAAAATGCTCTGTTAAGATAAGCAAAATTAAACTACAGCCTAAAATGTAAGAGGGTCTTGTAAAGTATGGAAATACAGTTTTGCAGACTTACAATCGCAAAATGACACAAGAATTCTATCTTCTTCATCCTCCCCAAACAAGTGATTGCTCTAGCTGGGTCTTTAAACAGTTGAACAGCCTGAATATTTTTTGGTTTTGAGCACTTTAACACAATTTTAAAATTATTCATAAAGTATAAACTCCTGTGTAGTCAGTATTGAAAGCAATTTTCCAAGCAGCAAATTATTAGGCAAAGTTGTACATTTCTGCCATATGTTATTTCAACTCACATCTTTTGCACTGAGAGAGTCAGAGTAATTGCTTTGCAGATTTCCAAACAACTAGCATGTCTAACATGGTCCATCCGAGAAGCAATGCCAGCCCTAAGGAATGATTTGCTACCTCTGGAGACTACAGTCCAAGCCTTCTGGCTGCCAGATAAATCAGGCTCAATGCCAGCTGCAGACAGGTCTTTTAGTAGTCCTGAGAGCCTACCCCTCCCTATTTTAAAGGGCTGTAAATAGTAAAAGCACACACAACCAAACTTCTTCATGTTGAAAAACACCGCAGCATGAAAGAGATTTTTTTTTAAAATGTCATGGAACATTGCACAAAAAGAGGCCCATCCACTGGTACCAATTTTGAGGCAATAGAATTTACTCAGTAAAGATTATTTTTAAACATGAAGACAAGTGTGATTTGAAAGGGAACGACGTACGAAAATCACAAGCAAGTCACAGCACAAAAATCAAATCTATGAGAAGCAATGAATGAGGAACTAAGATGGACACATGTTAGAACAGATAAAGGTAGAAGCATGACATTTTCACTTTAAGACTATTATGACAGGCTTAATTTGAATTAAAATGGATCTCTTGGATCTGTACAGTAGAGATCATTAGAAACTAAATAGTGAGAAGTAAAAATTATTCTAGTATTTTGTTCAAGTTTGCATTTCACGGTTTAGTAGATGCCACAACACATTAATTAACTGCATCATATCTTAACACACTAGGGCTGCCACATTCAAAAGGTTATGGTAAGTTAAGAGTACTTGCAAATTCATTCACGTCCTGGCTGTAAGCTTGTGCTAAATTCGTATTCAGGGAGAAGTTTCTACTAATGGCTGTCTCAGTCCAATTCTGAATTAACTTTGTACTCCTTCCACCTCTGAGCAGAAACCCCAAGGACTAAACAAAGCAGAGACATGACTACAAGGAGTTCTGTCCAGGTTAAGACAAAAGTCAAGCAATTTGCATGTGGTTTGTAACAAAATTTTTTGCCTTCAGAACTACCAAAGCTTTCCAGTAACAAAAACCATATACAAAGTTAACGTAACTTAATTTATTAATCTGAGAAGACTGCCCAGTAATTCAATAGACATGGATGGCTCACAACACGCCACAACACTAGAAGCTCAAGAAAACGAGCTTCTTTGCACTGCTTGACTTCAGCCTCAACAGGTTCCGCGCCCACTGTATCTGCCAGGTCCCCTGGAAGTTCAGTAGAGAGTCATCTGGTTGTGCTTTATAGTGCAGTCTGAAATTTAAGTAGCAGCTTATATGCCAAAAAGGTTGGACAGCTTTATGTATTTTTTCAGCAGTGTGTCTTTTTTGGACCTTGCTGCATTAATATTTTAATAGTACTATCAGAATTTTATGGTAAGCGACCACCACGTGCAGAAGGAATTCTCACATAAATCCCATGATGGAAAAGATGCAACACCCACAACAGGCTACCTTGTTTCTTTGACCCTAAGCACCGATTTCCAAACCTAAAACACAACCAGTTTTTTGGAACAGAAAGCTTACATCAAAAATTGACAGTTTTTTTGGGTTTGGATTTTTGTTTCTTTCTTTTTTTTTTTTTAATTTATAAAAATTTAGTTTTCCAAACCATGGTATATCCAGTGGCTATCTCCAAATATAAATACAAACGGAGCTGCTACTCATGCCTCAAAGTATCCTCATAAAAATACCTCGACAGGTGATGGACTTTACAATTACAGACACATACATATGCCTATAAATTCAGAAATATAAGCGGACCCAGCTGCGTCTGGGCAAGTCTGCAGGGTCAGCATATGCCACAGGAAATCAAAGAATCTGTACTGTGGTTCACCCTCCAGGGTTTTACTGGGGAGTGAAAGCTTTAGATTACTGTTAGAACTACAGAATAAACTACCCATAAATCAAATAGCAGAAGAATAATCAGAACTGCACTGAAATCTACCTGTTGATACCAAGCAGAACACTGTTTCTTAGGTATTTCATTGATTTTTGTAACTTCACCCTAAGAAGCTGAGCATTCACGCTACTTCCTTAATTAAGAGCAGGCACAGCAGTCATAAAAAGGTAAAGAAGAAAGAAAAGTTTACTCCCTCCCCTAAGACAAGTCTCACTTGAAAACAAAAATACATTTTAAAAGTACCTCTCAAAATCCAATCTTTTTCGTTTGGGTCTGTCAGACCAATAAAGATAATAACCCTTCTCAAAAACCCTAGCTGCTAAAAAGATATTTTATAGGTATCTTCTCCTCAGAAACTTGCAAGAGTTTGGAAATAAGAATACCATTAAGCAATGTACTTTATGTCAGCAACAATCTACATAACAATGGTATTGCTTAGGTAGTTTGCCTGAACATTGATAGCCCTTTTAAATCACAATACTCTTAATTTCTGAAACCTGCCTACTAGTTATCTTACATAGTTCAACTGTGGTTAAAAAGAATCTTGAATTTATTACTTTTACATTAGTATCAGCTTTTCTACATGTAAAAGTAGTATCTTGTAGGACTGCTAGAGGAAAACAGGATTTAACCACTCCGTTAAAGCAAACACTACAGTTAAAAATAACCACTATTTATTCACGAAAGCATTCAGCAGACATCATGCAGATGTACAGCAAAAGAACCAGTGCCTTCTAAATGCAACCGCATTAACAATTGCTGGTATTTATTGAGGCAGAAACTTTAGGTATTCTTTTATGTGGGCCAAATAAAAGCTGAAGAAAATTAAACCTGAAAATGTGTGTGTTTGTGTGCACATGTGTGTGTGTTTAATCAGTGCAAGAATAAAGGCAAACATCTCTTAATGCAGAGCAAAAAAGCTAACAAACAAAGCTTTAAGGGGAAAAGCAGTCCTCCTCAACCTTTGAGGTTGCAGTATCTTATTTACATAGGCAAAACCCTCTGACACACATTCAATGTTCCAGCTTCATTCATCACACAAATAATTGTAGTTTCCAGTGCTGAATTTACTCATAACACAGGAAGATGATATTTTAATGAAAGTCTTCTATAAAGATACCAACTTACCCTATGCAGAGAAAATTATTTATTCAGCTATGGAGTGAAAAGCCTCAGCTAACTTCTAAATCTAAAGCGTGCTGACAACAACCAATCCTCAGTAGCCAGAAGCAGTTAGGTGTCACTTCAAAACCTCATGCCAGCAGTATCTACCACCACATATTCCTGGCATCAGCCTCCAGATACCGGTCTTTCCTTTCATCACGTACAGGGTGAAGAGAATTAAAACTCCTAGCAAGCACCTCATTTGCTTAGAAAAATCTCCAGATATAATTATTATGTATTGTAACTAACTACCTTTTGGATCAGTGATTTTAACTTGTGTGGTAGAATTATACAGAATACTTGTTTCCCTTTTGGAGATAAAAGAAAGGAGCTCTGAAGAAAAAAGTTTCATGTAGATTTACATTTCTGCAGATAAAGATTTTGCTATTCACAGCAGGAAAACAAACCAAGCAACTTCTGAAGCAACAACTGTATAGTCACCTGTCAATCACTTTAAATAAAGTGCATAAAGTAACAATTCAAAGGATAATTGAAATCAAAATGCCAGCTTTCCTTCTGTTCAGACTTAAACATCCAACAAAGGTTATATTATTACACACCTATCTCAGATCTTCTATGGATTTGAAAGAAATTTTTACAGAAGGATGTCCTTTATATACAAAAAAACCCCACTCCACTTTTGCTCATACAGCAAATGTTGCTAACATTGAACACAGGTTTTTTTCTTTTTAAAATGAGAATCATTTAATTCTTATTAACAGAGAACCACTGATCAAATTTTGTATATTTATTTCACATTTTGAAAACCAAATAAATTTACCAAGACTGCTAAATCAAATGTAAACCCTAGGCAAACAAAAGACACTTTGGACTACTGTAGTTATTCTAGATGACTCACACAGAAATAACCTTCCCAAACCAAAGAGGGTGATCTTGAAGGGTCATTTTTGGCCCAAGTTGTCTTCTATATTCTAAACTATAGGGGGACATCAAGAGTTCTTTGGATGACCTTTTAGCACCCTTTGCAAAACTCTAGCTGTTACAGGCCAGTGCCTGTACCTTCCTCTTCCCTCTGTTAATTTAACATCGCATACGTTCATGAAAAACTTCTCACTAAAAAAGTTCACTCACTGGTACTGAGAACTAAGTTAGGAACATCAACTAAACATCTGGTTATATGGGCACCTGATAACCCAATTTCAAAGTAAGTATAACTCAGCAGTCCTTTGGGCACAGTCCAGAATAGCAACATGGTTATTGAGTTAATAGTATGTTACTGTAGGTAAACTTCTGGACCACTTCTTCTATAAGCACTTAAGCAGTGCTTGAGAGAAAGCACTCCAATGCTCTAGCTTTTAATGGTACCAAGAAAATAAGCAGTCCTGAAATTGCCTTTCAGAACCTTCTTGGTAGTTGCATGTAATGAGAAGTATTTCAGGTTCACAGCTTTTAGAACTTCTAGGATGAAAATGATTTTCGCCTCTTTTAATACTAGAGCTGTACAGAGAGAAAAAAAAACACAACAAAAAAACTTTAAAAAACCCCAAAAATGAACAAAATCTTTGTGCACTCGTCTTGGACATTGAGAGGGCTGATGTCAGGTATTAAGACTGATGGTACCTGACAGAAAAATCCTCTAAGCAACTTTCAGGGAACAGCTGTATTTCATCTATGGATTCAAAGCTTCTTTTGTTTCCATAGTTTGAGACAAATTGAGCTAAATTATAATTTTGCTGTGTTTCAAATTATTCTATTAAAAATCCAACCATTTTAAAACATTTTTTTTCAATTAGAATATCTTGGTTTAGCATCTTCAAAAAGTGGAAATTTGCAGGATTTACAGGCAAGTTCTCATTAAAATTTAATTATAAGCTACATGTAAAAGAAAAAAAAAGTATCTGTGCCTAGTTATTATCTTTAGCATTATTTTACAGATGGTCATACGGATGTGAAATTACTTACCCACTGTGACGTAGCAGGGTAATTCAACCCCTAAGAGAAGATTAATTTCCCTGGTGCACAATTCAGTGTCATATCCTAGTTGGCAATGGTGACTTCCTTAATGGGTGACTGTTAGCAATTACTAGAGCACTTCATGCAGAAGTTTTCAAACCTTACGGTAGGACAAGCACAAATGTGAACTTATGGCCTTCGCTCCACAGCAGCTGCTACTAAGCCAAATGTAGTGCCTCTTGCGTGTCATGTGCACTCTTGTGGGAGTAGCAGTCCCCAGCTGCCCCAGCCAAGTGACCTGCTGAAACAATCTGCTCACTTATCTTCAGAGTCTGAAACAAGATGCCACTGCAAAGCTGTATATTAAACTGTAATTGAAAAACACTCTGGGATAGAAACCAGATCCAATAGCCATGGATCATTTCTGAGAGAAGGTCTTGAAGTCAGAGACTAATCTTTAAACTATTAATTCATACTCAGTTGAAGTTATGTTGGGAAAGCTCCTGATGAGAAGGAAATGGAAATAAAAGTCTTCTATAATAGGTAGTTTTATGCCAAAAGATTGTACCAAATGATCTCAAGAAGAGATTTGCTAACTTGAGGCGATTTTTTTAGGATGTTTTATGCATTGCCAGCTGCTTTCAAATGTAAAAAGCATCTCAGAATCTGTCTGCTTTCAGATAATTAGGATATGAGACAACACTCCAGGGAAGCAGTTATGAGAGGAATTCAATTTTCCCCTAATCCAGCACAGAATCTCTGACAGGTTTTTTCCAGCATTCTGAAGAAAGAAGAATGGGTTCTTCTACATTAATTGTGTTTAACAGACGATGGTTAAATACAGTATATATTGCTCTCTAGTATGAATGCCAGTTTAAGGTTCCCTCTCTATAGTTTTTGAAGTCAAGGAACACTTTCTAGACTGTTAATTCATATAAAGTGGCACAAGAACTTAAGAATGGTACACAAAGTTGTGGAGTATAACAAAAGTTGTAAAAGCTAGGTCAGCAGAGGGGATCTCTTTTCTGGAATTTCTCTCCAAAAACTGTAAACAGCAAAGAGGAATTTATCCAATTCCCATTTTGGTAAGGTATCAAAGTAATTTTCTTTAGAAACAGCAAGTGTCAACAAGTGATTACAGCTGCTGTTACAGACTCCCACTGATGCATTTGATCATCAAAATAGATCCAGTTCAGGCTACTCTAGGTTGTAAATGTAACTTAAGAGAAACCTTATCTTTCATCTCGTAGGTAGAGATGATTCCCTCACTTATCCCTTTAAAAGTAATTAATAACTTTATTAATAACGTTCACACTCCATATGGACAACCAAGGGGGTTTGGATAAACATCCCTTCATCAGTTTCTGTGGACAGAACAGGTGACCTACCCTTACCAGAAGGCCAGTGACCAACTGACAATATTCTGATAAAACAGAATGAAGCAAAACAAACCACAAAAGTGCAAGTGAAGAACTGGAAAGTGCTCTGCTCCAAGATTTCAAAGAAAAAATTATTTGGATGCTGACTTACTTTCCCAGTTACTTTTATCCCCCCATTCCTGCCCCAATCCCATGGTAGGAGGCAAGATTTGTTGAGTAACAGAAAAGGAACCGAGCCAAGGACATTCAAGAGGAAGAACATACATGACGGTCCAGAAAAATTCTTCAGCGGTCACACACTACTGTTAATGGAACTCAGTGTTAGCCTGTAAGCAGCAGTATTAGAATTATTGGAGTAGATTTAATTACCATAGCATAATAAATAGCATACAAAGGAACAAATGAGCAATTGAATTACTCCTTTTTCCATTTGACCAAGCCAGTTATTCAAAATATTATATTGAAAACCGAAGCTGCAAACTGTTTTACAAGGTAGCAATAAGACAGTAAGAGGACATTAAGGCCTGAAACATCTGCCAGTCCTGAAAGGCATGCCGTTTTTAAGATGGCTTCTTTAGAAGAAAAAAAAAAAAAAAAAAAAAAAAAAAAACAAAAAAAAAAAGAAAAACAGAAGTCAAAACTGGCATTTAGAAAAAATCCTATAAATTATACTGATTTCTTTTTGTGTCGGCCAGTCTGGTATTAAAGCATCATCCAGGAGTAGGCTGTGACTCGTATTGTAAGCAACTGCCCCCTAGAAAACCAAACAGGGATCTGGCACACTGAATTTTATCATCAGGAATGCCAGCGGTTTCCATGACTAATACCACAGTTATAATTGATTACAAATTTCTACCCATACTGAATTTATGAGTATTTTTCAGAAGCACAGAGCATGCTCAGGCAAGGTACTTTTCTTATTTAAATATAAACATGTATGCTTGGACAATTTAGGAATACTCAAATGAATATGGTGACAATCTCAAAACATTTTGAGCTGTCACGTTACCCAAGCAAACTGGCACATTTTTATTATGCTTAAAATGGGCTTTCCCTTGTTCTATCTATCAGATCTATTAAACTGACTGGAACCACAAGGGCTACCTTTTCAGGAGGGAAATACTTGCAAAGTGTTTCACGCTTGTTATGGACTTCACCATTAGAAGACTTTATGTCTCAAAAAGTGTAAAGACAACTAACTAATGAATTAATCAATTAACATACCACACCACAAACATTATAGAGAGGAACAACTTCTCACCTGGGAATCTATTACCCTGACATGCTTCTTCCCTCCAGTTTTAAGGAAAAAAAAATAACTCATCTCAAACTTGAACTTTCTCTAGAAAAGAAGTGTGAGGGAGATATTAAGAAATAAAGGAGAGGCAAATCAGGAGATAGTAGGAAATAAAGGAGAGGCAAATCAGGAAAGGCCTGACTAGCCACATTTAATTACAGACAAACTGCTTCAGCTGCATGAAAGGCTTCCCAAGCAATATTAACATTGCACTCATGCATACTCAAGACCCTCCACAATTGCCACAGATATTTGCTTTTGTTCAGATTCTCTTTTCCTGTCTCTCAACTTTTTAAAGACACTTCAAAGAAGACCAAAAAAGCTTGAAAGAAGTGTAGTTGTTTAGTCTATAGAACAGAAGATAGATGGGAGACTTGGTCTCCTTCAAACACTAAGGAAGTTGGTATGAGAATGGGACTAAACTGTTCATCAGGTCTGCTGTAGACAGGGAAAAGCAAGGAAGATTTAAGGTAGACATTTGGAAAACTTTTGAGTAAAAGACTGAACAGCCTGCCTGTGGAGGTTGTGGAATAGCACTAAAAACAGGTTAGGCAAAAGACCTGTCAGAAGTAATTACGGTATAATAGATGAGAATGAAGTTCAGATCTTTTGCTAAGGTCTTGTCATTACAGCCAGCATTACAAAACCAACAATATGTCCCTCTTAGGTCCCTGCGTTTTATTTAACTTTAAAAAACATGTAGTAAAACCTACCATTCAAATTGTGACATTCAAGTGTGATTATTTGGGAGAACAAAACACATCAAAGATTTGATAACTGTGAAAGCAGGATAAATGTGAAGTAGGATTACTGTGAAGTAAAACACCAAAGTATTAATTTTACCCTCACTCTAAGAAGAAATTGACCTCTAACGTCATAATGCAGACAGTACTATATTTCCTTCTTCTCCGAGAGAAGACAAAATTGGGAAAACTTTAATTGATGACTTACTGATCTGTGGTCACCAAGCTGTCAGTAAACCATATTTCAGTTTTTGCATAAAGGATTTTTTTTTAAAAGGAAAGCAATTTTTCCTAAGTACACACACACACAAATTTATATATTTATACAACCCCCCCCCCCCCCAATGAAAGCACTTTTGTTCAGAAGGCTGTTTTGAGAATTATCCGAATCTTTTGAAACTATATTCAACTATGAGTAAGAATGGCTTCCACCACACCGGTGGGAAAAAAAGTCATCAATCAGAGAGTCTTTTTTTCCCCCCTACTGTTTAATACTAATGTAACCATGGAAATTATTTTTTTTCCTCCTGTTTGGTACTAATGTAACCATGGAAATGAAAACTAGACACTGATTTCCCCCCCACCCCCAGTATGACAGGAAATCTAACAAGGGAAATGTTTCTTGGTGACGGTAATAAGAAACATACAGGTAACTGCTTAGAAGGAGAATAAGCAAGGATGTCTGGGGCTCTCTGCTGGACTGACACTATATAATTCATATCACTACAAGAAACAACAGCCGCTATTTACTTTCCTCACATCTGATATCCTTAGCAGCTGCCCTTTAGGCTGACCCCTCAGCTTTACCTGTGTTGTCTAGCATTTGACATTCTTTACGCTTTAGAAGACACTTTCTTAGAAGAGAGATTCATTCATGTGGCAGCTGTGACATACAGCAATCAAAACATAATCAGAAAAGTTCAGGAATATTATAGTAGATATCAGATTTGTCTTCCTGCACAATTGATTAATCCTTCCTATGACAACTGCTTTACATTAATTTTACTATGTAGGTATTTCCCCAGTACGCTTACGGGGACCTGTAAAGTAGGTGGGATTTGTAGAGGCATCCAAGAGCTCAATTTTGCTTTTCATACTTGGTCTAGACAGCTCTTGGATAAAACTTATCTCCTATTTTATATCTCAATACACTTATGAATAAAGGAAATACACGATGAATAAAGGAAACAACCGATTTCAGAAGAACCACTTCACGAGCACGTTTCCTGCCTGCAAAGCGCAGTATCAGTGTTTGCAATGCCACCCAACAACTACGGCAGCCCCGAGATTAAACCCCTTAAATAAATTAAACAACAGCGAATGCCGCTTCTTCTAACTCAAGAAGCTCATCCTGCCCACCCCCTCTTAAGGTACACACACACACACACACACCCACAACCCCCCGCTGCAGGGAAAATCCCGGAGGGACAGCAGCGGACTCCCTGCGACGGCGGCCGCGGCACACAGCCCACAGGGAATCCCCGCTCCAGCCGCCCCCACACGCTGCGCCAGCGGCTCGAAGCAAACCGCCGGGGCCCTGCCGGGGTCCCGCCTGCCCGCCCCACAGAGCTCGGCCTGGCCCGCGGGGGAGCCCCGGGGCATCAAACCGCCGCGACGCAGCCACCCCCAGCGGCGAGGGGCGACCGAACTAAGGCACCCGCGGGCGCGCTGAGAGGGCCGAAGCCACCCCCGGAGTTGACACTCGGCGGGG
>VXBO01002416.1:77821-101627 GCA_013400135.1 Rhinoptilus africanus | reverse complement strand
CCCGGTGTTGAACCTGGGCGGCGCCCCGGCAGCCCCCGCCGAGAGGCACTCACATGAACCGAGCCGCCGCCGCCGCACTCCTTCCCCCGCTGAGGGAAAAAGGACCCTCGCCTCCGGGCTGACCAACCGCGCGCCTGAGGTTGATAAGAAGCCGCCCGGGNGTGTGCTTATAGGGCCTGAGGGGTTAGCCCGGGGCTACCAGCACCTCCTGCAGTCATTCAGCAAACTGGTTAAAGTTAATCTATCTTGTACTAGATTTAATTCCTGAGCAGCCGTGTATAACGCATAAATCAAATGGTAACAAAACCCATCTTTTTATGTGCGTAGGGGCGCTGACGTAGCAGAGCAGGCTGTAACCAAAAGACACACTGATAAACAGGTAAAATTAGTAATATGTTTAAAAATAAATGCGACTAAAAGTCTATCCTGGTCTATCAAAATTAGGTTATGTGTTTTCTTCATGCTATCCAGGTGTTATTTTTCTCTGTTAGCTTAATATTCTAGCTGCATATATGAAACTTGAGATGTTAGTTAAGTCTTAGTAACTTTTATTGATGCTTTCAAAGTAGCAACATTTTAGTCTATGTCGTAACATTGTAAATGTTCCAAACACCACCACTAACTGTTACGGAAAGACCTACATAGAGGCTTTCATATATGTAGGACAAAATTCTCCATATACTACTGAGAGAGAACATTTTTTAATCTTTGCTGATGGCTTATTTCACTTGAGTGAAATTATGCCTTAATAGCCCTACAAGAGTAGGGAAAGGAATTACTATTTAGCATTTTCATGAAATAACTCTTCAAGTGTGTCAGTTACCCATGCCAAAAACACCATGATACCCATCTTTTTTCTTCCTCCCCCCCAAATTTGTGTATTCATTGAAAACAAAATAATGCCATTGGTGCCTTGTCAAAATCTGGTTTGCATTTTCTGTTTTATCTGAAGTAACAGTTTTATAATTAAAATTTTGGCACGCTTATTTATTCTGTCTGTTGCTGAATTGGTGTAGCTGGAATCTGAAGCAAAGTGTTTCTTTCTGCACTGAATTTATTAGTTTGGACAGAATAATAATGATTAAAAATATCAATTTTTTATAAGTATGCCTAATGCGTGTATGGTCTGTAATTAGCTGCCTATGGTTCCATAGCTATACTTTATTTATAGGTAAAATACTTCTTACTTCAATGAATGTTAGCGAATTTTGACAAATTTGTGAAAGACAATGTTTTGATGTTATGCCACAGGCGAAACAATTTGGTTAATCACAGTACTGCTTACACTTAGATTTTTGAGCAATCTTATGAAATCTCTGTAGTACAAGTGGTGTTTGTAGTGGATGTTTATACTGCAGATGAAAAAAAAAACTTGTGAGGTGAAATAAATTTAAGACAGTCTCCATAACCCCTGCAAAAATTAAGATTATTAGTTAATATTTTTCATTTTATTAAATGAATGTTTCACAGCTTATTGTGATTGTCTAACAAACTCTTACTTATTTTCTGTGCTTCCTTCCATAGGAATCTGAATTCAACTTTTCTTCAATATCTGTTATACATTTTAATAAACTTCATGAATAGCTGAGTGATGGTGGACACTGGGAGGCAAATCACAGTTTTGGTTTTTTGTGAAGTAGCAACCCTGTAGCTAAAATAGCATTTTTTATTTCAATTGCTTTATCAAGTTAGTAATTACTCTAGCGGCAATGGGAATGTTTTAAGACTTAAGAGCAGAAGAAAAGATATTTTGTGAAATAATTTCTTCTTATGAAATGGCCTAATGTGAAAATTTAATAAAAAAACCAGTGTAAGCATAGGATGTTCAGGCCACATTTTATCCTGAAATTTTTCACAATTGCTTTAAAAAATCATTCAATAGCAGCACTGATTGCAATTATGTTTTAATTCTGAAAAGCTGACTTCATTAGGTAAGGGACATTTACACCTGGATACTCAGGAGGCATTTAAATGACTAGCCATTTCAAATTACTAACAGATATTAGTGGTTAGTTGTCTTTATTTCTGCATGGGGATACTTTAGAAACTCTAGGTTTTTTTCACGGGATGGATTCATTCAGGTCGCTCTGTTTGTGTATGAGGTATTTGCTTCTGAGAGCCAAATTTACATGTTTTGATTATTTTCCTTTTTTTTTTTAAGGGCAAAGTTCTTTGTGTCCATTGATTCAATTGCCTTAGCACTGCTGCAGTGAAAAAGTTGTAAATAATGGCTGAAACTGATGAACTCTGAAGGAAAAAATATTTGTTCTCTGAGAGCAGTAGTTACTTCAGAGGAGCAAATAAGTTGCTTGGTAGATGAAGGACTATCTTTTGTATTGGATTTCTCAGTGTTGGGCATGGAAAGCTATCAAATGAAAGACTATCAAAGTAATGCTCATCTGAATATTAAATAGAAATTTGTAAAGGTCTTCTGTTTGTGGTAGATTTTACTAAGAATGTTGGTTAGTGTTTTTGTGTACTGTGAATGTTTCTAAGGGAGATTTGAATGGGCATAGTGGGCTAAGGAAGGTCATTCAGAGGTGAGATGCAAAACAGGCCACTGCTGGACTTCTAATCTTCATGCCAGACTTATTTTGCAGATGTGATAGACTATCTCATATACAGAATAAACGGTGCTTTGGAAACAATGACTCAGTAATTTTAGATGACGCTAATAATACAAGTCTTTACTGCTTCTTCTATCCTCACAGTTTTGGATTATCAGAATTCAATTTCCAGAATTCAATCACAAAATTTAATTTGCCTTAACTATTTCTGGTGTCAGTTTAAAATAACAAACCTTCCTTTTTCTCTTCCTCTTTTTATTTCAAAGTAATAGGTAAGTTCTGCAGGATATAATTCATTCATCCAAATAATAAAATTAATGCAATATGTGTCTTTTCTGTATAGAAAAGGTGAGTTTGAGATGTAAAATTATGTGCCTTGAATATGAGGAGGATGTGTAGCTCACTTTGTGTTTATAGTTGTGCCAGACTTTGATGTGGATTTAAAAAAAAAAAACAAACCACAAAAACCATCCTCACAATTTAAAAAGATATAAGATCTTTTTTTCAGATAAATTAAAAAAATATGTTTAACACTTCTGTTTGAATTTAGAAATGTCTGTAAGTTACTGGAGAAATGAGTAGACTGAAATAATTTAGCTAAAACAACCCCCTTTCACTTAAGCTTTAATATGTGGCCCTTTTTAAAGGTGGTGGAAGGATTAAGTTTTGAGTTTGGGGGTTACTTGGTTTATTTTTCAAGTCAGTCCCTGTGATTTATTGAAGTTGAGAGTTAAGGACAGAGACCAGAGTTTAATTGTGAAGGTAGCTGTTCACTGAACATCATCAGAGAGAATTTTTTTCATTGTTTTAGTGGGCTCCGCAGAATTAACTCTGTAAGAGAACGTGTTTTAATGCATACCTTTTAAAATTTTTTATTGATTCCTTTAGGTGGCTGAGAGGAAAGATTGCATGCATTTCACATTTCTTCCTTTTTGTCTGTGTGCTTCCTAACCAAAGGAAGTGAGGGATAAATCTGCAGTTGTCTAGTTGAAAGTATTGCAAGTGGTCTAGTTTATCCTTGTAGACCAAGTGATCTGGAGTACAAGAAAAGTTTAATCTCTTAAAATGTTTATTGAATTGATGATATTTAACAATTCTTTTTATTAAAATGCCTTTCTAAATGTCAGCTGAATACACATACAATGTATCAGAGAAGTGTTGTCTAGAAGATTATTTTTCTACAGGAAAAATAAAAACACTTCTTAACTGAGTAAATATATTGTACATTATGTATTTAAATTTTTAGAGACGTGATGTATCTCACTGTTTGGCATAATTTTGCTCTTTCTCCCCTTAAATCTGATCATATTAACTTTTCTTTTTTATTTTAGAGCAGTTATTAGAAGACTGTTGTGCCAAGCTAGATTATAATTCATTCTCTAAATCAAGATTGGTTTTTATCTCTTCGTGCTTAATATATATTTTCTTTCTGAAGCCAGGTAATTTGCTATATATGCATGTTTTTACAGGAATGTGTGTCTTATTATAATTACACAGTTAAATTTCTTTAATTGGAACTTACTGTATGCCAATAAATATTTGTGCTTGCACTCAGTCCAATTTATGTCTTCCCAATGGTATATTTTACCTGTAAATTGCATTCTTGGCATCCTAAAATCACTTCAAAAATAGTAAATATTTATGAGATGTGAAAGCATTGTATCCTTACAAAGAATACTCTTAATACAAAAATACTACTATAAAAACTCCAATGCTCAAGGCTGTTTCAGCTTTATTTTCTTCCTTTTTTAAAGTTTGATTCCTTAATGCTATGCATCTATATTCAATATGATGATGTATAGTAGAATTTGAATGTGGATATCTCGTGTCTGTGTTTTATGGGCGGGGGTGGGGGGGCAAGCCACAAATGGGAGCAGTCTTATGTTTGCTTTGTATCTTAAATTGGACCGTATTAATGAAAACAGAAGATATGTTCCATAATTTCCATTTGTATAGACTTAGTAAATATGTTTGGTGTATAAGGATCTCTATGCAACCTGTTATGGGGTCACTCTGTCAATTAAGATTCACAAAAGAAATTTAGTAGGTTTTTACCAGGAATTTTGTGCTAGGAAGACAGTTATTCCCTTAGAGAAAAAATAATTTTGAGACACTAAACTACTAAACACACTTTCTCCTGTGTGACTTTCTCATGAGAGAATAGCTTTTCCTGAAAGCAGCAGGTCGATTCTGGCTCAAAGAATAATATAAAGTAGCACTTATCTTCATTTGTGCTCTGCATAATTCTGTTCTACTTGGTTTTTGTTTCATAAAGCCCCTAAGATTATAAAAAATTATCACATCTGCTTTGAAAGAATTATATTGGTTTTATACTTAAAGCTTTTCATATTATTTCTCTTGTGGGCTTCAAATCCTAAGGGTTCTTCCTCCTCTTTTCCTGGAGCAACTGCATATCTGTTTCTACTCTTTAGAGCTTATAATTACTATTCTGTATCTGAAAAAAGAATTGGATATGCTTTCCACATCAGTGGACTATTTCTGATGATTGTATACCCAGATGCCTCCAGAATCTGCAATGTCTCTGGAGTTGAAGTGAGCTGGATGGTAATTTTCTGCATGGGATCATTAATGAGGTCAGCAGAGGCTTGATTTGGTTGGTTTTTGGATTTTGGTAGTTGGTGCTTCAGGTTAGATTCTTAGTTTGCTAGTAAAAAGAGGTCAGGCAGTTTTGCCTGAGGCTTACTTCTGCATGTTTTAGGTTTTCCTACTCTTGAATGGCATAATGGTTGGTTATGGAAAAGTGCAGAGAAAACGTTGAACTTGCACTGATTTGAAATGCGTAGTTCAGAGTAGAGAGAAAAATGGTCATGAAACTAAATGTTCCTGGAATTAAGTTGCAACCTCATTTCTTTTGCTTGACAGAAATATTTCATGTAGATTACTTCCTTAATTTGTTATGGAGCCAGTGCGTGAGATAGCAGTTCAGAAACTAGGACAGAAATGATAGGACAGAAGACTATTACTTCATAACTTTTAATAGTAGGAATGCTAATAGATGCTGATTATCACCAAAACTGTGGTAATCTGCTGATACAAGATGGTATTTTGGAAGAGGTTTTTTCTGTTGGGTGGCTTTATTGGTTTTGAATAAGTAAATATTGCAGTAGTTGTCTGAAGATTGCTTGGATTAAAACATTTATCTGCTCTTAAAAATAGTTTTATTTGATTCTTAAATGTGTGTTTAAATGTATCGCTATATTTTCATTTTTAAATGTAGTGTTTATTATGAAGCAGCACTGTATTATTATTTTTGTGTGTTCATCATGCAAAAATGTCCCATTCCCCCACAAAAGAGGGGAAAAAAACCCCACATTATAATTGCATTATTTAGTAAACTGAGTCATAAAAACTGTGTGTTGTTTTTTTCAAGGAACACGAATTGCTGCAAAGGACTTGAAAAAGATGTTTCCTTTAAAAGACACCGAGATGGGTGCCTCCACTTTCTTCGCTTCAGCTCTGCCGCATGATGTTTGTGGAAGTAATGGCCTTCCTCTGACACCTAATTCCATCAAAATTTTGGGGAGATTTCAAATCCTTAAAACAATCACCCATCCTAGGCTTTGCCAGTATGTTGACGTTACCAGAGGTAAACATGGTGAGTATCTGTTTAATAAGGAAATGTTATTTATGGTTACGGTTATATTTTTGTGACAACATATCTAAAGGTGACTGAGCAGAATATTGCCTTTATATTACTAGAAAGTGGCTGGTTTTCAGTCTTAAAATGACTGTATACCTTTGCTGTGACTGGCAGTACTGGTGCTTTTGTTTATTTTCTATGGAATCAAGGCAGAGTTAAGTTGTCTGTCGTCTTTTGTTATATGTTATGCTAATTTATAAAAGCTAAGAACTTTCTTCTTTTTATACCTCACTGTAAAATTCTTGTACTCAGTCGCTGTGCCGTGTTGTTGTGTGGGACACTGAAATCCACATATTTTTGATGCTGAGCGCCTCCATCCATGTTCTAATCTTGTGTATGTTTTCATGTGATGGTTAGGTTTCTTGTACTTGATTTGTAGCCATTCATGTCGTGTCAGTCATCGTCTGTCTTGATTGCAAGCTTGCCTTCTTTTTTTTTCAACTCTAGCTCTTTAAGATCTCTCCCACTAACAATAACTTTATTCTAGTACAGATATTTATAGGGTTTTTTTAGTAACTGTTATCACACTTATTGTTTGCTCAAGTAAGGCTTGAGTTGTTTTTCTCTGCTCCAGATGATCTTATTCTGTTGCAAGCTCAGCAGGAGTACAGCACTTCATTTCCACAAAAGGGCTGCAATGCCTGTGACAATTTAAGAGGTTGCCACTCTTAAATCAACAATGTACCCATATAAAAGTGCTTTGCATGTATTTGTTTGATTAGCTACAGGGTCTCATAAAGTAGAACAAGTAATTTTTTCCCTTTTAGAATGCAGTATGATAGGATGTTTCAGATTTTTAGAAAATGAGGATGTTGCCAACTCCAAACATTGGAGTTTTCCGCCGGGTGAGGGGTTCTTTGTGTGTTTTCATTTGCTCTCAAACTTGTAAATTTTTAATTTTCTGCAGCCAGGAGATCTAGAAAGTTTACCCATTTTCATCTTGTTTTCACTACTGCCTCTTGAAAAAATGGAAACTGAGATTTTTTTACAATGCTGTTTGTATAAAAGGTTAAGATACGTTAGCTAACATAACATTTAGTAAATGAAAGATATGGTTAAATATGAAAATGTGACCTTTTTGACAATGAAGAGTCAATGACATGAAGGTTTATGAGTGTGTATAAATATGAAGGAGAAGGTATCTTCTGATAATTGGAGTAACTTGAAGAATAGCAAGTAAAATGCCTAACCATAAAGTGAGGAGACTGTTCCGTTCTTAAAATGGCTTGGAATGGCAGTTAATCACATTCAAAGAATATGGCAAATTTGGTGGCAAATTTTATCATTCTGATACTGACAGAATTTTTCACTTGTCAATCCTTACGCACAAAAAAAAAATGTTCTTTCTCTTGCTCTTGTAAATGTCATTTTCTACCCCTACAGAGAAATACCAAATCAGACTAGGAAAACAATAAAAAAAAAAAAATTAGATGTATGCATTCCCCCCAAAAGACCCTCAAAAGGGGGACATAAAAGTAATAGAAAAACATCCACACTGAAATATTTTCTTTTTTTTCTTAAAATTAAGCTACTTGTAAATCTTTGCTAGTATTGAAGAAGGCTTCCAAAGAAAGTTTAAGTGGTCCTTTGGTTTCAAAAAGGAGAAACAAAGCGTTGAGTAGCAAGCATTCCAGCTTTAGTGTGATGACTTGTGTTCCTCAAAGTTTTTTCAATCTTACTGTAACAGCCTTCTTATAAAAATACGTTCGAAAGAGTTTAGTTTGATTTAGTTTTGAATCTGAACATTCACTACTAGCTGTTCTACAAGCTGTGGAGGTAGCAAAGCCTAGCTTTAGGAGTTACCTCACACCCCCATGTAATATCTTACACTGTCATCCTTGCCTACTTTATAATTGCTGTCTTCAGTGCAACAATTATTTTGTCTTTTCCTCTGTGTTCGGAGCCAGCCCATCAATCTTTGGAACAGGTGGGACCCCTGCAGGTCCTATAGCTACTTGCTGGGCAAGAGGTGCTAGAGATAGAAATGTGCTAGGTGGCCCATCAGGACTCAAGCTCCTGTGCTCACTGGGTCCCTTCTCTCAAAGCTGGTTTTACTTTGAGTCTCTCTCATCAACTGAGACACAGATTTCTGCAAATTTGTAGGTGCTCATCATCTTTGAGGCCTCTATTCTGAAGTCAAACCTGACTGACGTTGGCTGAGGGGTTCAACATTAATTAGGAGGTTACCAGATGGATTGACAGTGATTTGCAATGAGAAAACAGGAAAGATAATCTGCTGTATCTCATAAATGAAAATGGTGGTGAAATCCAGGAGTTGTACATCTTTAACTTTTAATTATTTGTAATTTTCCATACAATGTATGTCAAAATATTTCACATCTGCCGAATAGGTAGACTGGGAAGCCTGTACTCCCATTGTCTCATTTGGACTCTAGTCCTCTTATGCTTTTTCTTTTCTTTTCCAATTAGAGAGACTGGTTGTGGCGGCTGAACACTGTGAAAAGAGTCTGGAAGATTTGCTACGAGAAAGAAAGCCAGTCAGGTAAGGTGTTAAGCTAAACTCAAATTTACACACCATAATTTCACATGTCATCTGTGGCAAAGTCCTGGACTTTTTTTTAAACTTTTATTGGTTTATATAAATTTTATTCTGTAAAGCTTAAGCTAAAGACATTGTTTATCAGATAAATACGTGCCTCAAAGAGGGGGTACTTAATTCTGTACAATTCTAAAAGCTAGAAGAGTTGTGGGGAGCTTGCTTACGATTTAAATACTTTGTAACTCAAAATCCTGTCTGTCTTGCTGTAGTAGTTTTGGGTTTTCTAAAATGAGACCTCTGACAGAAAAAGTGTCTTCCTAAGAATTAATTTGAAGATTGTATGGCTGCAATATGATGAAAACCAAATTTCACTGAAAAAGACAGAATTTGGTATGTGTTTTTCATATGCAGAAATATATTGATTTATTAACTAGAAGGTGGACAGGATGTCAGATACCTATGCAGGGTGCTAGTAAGTGATTTGAATTTGGGTTAGTACAGGCACTTCAGCAAGGCTTTGGTCAAAACCAGGTCCAAAGGCTGGATGCTGAGAATATTTGCTTTCATACTAGGATGTGTAGAATAGTTGTTCTGTATCTTTAAAGAAACAAACCAACAAAATCTCCATCAGACTCGTTGCTAAGAGTTTTAACTGTAATTTTTAAGTATGTCACTATTACCTTTGGAGCAAAGAAGTGGCCTCTTGCCCTAAAGAATACGTAACACAGAAAATGTGAAGAGTGGAAGAAGAGAAATATTATTTCCATTTGGGATAGCAAAGCATTGTAGGCTAACTGGTTATTTCCAGAATTCACAAATACATAAATATAAAACACATTTAGAAAAATCCGAAGTCTGTTCATTCTAGGTTTTGAAAAGTTTACAGCAAGCATTGGATTTCACCTCTCTTGATATTCATGCAAGCATAGAAGTGACGATTACTCAGTAAAATAATCGAGAAATTTTTGTGCATCTTCCTGGTTAACTGCAGTTAACATTATGCTTCTTGGGTGGGCTGTGTTTAATAAGGTACTATGCAGATAGACTTCTTGTGACTCATCCCAAACTAGATTTGTATAAAGGGAGTAAAACTGGACCTGTAGCCTTTTAAGTCTTGCAACCCTTAAATAGGATGCTGACTATGTTGTCTGGCAGAGATAAATAGAAATGCAAAATGCCCTGTGTCTGTGTGTTAGCTTTTTGTGAACTTAAGCTTGTATGACAGTCTGTGTTGCAGAGGACTTACAGCTTGTGGACTGTCAGGCAAATATGGCTTGCATTTTTTGCGTAAGATAGAGAGGTATTTAGGTGTAAAGGGCTTTTCATGCATGTTACAGGCCTTCACACAGTTTTGCATCAGGTTCTGATTGTGCAAAGTTCCAGAAATAGTCAAAGCATCAGAAGCACTTTTCTTTCCTTTTTCATTCAGTTCTCACACTGTTCTTTGAAGATGTGTATCTTGGTGTCAGATGAGAAGCAGCCCAGACTGTCTGCTGCCTCTTGACTGTTTTTGAAAAAGTATGCATATAGCTATTTTAATTTGCTTTGATTTGCTAGAGACAGTATACTTAGGTAGATTCTGACAACTTCTGTTGCAATTTAATCCTGCAGCCTTCAAACTGCAACGGGCAAGATACCCTTTTCTGAGGGCGGAAAAAAAAATTCTATTTCCCTATCATAATTCTATAAACAAAACTTTCCCAAGTAACAGTTGCGGTCTGTATGCACATCCATTATGCCCCTCTATACCAGCATATGTTTTGTGGTATTTAGAAAAAAATTTTGAGACCTTTTTTAGTTAATTTGTGAAGGTAGGCATCTTTGGGTTTTTGACATGCTTAGAGAAACAATTTTGTTTGTGACAATTACCTCAGCTATTTGGGCTGTGGCTCTGTTGAGAGTAGATGCATAAAGCCTGGCTTTATTTTTTCCTCTTCACTTGAGAGAGTTTTTACTGAAATAAGTTATTCTACTATCCGACCTTTCTTTTAATGAGCAGATTGGGATTTCTTCAGGAAGTTGTAACACCCAAGGTATAGGGCTAAAATATAGCCTGTTTGTAGCTTTAAGAGACATTAGTGATTCATCTACTGTAAATTACAGCTTTTGCAGTAGTAGCTAAAAGCTGAATTATGTTAACTTCAAATGAAGTTACTTGCAAGACTGACATTTTCCCTCTATCTCTATTTTTTAAATGAAAACAGACATTTTTGGTTCTTATGCAAGACCCGTAAGTTTCCAGAAATAACTGGGATGGATCAATTCCCAGTTATTGGTTATGTGATCTGTCTATATCAATTACCTTTGGAGGGAAGTATTTGGCTTTTTCCATCTATTCTGATTGTATTGGTGAATGATAGCGTAGCTGGTTACACATCCGGAGTGGATGTGTATGCTATTGCAATTAATTTTATAAACTGTTTATGGAAGCTGCTCTTCTGGTTTCTAGATTAATTTTCCTTACACTTGCCAGTAACCTAAGTCCTTTGCACCTGTACCACAAGCTGATATAAAATCATCAGGAAATCTTCTATTATGTTAGTGCTGAAATTCAAGACATTACATTATGTACTGTCTATCTTTCCATACATACTGGAAAACAGGCTGTACAGCTGTTTGGTGGTTATTTGCAGTTAAGCTTTCCTGAAGTCATGCATCAAGCGTAGCACACATTCCTTAAGGTATGAATGATATTAAAAAGAAAAAAAAGAAAAAAGAAATGCATTGGAGTTCTTTGTTCAGTTAACTTCAGAGTTTCACCAAGTTTTCTAATTCTAATGAATCAGTTGCACACAGGGACCGAATACTGGAAATTAGAGCTCTAACCATATACTTTATCTCCTCTGTCACAGTGCAGTAAGTCGTTTTTACTGAACATAGCACCAAAAAAATTCTAGAACATGGATTTATGATATATTCAAGAATTCATTCATTACCAAACAGCTCTAAATTTCAAGAACTCTCAAGTGGATGAAATGTATTAGCTCTTAGCAATTCTTATAATAAGTAACCGGATACAGCTCTGTTGTTTTCTGTGTTTTATTCAGGGAATAGCCATGTAGACATCAAAACTACAATTAGTGCTTCTAAAAGTGACATTAATTCCAATTTTTTTTACTGTGCTTCCACAGGGTATCGCAATAACAGCAGGGGAGCTTTTTTGGAGTTGTGTGCCACAGGGAACTCGAGCTGCAGCCATGGATAAGAGTTCTAGGATAGGATAGGTTAGGATAAGAATTCTAGACGTTGATGTCCCATTTTTTATCAGGCCAATTTCCGTTGTCCTCTGTGGGCGATTGTATTCTGGGTCATTGTTTCCTGTTTGTTTATTCCTGATTTATTGTCCTATTTGTTACTCTGAGTCAAAGAAAGTATGCACTTAATTTTAGTTTATAGCAGTCACATTAGTGCAAAATCAGCTCTCCGAATTATGTTCAGGAGTCAGTTACATTTTTTAAAAGGCTAGGAATTTATGTACATGGTCAAGGAAAAATAGTAAATACCTGATTTAAGCTTATAATAGTTTACTGATGTTCAGAGACTTGAAAACGAGTCTCAGTCTGGCTTGCTTCCTCTGTGTCTTCTTGCACATGCAAGGATTTTTTCTTGTGAATGAACTGAAAAGAAGACACAAAAAAATTATGGTGGGTAAAAGTTTTGCACTTTAACAGCCTCGCTAAGGGTAGTTTTCATGTTTGTGGCAGTCAAAAATTTTACTAGATTTTCAAAGTTGCTAGTTATTGTAGCACTGTTGATACCACAGACCAGAATGTAAAACGTTAATTTATTTTTAAGGTTCTCCATCTTTTAAACACATTTACAACTACTCCTTTGGGACACCTTTTCCAGACAGCGTTAAAGGAGTTATTTTCTCTGCTCCTGTGCTGTTACAATAGGAGTTGTGAGCTTTTCCTTTTCCGTCATGCTTGAAGTGTGTTGTTTCTTTGAAGAAGTTGGTCTGCACTTGTATTCATAATAATAAAAATGCCAGCAAATACTGACATTCAGCAGACTTTTGGCACCTACAATAGACGTTCTGGATTGGTCTTCAGTTCGTGGCTTGGGCAGCCTAAGCCTATTCCTTGCTTCAATAAAATACAGTTGTCATATGTTTTGAAAGTCATGGTTTTGAAAAATTACTAGTGAACCATCAGAGATACAAGGTATAGTTTGTTATACATGGAACATTTGATGGGAAGCAGACTGTGTCTGCAGCTGTTTACTAGTTTGGAGAAAACATGATCTGACTGATTCAGATGAGTACATTTTATTTGTCTGTATTAAGCAGTTGCCTGATCATTGATTGGATTAGATTTCCTTATGCCATCCTTGCTGTTAATGTGTTTTTGGCAAACTTGAAGTGAAACTACGTTACAGAAGATATTATTAGATGGGGGGGAAAAAGCAATTTCTGAGTAGCCAGGGATTCTTCAAAAATATTGTAAGACAGGTGCAAGTCATCAAAAGGCTGAAGGTTTTACATGATTTGACTTGAAGAGCTGCATATGAGCAGAACTTCAAGGGATGAGGGTTTTCTGCTTTGAATCAAGTCTGTGTTGGAATTTCACATGAGAAATCCATATGTCATAATAGGGCGGCATTTAGCAAGGATAAATGATGAAGTAGTAAAATGAAGTAGCATTAATAAACAAACTTACAATTATTTTTTTCCTAAGCATGTATGAGAATCTGTAGTTTGGGTATTTAGTGTCTGTGGAGTTCTCCTTTAGTTTCTTGCCAATGCTTTATTTCCAGAGCTATGATGAAACACTAGCCGTTAGTCCAGACTTGTTTATATATTGACCAATGATGCTTTTCTTCATACAGGAATATTTTTTTCCTTCTGTAAGTAACTTTTTCTCTGACTGCAAATCTTCCTGTAGCATTCCTTTTAGCACAGGTTGTCTCCTGTGACTGCCTTGCCCCTTCAACGAGAAAACAATTGTTTGGAATGGGAAAGGGGTATAGCTTTCATGAGGTAATTGAGCTGAACATTACTGCTCTTGATGTCTGAGTGACCTTTTTTAAGTATGAAACCAAATTCTTTGCTTGTATATTTGGCTGCAATGTTTGATGGCAGCACAAAGGCATCACAGATCATGTGTCCGTGTCTCCCTTACATATGAAACGTAACAGTGAGTGCATGCTTGTTTATTTTCCTCTCCTCCAGGAAAAAAGAGAACAGAAGCATCCAACTCTTTGGTATTATAATAACCTCTGCTTCTTGCTATTAAAAAGTAGATATGATGGTTGTATACAATGTAAAGTCTGTAGATGTGGAAAAAGTGCCTAATTATAGTTCAGCCTTTTACTCTACTATGCTTCTTCTGTAGTTGCTTGTAGACACTTCATACGGATTTCCGTGCTAAAAGCAATATTAAAGATCTTGAGCTGAAGATGAGTTATGCTGAGTTAATTGAGAACAGGAGAGTTTTGAGCCTTCAGCATCTAGTGAAAGAGGATGTTGAGTGTCTCTCAAACAGACCAAACACCATCCTCAGTGGGAGGGTGGCTTAATTCTGCAGAGATGTTTCTGCAAGGAACTGTGTAAGGTTCAGTGTTAAAATTCCATTTTGCATGAATGAGCAAACTGCTACTAATGACCTAATGTCTGGAAAAACAAATTTACTGTGCAAATCTTACTGGATTTAAGCCACATCATTAATGTTGATTTATGATAGTTGCGTTTAGAATAAAAATTGCCTGTAGACTTGTGAGAGCAAGATGTGGTTAGTATATGGTTATTCTAACTTAATACAGTGTTTGACACTTCATCCTGCTTTTAAGAAGGAAACAAGGAAAGAGCTAACACTCCTTATACTTGCTGTACAGTTCATACTTGTAGAAAGGTATTATACTTTTAAACTGCAAGTTCTTGCTTTTTTGGAGTAATGTCTTCAGGGGACCATTTGTCGCTAATTAGGAATCAGACAGCTGGCATTTATCAGACATCAGACATTTATTTAGATGCATTGATATGCTTACAAATATCTTTAACGTCATTGTGGTTTGAGATCACTGCTTCTGTGCACATGGATGTTCCTTCCTTAAATTCAAGCTCCTCTGTTTTACAGAGCAAATAGACCCAGAGTTGTGCCTTCGCTCCGAGCCGACTGCTTTCCAGTCTAGAAGCTGCATTAGTCCCATACCATCTTTACATCAGTGATGTGCTAGACTTGAAATGATTCATTTACAGAACATAATGTTATGGGAAACATCATATAGCCACTTTTTCTCTGCCCTGCAATTTTGTGGGCACTGTATCATGAGCACAGCACTAAGTTAGCTGAATTGCTTGTCTCCTGAACCAACAGGAGCCTCAGATGGACAGGTACATCTATGGACAGAAGGAGCTTGTCTTGGGACTAAATATATGTGCTTGTGTGTGTGTTTATAGCTAGATAGGTGCCAGGGAATTGGAGATCGTTGTGATAGGAGTGTTTAGAAGGTTGGCAGATCAGGCTCATTTTAAGGTTTAAAACTATTAATTTTGTTCATTAACAGCACATATCTTGCTCAAGGTTAAGTCATGCATGTTATTAATCATCACTGTGTATACAAAACTGTGAATCTTTAACACATACTGCAAATTAGCAATGAGTACACAGTACCGTGGAGCTGATGCTGTACAGTTAACAGTGGTAGCTATTGCGCTTGGGGGTTCTTGGAAGTCAAGGTAATTGGGATTGAGACCTGAGTGAAGTAAGAACTAGTGTGGACTGGTCTTTCTACTACTATTATCTTATGCCTGATATTTTTACGTTATCACCACTGTGCAGCCCCTGTACACCCAGTAACCCTTCTTGTGTATTTGGGAGGATGTCCTGTATATTTGCTGTCTGCTGTGACTCTCTTGTCCTTTTGTCTGGCAACTTTTGTTGTGTGGATTTCTCCTATATGCAACTATATCCATCTCTTGTTGTCCCTTTGGTGATCGCATTTCTCGTATCACTTCCAAGAAAATTTTAATATTAATTATATGCTGATAATACATTTAAATTTATAGTCACAGACATCTGCTTTGGCTACACTTAGGTTTATTGTTACCTCTCTAGGTAGGTGTTTCCTGCCTGTTATGATGATGCATACTGGGATATAGATCAAAGTGATGCACTCCTAATGCCTTTTGGAATATTAGTTGTAGCTATGAAATTCCTAACACCACCATTGTTATTGGCCTAGTTGCAAAGTCCCTTTGATCACCTGCATTTGCAGACTGTTCTTTTGGAACTTTCCATTCTGTTTCACTTTTGAGTAGCATCTGTACCATTGACATAGGGATCTGATATTTTGAGCTGACTACTAAAACATACCTAGGTATGGCTTTTAATCTTAGATATTTAGATTTATTTTTTTTAAGTATGGTATAGCTAAATCGTTTCTTGAAAGAACCTTGTTGTAAAGTCTGCTGATTTACAGGGAATGTCTGGGTTTAGAAGATCTGTGCACTGTTGCAATTTTTGTTCATAGCTTTAAAAATTCTGTTGTGCCTTTATAAAATGGGGGCTAGGTTGGGGGCTAATTAGCAATGTGGCTTGTTGCTAATGCTTAACCTTCTCGTGCATAGATGCCTAAAGTGCAGTCTTTAAAAATTTCTCAGCCTTTGCAAAAGAGATTGCTTTAGTGTGTGGGTTTACAAAGTTCAAGGTGCTTTTCCTGCTCTCCAGTAACGTGTATAAAGAGAAAGCATGCTCAGTTATCATTCCTACTAATATCTCCACTTACTGGAGCTAGTGGTTATATTTTTTTTTTTAAATTACTTTCCTTTTGTTCAGTGTAATTTATGTTTTAAAAAGTTAATTCCCTTAATTACCTTCTAGTGTGCTAGATAGGCAGCTACGCTATCAAGAAGCAGCCAACAGGCCTGCCCTGCTCCTTTTTTTTTTTTTTTTTTCTTTTTTAACTGGCAGTGCTTCACAGAACTGCAGAAATGAATAACAAAAAAATCAGTCCTGTCTGGCTGCAAGGACAGCGTTATTTATTGTTAGCTAGTCATGGTTTCTAGAGCTGTTAGTTCAGTTCATACTGCCACACAGCTGCGATAATGTTAACTGCATTAGTAACTACACTTCGTTTTCAGCTTTTCTTTTAAAAGTTTTCTACTGATGAGATTCTTAATGAGATTTTTCTGATCCAACTGGGGCACCACAGAAAGCATGAGAGAATCTATCTCCTTTTATAATGACGTTGGGGGCCCATCGCTTCTGTTGCAATGGGAAGGAGAAAGTCAGCATGGATAACATTGAGAAAACTCTTCTTCTCATGCCACAGAGATAAATCTTCCTTAAAAATAAAGTAAAATATGCAGTTGTCCATTTAAGGTAATGGGAGAAAGCTCCCCTATGATCTTAAAATGTCTGCTCAATACCTGGCCTTCAGTTGCAGTAGGGCAAGAACCCCCCACCCTGACAGGCTGACCTGGCTCCCTGGCTGCCGTGGAAGAAGCTGTGGATAGCTGCAGCTCGGATTTTTGCCCCTGCGGGTGCTCTCCTGGTGCTGCGGGCAGGAGTTCATACCGGAAAAGCTGGCTGAGGTTGGCAGCTGGCTTGGTCACAGGGATGGCCTGTAGGCTGGCTGTACTCCCCTTGGCCCACAGTGCTAGAGAGTCTTTGTGCAAACCAGAAGCATAGGTTACCACAGTACCAGATGAGGTGAAAAAGCCTTGCATGACCTGTACTAAGAAAAGGGACCTTTCTCAGGCTATCTCTTTATTAGCAAGTAATGTGATCCAGTAGGAACACATGTGTAGAGCAAAGTGTGCTATACATCTTTCAGGGGTGCCGATTCCTTACAGCTCCACTCTGCTCTGGACCCAATGCCCACCAGCAGCTGCAGAGCAGTAGGCAGGTTCTAGATCCTGCCTTCTGGTTCATCTAAAAGGAATCCAGTTTGTGTGCTCTGAAACCACCCTGAGTCAGCGTTGTAGGAGAGGCGGATCAGGAGGGTATACCTTAAAAGCACAAACTCAAGTCTTCATGTAGAACTTAAGTTGCCTTGAGCTCTCTGCTGCAGACACAAACCTGAAGGTTGCTGTTCTCGTTTGTCTAACTTAAAGCTCAGTTTTGCAAACCCGCAGAAAAGCTGTGAGCTGGCCCTGCATAAGTAGCTTATGTATCCCTTTTGCTGATTATCAGAGTAGCCTGTAAGTAGGGTCAAGTTTCTCCTCTTTTTCTCGTAGTTGCTTTGAATTCTTGACCGATATAATTAATTTTCAAAGATGGAATACTTAATGTGTTTCAGTGCAGAGTGAAACAAGGGAAGATAGAAGTTGTGAGGTATAGTTCTTGCTTTACTTTATATTTGTAGAATTACAAGTAAGATGCTGAAAGTAGATGAGGATAACTGGTTCTTGTATGAATTTGTGTATGTTTGTGTATACCTCTTGGGGGAAAAAATAATTATTTTTCCCTGTATGTCTTCAGTAATTGCTATGTATTCTTTAGTCTTAAATATAGTACCTTTGAGGTTGCTCACTTTCAAACTTTTTTGTTTGTTTGGGGTTTTTTTTAAAGAGAATGATAATGCCTACTTTCAATGCAGACTTCCTTCTCCCCACCTGATGATTTTTGCGCAACAGTCACGAGATCGTCTTTAATCTCTGCAGGAGATTATTCCTTGGCTGCTTCTTGCACTAAATTATGTGTGCAAGAAGACTGTTATGCTCAGAGAAGCTAAATTCTTGAAGGGAGCTCTGTTCTTTAGCTTTTAGGCCTTTGAAGAAGGGGAGCTCTCTTTTTTTTCATGGTCTGAATGTTTTGAGAATTCTTTTAGCTTTCTGTCTGCTGGAGAGTGATTTTTGGACTTTTTTTTTTTCCTTAATCCTCAAACAAAGGGGAAAAAATGTTGGATTTATCAGGAGGACAAGATGTGATGTTGAGAACCCCGTTGTTACTAACCTTTTCTTAACCACATTACGCAGTAATTCATAATTATCATTATCATGATCTTTGAATTCAGGCAGTATTTTAATGGTTGGGAGCCCTTTGCTTTGGGCGTCTTGAGTATGAAAGCTGGATTTCCAGGAGCTCCTCTGTTCTATTCTCTTCCAGCATAGTGAAGAGTGGCACATCTGTCGAAGCTGGGAGAGGTTCAAAGATAAGGAAAACACTGGATTGTGCAGTACCTGCTTGCTCTGTGATTAATTTACATTTGGCTTCCAGACATGACTGAAGTTTGTGCAAGTTTATGATAAAATATAAAGGCAGACATGTGAATTCTTTCCTGTCTGCTCTCAGTAACATTTTCTAGTCTCCAAAAGAAGTCACTGAGGTTTAAAACTCACTAAAGGAAATCTAGGCATCAAGGGTTGTTTGGGGTTTTTTATTTATTTACTTATTTTTATTGTTCAGACACTTTGATCATCAGAGATCTGCAGACTTAATACGATGACAATGAAAAATGAGATGAGCATTGGAGACATGTTTCTTT
Source organism: Rhinoptilus africanus (assembly GCA_013400135.1). Lineage (NCBI taxonomy): Eukaryota > Metazoa > Chordata > Aves > Charadriiformes > Glareolidae > Rhinoptilus > Rhinoptilus africanus. The sequence goes on along the minus strand of VXBO01002416.1, from coordinate 82,471 downwards.
CCTATACTTAGGCTATGGCTAGCCATTTGGTGCCTTTCTATACAAAAATTCCATCAAATCCTCAGCAGAAAATCTTATATTGGTTTTATAATCAAAAGATTTTTGAAATCTCATTTTTCATTTGCTCTTTTAATTTTATCAAAGATGATAAACAAATGGTACAAGGCAACTTCAGCTGTTTTGTCGGTGCTGCATTTACAAAAGTAATATAACACTGGATTTGCTTTTCTTTATGGGGAAAAAAAATGTTTAGGACTGTAAAACCCCTATTACAGTATGCTGTGCGTATGCATGTTCTTGTAAGTATAGAAGTTAATACACCAAAATTTGGGTTAAGGAAAAAACCTGATTAATTTTTTCATAGAGAATGCTTAAAGTAGGCCTGGAATTTTGTGGATATTCCCCAATTCACTTATTTTAATGCACACATTTGCTATAAACCAAGAACTATATAATATAGGAATGAAAGCCCCTACTGAAAGATTCAACCAAAGGCATTGTTTCCACGTAAAATGTCTTTAAATTTTTCTTCTTGAAAATAATATCACTCTAAGTTTTCTTCGAAAGCCTCCATCTTAGTAATCTCAAAATAATTCCTCTGCTCGCAGTTGAAAGTATGACAAGACCTTTCGTCTTGTAATGACACGGTTGCAGAGTTTTTCATAAGAGCAAGTGTAGATTACGACCCACTTGCTGTCAGAATGAAAACTTCAAAATGTTGCTTTCTTGCTTTCTTCTGCAGAAATCTTGCTTTGACACCAATCTTTGTAACAGAGAATCCTCAGCCTTAGTAAAATCGCAGGTATCTTTATAAAGTGGGATATAAGATTACAGCTTCCAGTTTGAGGCATGAGTTCTGTCTGGATAAAAACAATCTTCTCTCATCCTGTTGAGCTGAGCCTGAATGCTATAGTGGTTCAGGGTGAAAAGAGACTAATTTACTCTAGTGTTTGAAAATAATGTACCTCAAGCATTTGTTTTATTAAGACAGTGCTTCAAATGTACAGTCTTAAGGTGGCCCACTGATACGTACGTGGCTGTGCCTTTGATTAACAAAACATTTTCCTTCTGACTTTGGTGTATAGAAGGAAGCTGGTCTAAGTTAACTGCTGCACAGTAAGACAGTTCCGGTAATAATGCTCCCACCCACCCTGCTTCCCTTTTTTCCTGGCAAAGACCCTACTAGTAAACTCTGTGCAATGTTACCTCTTTTTCTTAATGGGTAGAGGCAGAAAAGCAGTGACGAAATTAATCAGCAGAATGCTGTCAGAAAACCTTTGAAAAGCAGTAATTTTGAGTGACTGATGCAAATAGTACTGAAACTTGCTGACTTTACAGAATTGCTGCTGAACAAGCACATGGTAGCATCTATTTTAAGTGTAATATTGAAAGCTTTGAGTAACTTTTGGATATTTCTTGGGTGGACTAACAACACAGGCTAGGCAGGTTTGGATAATTACTATAATTTCTGGTAACTGTTCTAATTTAATGATAAATGAATGCCTGGGCGTTAAACACTATTTTTTTTTGCTTGATGTGGATTCAGCAATCATTAAAGATACCAGTGGAAATCATATGTATTAAAACCTTTATACTGAATGATTGTGGTAACTATAAAAAATGATTTTATTATGCTCTTCCTCTTGAAAGAGCACTTTATTTTGACCACAAGCACATTTAATATTGCCATAATTGACATTAGGTCAACACTTATCGTTTAAAATTATAATTTAAAAAAAAAAGCTTGCATTACACTATGTAATTGACAATAAATAATGTAATATAAGCTTTTTGTTAAGTGTGGTTTTTTTCTTAAATCATTAATATATTTTTGAGGGAAGAATGTGGGAGAATGGTGTTCTGTAAATTTAATCTAATTGAAGTCATCATTTTATGTTAGTAACAGTCTCGAAACATCTGCAGTGGTAGAAAAGAATAATAGGACAAATTATGTCCTGTTCGGTGAATGCTGGGTAGGGGCCTCCAGTTCAAAATAGGATTTGTGTAGAAAGTGTACTGTCTGATACCTGGGTTTGAGAATCTAATGTGCCAACTTCAGCCATGGGAAACAATGTCTTCACAGCATGTGTGAAGCATGCAGGCGATGGAGAACTTCCTCTTTTGATCGTTGGTTTGAAGACGAGTTGCAAGGATTTGACCCTTAAAAAACTGTCGTATTCCAGATCTCCACAGCCTTTTGATTTTATGGAAGCTGCTAACATGTGTTAACTGAATCTTAACTTTTCTGGTGTAAAAGTGGTATCAAAACAAGAAGTATACTTCTTAGTCTTCATCCTAGTCCTTATCTATCCCAAGTCTATAACCACTGCTTATACTGCCGTACATGCTGAAAGGGTATGCTGTCACTACTGACTTGCAGGGATCGCATGGACTTTGAAATGCATAGTATTCTTTTCCTGTAATTTTTTACTGCAAAGTCAGTGTTGCCAACTCTTGCCATTGTATTGTAACTATAATTTTGTGGTTTTTAAAATGCCAGGTTAGTACAGTTTGATCGCTTAGATGTGATTACTTCAGAATATTTCTTTGAGAGAAGAATCTTACCTATATAGCTGTAACCATGAGCTTTTGTAATCCTTCCCACTCCCTCCTTGTAGTAGTAGAACTCCTCATGAATGTGTGGACCTGGTGGCTTCTTTTTTTATTATTATTTATTTACTTATTAGTCTTTTTGAATCAGGCATCTACCTTTTCTAATGGTTCCTATGTTATAAAGCTGTTGGCTTTGTTTTCATAACAAAGGTTATGGTGAAAAATCCAAACCCGTTATTTTGTTTTAGCCTCATCTCTCCAGACTGAGATAATTTAGACATGATCTTTGCTGCGTCTGTTACTTTTCCTGTCATCTATTTTCTATTTAAACAGGTAATATTAGGTGTTTAAGTCTGAAAAGATAGTTAGTATGTAGGAATTGTGACATGGTAGAATTTGGGAAGCAAACGAAGTTTGCGTGCTACAAAAGCCACTTTCAGATTTCTTATGAACGTGGGTGTCTTCAAAAGCATAGGGTATGAGCAGACACTGATCTGTAGTTGCCAGTTGGCATTTGGCATACAAACAGCAATTCTTTTACAGATACATTATTTACTTTAACATGGAGGAAGGTAAGGCAATAAGGCACTGCCTACTATGTGACCATTCATCAGGTACTTTAGATGTCGCCTTTCCTTCAATGACTGTGTGGTTTAAGGCTCTGGTAATACTGCTACTCATGTTTAATAGACAAATATCAAGGCGTCTGTACCTCAGAGAGATGAAACTTAACATACCTTATGCTTAGAAATTTAGATGCTGGTGCATTCAGGTATAACAGAATGATAGCCCTTGCCTAGAGTATGGGATTTGATGCCTGGTTTGGTACTAACTTAACAAGAAACCCCGAGCAGCTGAAGAGCTGATTTGGTGACTTCTATTAGAAAAAGGCAGAGTATCCTAGCTCCAGTTAATTCCCGTATTTGCTTTTTATATGTTGCCTGATTGGTTTCCTGAGTCTGTTAGATAGACCTTGCCAGGATTGTTCATCAGAAAATGTGTGGCCTTTTAAAGGTGCATGTCTTTGTTCAGATGAAATCCAAAGGAAAACAAAATAAAGATCTTTTTGGAGATCTGATTTCAATCGATCTTAATTCTACTCCTATATTTTACCAGTTCACTCCTTTTGGAGGAGAGGAGAATGAGAGATGTGTTGTTTCCTTTAATGAAACGTTGGCAATGTGATGCGTGATACATGTATATAATGCTATTGAAGTTAAGTTCTTTATTGTATATTTTGAGGTCATTCTCTTGGGTTTCATCCCATTAGCTCTTCTTCTCCTGTTGTCACCTGCGCATCTAGTTCTATTATGTTAGTTATCTCATGATGTATAGTCTGTGATAAGAATGCAGTCTGTGATGTGGTTTTAAATGAGGGCTACTTTACCTATCTTTATGTGTGATGGTTGAAATTTTGTTTATTTCATTGCATTTTTTGGTCCTATGAAAAGTATCATTATTCTACCTTTTACGTATGAGCCAGCTGAGGCTAAGGTGCAAAACATGACTTCACAGAGGTAATCAGTGGCAAGATCAAAAAGTGGGACTGTGGATGTGTATTCCCTCTTCTGTGCATTAAACCAGCTGGCACCAGAGGTTTCATTAAGATGGTGCTTTATAAGGTGGGCTTAGTTTTTCAAAAGGACTTTGTTCATTTGCTCCCCCATTTTATGGGATGAATGCTGGATGTCCTAAAGGAGTTCAAGGTGCGATGTTTTAAAATTTTTGTTTTATGAGGAGCAAATACACTTAAATCATTCAGAGTGAGAATGATCTGAAAAATCACCTGTCTATTAAAAATCTTTGTGTGCAACCTGCTCTATATATTAAGTTGTTCTTTATCTGTGCCTTCATCCATTGTTTTATGGACTTTTTTATCGTATGTTACAAGTTGAGACCGTCATAAAAATGTAACATCATTTGTGTTGCTTTTAAAGTCATGCTTGCAGCTTAGAACTTTAAAAAAGGAATGAATGGACTTTTTGAGTTTCCTCGGGTGAGCAATATGAACTTGTTGAAGATATCCTGTGTGAAATACCCCTGTGCATAAGTTAGAGACTTCCTGGGGACTCTGCCTATAAAATTCTTCTTTTTTTT
>VXBO01002416.1:65362-77793 GCA_013400135.1 Rhinoptilus africanus | reverse complement strand
CATAATAAAGTGCTAAATAAACCATTCCCACCTGCATCAAACTCTTTATGTTCTGTATAGGGTATTTTGTAATTTATTTACCCAGGAAGACCCAATTTATCTGCACATCTGGTTTTTAACCCCGTCCTGCTTTTTATCCAGTTTTCCAGCTGGTTGACTGAGGCATAAGGAGGTCAGATGGCTTTCTTGAGGTCAGTGTAGTGATTGTCTCAGCTGGGATTATACCCAAATGTTATCCTTTGCTGTAACCACTTGGCCACGCCACTCCTAACCAGTCTATCCGCATGATTGGCGGTAATGAAACTAACTGCAAATGTCATTTTCTTTGTTTTATAGTTTTACTTGTATTGAAATATCGTCACTCTTATGAATTCAGAAACATTACATCTGTTCACAACCTGGTTCCGTTCCACTTTGAACAGACACAATTTTTTGTGATGAATCTCTTTCCTGGATTCCAAATGCATGTTAGTTTCACAAGTTCTGGGGTAGTAATTGATGCCATTGCTGGTTTGTGTTGCTCTAGTGTGCTTCCTCAGGGTGGACCCTGTCTGACACTCCTCTTTGGAAGAGGAACCCGTGTTTTTGCTCCTGTGTATCAGTGCCATAAGCTTCTTAAGACTCCTGGTTGTGGAGATTCTCTTCCTCTAGAGTTTACTTGTTTACAGCAAAAAGACAATGTTAAAACAAGACAAGCAGGTTTGATAAAGGACTTCCTTAAACATGCGTTTCTGTGTATGTACCCATGAGTTGTAAGTCTGAGGGAAGAGGAACTCTGGAATATGCTATCATCAGCATAATCTTATCCCGTTTGGTCTTGCTCTGCCTTCCTGAGGAAGGTCGAAATAGTTCTTGTTCCAGTTTTTGTTATCAATTTCCTCTTGCCTTGAGTTGCCACTGCATTGAAGAAGCATTACTTAACACTAATCCACATGTATGTCTCCAGTAGGTACAAAAATTATAGGGTTCTCGAGGCTTGCTTTCTGGTGCCAGTCCTGTGTGGCTTTAAATTCCAGTGGGGCCTCTGGCCATTTCACTAGATGAAACACTCTTACTGGAAATAGTCCATTAAGTGTTGATTGCACTGTCAGTACTACCCCGGAACAGCTTTCTTCCTTTTACAAAACGGATTAGGTACTCAATGTTGACTGTTACAATAGCACAAAACAAGTGAAATATACAGCTGGCCATATCCAATTAAAAATACCACAAATCCATTTGTAACAACCAGAAATATTTCTCCTCTCCCCAAGACATTGTTGCTGCCTCCACCCCCAGTTATCTTTGCTCCTGTACTGCTGTCCAGGTACATCTATGTGTTCTGGTAACTACACTGTAATAGCTACAGCAACCTGGGTCAAAGTCATCGAAAGGGGAGATCGCTTTGTCTAGGAGAAGGTAGGACTGGAGACAGTAAGCAGGCAGGAAGATCTTTTGAGATACCCAATCACTCCATCATGTTAAACTATTTTATTGCAATGCCGAAAGAGGATGGAGAAGATGTATTTCCAGTTAATGCCATAAGTTGCACTTCTGTGATGTGACGATGATGATGTGATGTGATGATGATGAACTGATGTTCAGATTGGCATTACTTTTCCTTTAAACTGGAGGGGAAAAAAAATTGTGTGCACCTGTAACTTCCATGATACTGACATAAATGCTGAAATTTTATCTTTTCGTTGTTTCTTTTTCTCATGTTGGAATTCTTTTATTCCAAAAGTTTGATAGGTCAAGTCTCCTGACCCCACCCATCTCTGATTTCCAACTGTATGATCTACAGTCCTCTTGTTCTTAAATGTTCAAGATGTCATGCATCAAGCAGTTTCTATTTTCCTTTCAGCAATCTCTGGTATATGTAGGGACTGTGTCTGCTGGCTGTCAAATGCATTTTTCCAAAATCACTTTTCCTACTCGCTTTTCCTACTCTTTTCATTACTCCTACAAGCAATTGTTGCCTTGCCACTGAAATTTAAAATTGGCTTTCTGGAAGGTGAAGCAACAGAGCACCATGAAGCGAACCTCAGGAAAAAGTAGACAGCAAGGAGATCTTACCAACAGAATATTCAGTGGCTGTGCATTTCCACAGTAACTCATCAGCAATATTCTGTGAGCATCGGTATCATATATACTTGCTCTGTATTCCCTCTCTTAGGTGTCTGCTTGTCATGTTTTTGGGAAACAGGATAGTGGTCTCAAATAGTTTTTGGTGTGAGCTAGTATGACCATTTGTAGGGTTAGGAAGATGAGAAATTTTACCTAAAATGGAAGTAATCAGTTGCAGAGCATTTTTTTTTTTTTTTTTTTTTCTAGAGCATCCTATCTTGGAGCCCAGGTTTCTGCTTCTACAGGCAGCTACATTATTGTTCTCAATCACAAATAATAAGTTATAAATAACCATTCAAACTGAGTAATATATAGGTAATATTTTTGTTTTGTTTGTGTGTGGTAATTTTGGGTTTTGTTGTTTTGGTTTTTTCACCCAAGAACTCAGCATCTCACCTTTTTGTCATAAACTTTCTGATTTCTACATGTGTTTCCTTTTTTGTTTGATCTTATGTTTATGTTGACCTATGGCTTGGGCAATTCTCCCTAAATGTTTGTTCCCAGGTACTGCTCTGTCACTACTGGGTGAGCACACTCACTCCTAGCTCTCCATTCCACTATTTTAGGGGCATATTGTCTTTACTTAGTTTCTAATAAATCCCTCTTTCCCTCTCTCCCTCTTTGTTAGTATCTGATCCTTTTGAAGAAAGGTAAGACTCTCAATATACCAATTTTTTCTGGTACAACTTTTCCCTTTCACCTTAGCCCAGAAGCTGTTCTCAGTCAGATGGAAGGTTATAGTGGGCAAGCTAAGAAGAATTTTTTCTTTCTTTTTTTTTTTTTTTCTTCTCTGTCTGAATCCAAAAAGTGACAAAAGCGTCCTAAGCAATCAGATTATTTCATCAGTGGTTTTGCACCACCACAAGAGATTGAAACTCTGCTAAAACATCTGTTTCCTGATGGGTTACGTTCATTATTCTTGAAGTGAACTTCCAGAAAATGGCTTTGTGTCCTTAACAGTAAGAATGTGACAGGTTGGAGATCAGGCTGACTGCTAAGTGGAAAAGTTAGTGGGTTTTTTGTGAAGGACACAATGCAGCCACCTGTGTACTATTACAGTGTGGAAATTAGTCATTTGTCTGGTATAGCTTTTGGTCTGACAAATTCTGGAGGTAATAAAACAGTCCTCATTTTTGTGGGTTTTTAAGTCCTCTTCTCTCTCCACCCACAAATGCTATGCACATTCCTCTCTGAACCATGCTGGTTTTGTACTGTTGGCTGAACTTGCTCATATCAACTTGTAGAGATTATTTTTTTTTTCTTATCTACAAGATGAATTTCTGAGGGAGGAATTGGGTTATTCTTTATGCTTCCTTTGCTATGGTTCTATACATTCAAGTTACAGACCTATACCTGGTACTGGTTTTAATCCTTATATTCTTTTAATTCTTCATTTCTAGAATGAAGGAACAAAAATGGCCCCTTTTCATGGCAACGTTTCTTCTTCTCCAAGCCAGGAAAAAAGCAGGCAATGATTAAATCTAATCAGTTTGATTTTTACATCAGTGTGCAATCCTGTCACTTGAAGAGAACCCCTTTTCAAAAGCCTAGCTGAGTAGGCTACAGCTGAGTAGATTTGTTGGTATCCAGCTTGAGGATTATAATTAAGCCTGCTCCTTGAAAATGTTCTGGTAGTTGTAGAGAGACTGTGCTTTTTCTGTCTGTGAAGTGTTCCTTTTGCAGGGAAACTCCTATTTCTTCTCTTTCTCCTGTTGGTGGAGAGGAAAAAAACCTTAAAACAGGTCTTGTTAGCAGAGCTAGGAAACTGAAGACAACTAGTCCCCCTTCAGACCTGCTGGTTATTGAACTGCATCTCGCACTTACATGCTTTTAGTACTGCCTCCTAGCATATCTGCCTTGAGCAATGGAATGATTTGCTTCACAATACTTTAAAGTCACAACCTTTCTTCAACCTTTAAAGTCACAACCATGATCTACTTTAAAGTCACAACCTGCCCAGGGAGGTGGTGGAGTCTCCGTCTCTGGAGACATTCAAAACCCGCCTGGACGCGTTCCTGTGTAACCTGCTCTAAGGTGGCCCTGCTCTGGCAGGGGGGTTGGACTAGATGATCTACTAAGGTCCCTTCCAACCCTAGGATTCTATGATTCTATGATGAATGGGGTATTTAATGCCCTACAGCTCTCATTACAGCTCTCCTTAGGTCAGTGTTGTAGGGTGGTTGGTGCTTGCATGGTGCCATGCTTCCATTTTGTCACCTTTTGTGCCGTGTTGTTTCTAGAGCTGTGGCTGTTCATTCTTTCCTCCACTTCCTGTTAAAGGAGGGTGCTGATACCTCTGCAGTTCAAGAGCCCAAGTGGCTAAACCACTCCTCTAGATCTCTCGTAGTTTCATACTGGCTAGCCTATTGAAAAATAGGCTTCCAGATAATCAGGGAAAAAGTTTCTGAATCTGCTTAGGCGTCACTACCAACACCGGGTATCGTAAGACTCACTTAGTACTGTGGTGGGTTTTTTCTATATGTGGGGTTTTCTTAAAGATCAACTTAACCTGAAGCCTGGAAGCAGCTGCATGAGTGCGCCTTATGCACGTGCAGAACCCCATTGCAATGCTTGCGGTGTTGGCAGTGGCTGTAGAAACTGGGCAAGAGCTGAGCCCCACTGAAGGGAGGGCACAGCCTGGGTAGCCATCTCCAGTGAGGCAAGGCACTGCTGTTGAATTTGGCCTTGGGGACTTTAAAGCAGAGAGATGTCTTGTGCCTGATAACAGCCAGGAGAGTTGTTGTCAGGCCCTCTGCAATTCAATGTAGATCTCGTGGGTAATAACCACAAAGAGTCTGTTTTACCTAATAAATGAAGTAAGAAGAAGATAATGTGCAATAGCACTATGAAGAGCTTATTACACAGAGTTCCCTCTCTCCTGGGGAGGTGGTGTCCGTGCTTCAGCTGGAGGGTGAGGTGCTTGGCTGAACCCTTCTGCCCAGCAGGCTGGCATGGCATCGAGAGCTTAACACCACCGGGAATTACGGGGGTCCTGGTTTGAGGGGGAACAGAAGCAATTCTCTTTCCAGTAATTTTACTTCTCAGCGAAGCCTCTTCTAACTAATGTGCAATGAAAAATACTTATCCTTCACGTGTTGCTTATCTTCACGTGGGAGATTTATCTTAAAGAGCAAAGAATCCAAAAGCAGAATTTTCAGGCATTTGCCCGGGTTCTATTTTTCTGAATTGCAGCAGAAGGGGAACATAAATGGGTGGCTGAGGCCCCCTGGTGCCACCAGAGCACACTGCACGCCTCAGGCACAACGGCCACAGAATTGCCCGTTATATTCACTTCTATTTTTAACACAGAGAGATAATTTTTAGGCTAAAATACCTCACGATGTACTACTAATTGTTCACATTCAGTTGTTTCCTTACTGGAAGCATGAATTTTCCATCCATTATTTTTCGTGTTGTGTTTTTCAAAGCTCTGTGAAAAGTGTGAGAGAGGATTCTCCTTGCAACCATTATCGTTAACGTTTGTGTTGTGGGCAAAAAGCTATAGAGGGAAGCTGAAGACTTGTAAGGTACACTTTTTACCACAGTCGTATGTCTGCCCAAGAATGACTGGGAGGAAACACTGCCCAGCTCATGGTGTCTGGTGCTGTGGTGTATTATATGGCTTAGGGGCGGGAGGGATGGGAAAGAAGAAGTGCCAGGGAGGGAGGAGTGAGATGGTTGTGGGGTTTTGTTTTGGTTTTGTGGTTATCAGCCATGTGGTTTTGGTTGAATTGCTAAGACCTTGAGAATCACTTCCAAATGGTATGATCTAAGATAGAGCAGTGTGGATGTATGTTAGAACAGATTCCCTTTGTGCTTAAAATTTTGAACTTAAAAGTTTATATTTACAATTAGTTTAAAGTAGTACAGAGCTCTCCTTCTTGGAAAAAGGTTAGAGTCTAGAGCATAGCTCCATGTAAGCTAACTTAATGGTGTCCTTAAACTGTGATTAAAACAGTTCTTTTCAGTATTTCTGTGCTGCCCTGATCTCAGAAATTGTTAAAATTGTGGCTTTTGTCAACATCTAGCCATTTACTCTTGTGACAAAGTTCTGGCATTCTATCAGGTATGGAAAGGAAAGTTTTATTAAAGTTTTAATAAAGAAATTAATTTTGGTGTTTAGTCAGCTAGTTGGCTTGTCACTCTTGCTAGTCTGTAATGTTCCCGCTCATTTTGCTGTTGGATAAATTCTTAATAAGCAAGAGAAGGTGGTGAGCCTTGTCCAGAATACTGTTGTGTGTTATTCTTTAACAATGAAATAATAAAACTGGAGATGCAAAGTTAGGCCTTTATAAGCAGATATGCTTTGTTTTTTGGGCATTTTGTAAACTGGTGTCTACAGAAATAAAGTTGCCAAACAGACTTGAAATGTCCTCTAAGGGGGAGTGGGCAGGAACTAAGGCAGGTAAAAAGTTAAAAAGAATCTCTCTGGGTGACGTTAATCTGTGCCTTTTGTTCTTACTTTGGGTGCGCTTTGGAAGCCTATTATTTGTGGTCTCTGTAGAAATTCCTGTTTACTTGCTCACAGAAGGTCCTCTTTAGGGCTATCAGTTCTTACAGTAAATGATAACTTTCGTCAAAATACATAGTTATGTCAAAATGGTTTGGATGGTAAACCTCATTGTTTCTTTCTAAAGACCATAATGTTCATGCTTCTTAGCGTGTAAAACAAAATGTGCTGAAAATGAAGTTTTCCGCCCTTTCTTTTCTTTCTTGGTTTAGATGTTGAGATGACGGAAGATTATAGGTGTGACCTAGCTGTGCCTCTACACTATCTTCTAGATAAGCTTTAGTTAACATTTGAGTTTCAAAACCTTCTGTTCAGTTGAACTTTTCTATGAACAGCAATATCAGATTTAGGAAGAACAAATAAAAATCAAGGAGTGCAATTTTTTTTCTCAATTAGTTGAGATATATCTAATAGTTTCTATTGCAGAGAATATTTTATACTTTGTCACAATTTTATGATGTTTTTAAGGACCAGTTCAGGATGAAGTAACCTGGTTGTGGGATATTGAGGAGTTGTGTATGACACTGAACAGATCCTACCATATTCAGTGTTGATCCCTTAAACTGTTCTGGAATTGCAAATGTTTCACTTGTCTTTGGAATAGCTGTGGAACACTACATTTTTACAAATTAAAAAGGGAAACATTCAGTATAACGTATTTGGTTTGTTTGGGTTTTTTTGCAGTTCTTCAAGGATCTTATGCATAGCGTATGAGGTTTTGCAAGGTTTGCAATATATGAACAAACATGGAATGGTTCACCGAGCACTCTCCCCTTGCAATATTCTTTTGGATCGAAAGGTACAATTACAGGAATAAATCTATGTTTCTGTTTCATTTTTGTTTTTTCCTCTTGCTGCCAACAATTAGCATGCTATGTCATATATGGATACTGGGCAGTCACAGCCCTTCTGATGGGGAAAAATTATGTATCTGGAAAGAAGTTGGTTTTGGTTGTTGTTGTTTGGGTTTTTTATATATAAAAAAACCCAACAACAAAACAAAACCTAAACAGCCTACAGTTTTCTCCTATTTCCTAAATTTCAAATGTATTTCAGATTTTATTTTTCTCTTTTCCTATTGTCTTCTATCCCAAACTATTTTTTTCACCCTTTTCTCCTTAAGGTGGTAATCAAAGTCTACTTGTTGTCATTGTAATTAAAGACCTTCCTAGCTGTTTGAATAGGAAAATATTTCTTCTGGATGATTAGCTGTTAATAATATTTCCCGTGTTTCATGGTGATCTGATACTTGACTTCTAAGATACCAATATATTTCTTTGTTCATGTTAAATGATTGAAATTCCAGTGTCTGACAAGTCTGTTGTCACAGACCATTGAGTTGTCAGTGTGGAATACAGGTTCTGCTCAAAAAAGCTGAGAGAAACGAATAGCTGCAGTTGTACTCAGAGCAGTAGCTTCATTTAAGCTGTCAGCTAAGCCTGTCTACGTAACCCCTCTCTCCTTCTCCTTCTTACTCAGTTTAGATAGAATAGTTAGATCCTAAGCAGAAGGAAAGAAGGAAGGAACACTCTTTTTCATATACTTGTAAACAAATAAAAATCATAATAATGCTTGAACAAGCAAAAGTACTTTAGGATTTTAAGGTAGTCCTAACTAAAATCAATAAATAACAGAAGGGGGCCATGAAACCATAAATTTCTAAAGTTTTCTCTTGCACTTTGAATAGCTTGCTGATGTAGCCTTCAATGTTGCACCGTCTCGGGGCTGGCTGAGTATAATTCAGAATCCAGCAGAAACTCAGTTCAACTTCTATGACGACTTTTTGTCGCTTTGGTATTAACTTTCTGCCTCCACAAAAAAAAAAGCAAGCACCTGGAAAACTTGTTTGTTTGAAATATGTGTCGATACACTTAAGGAGAGCAAGATAGTAATGAGTTGATGGGGGAAGGACTGGAGGGAGCAAGGCCGGGTAAATGGAAAAGGTGAGGGAATAGTGGCAGTGCTTAGGGAGTTCTAGGGTTCAAACAGGAAAAATGTTCAATAGAGTATTTAAGCATTTTTAATTTACTGAAAATATACTTTAACTTAACAAAGTTCTGGTTTTCTTGTGTGTTCCAAATGGGTAATTACTTAATGCTCCTGGAAAGTAAAAGCATTAGAAATAAGCACCTTATTAACTTGCGGTGGCATTCTTCATAATAGACAAATGTAAGAGGGTGACTTGTTATAGGTATCTATCTTCTGACAGCTGATGCAACTTGAATTTGCTTTTTTTTCTTTTTTAAACTTAAGCACAGATTCTTGCAATGTTGGATTTTGCTGCTCCTGATCATTTATTTTTTTCCTTGTCAGGGACATGTGAAGTTGGCTAAATTTGGACTCTACCATATGACTGCTCAAGGTGTTGATGTTGATTTCCCTATAGGGTAAGGATGCAACTATAGAATAGAAATATATCAGGAATTTACTTTTTCAGGAAACTTCAGGTTTTGAGGAATCATCTTCCAAAATGTGTTGGATGCACAGGTTATAGGTTGCTGTTTTCGTATCTATTGTATACACCCCTTACACAAAAGCTTCTGATCATGTCACTGAAGAGGTTATCATCTGACTAGGTGAAATTAATGAACAACAGATTATGGGTACCATGCAAGCATGTTACTGTAACTATGTGACATCAATCGTTATTGCCTAGATTTGCCTTCAAGTGCTGGTAGCTCCCTGTGGCTCAGATTGTGGAGGTATGGTCTAATTTCAAATTTAGGAAAAAGCAATCAGTACAATCAGTACTTTGCTGTTGCACACAACCATAGGCCTCTTGTTTCTTTATTGTTTTGTGATTTATTTTCAAGTGATCTTATTATCTAGTCAAAGTTACATGCTTTGTTGCTGTGTTTCCTTGCCACTTTTTGTTGTTTTGAGGTGTCATGTTGTTAACAATTGAAATACTGAATTGATTCTTAAAGATTTGCCCGAAAGAAGTAATGATGTTTCCCTTCAAAAGGTGATTTCAGATTTTTTTTTTTAGGTATTATAATGCATTGTTGACAGACAAAGCAATAATGTTATTTCAAAATAATGTAGTAACAGGTAGAACATGTCCTCAACAACTTTAGTTACTTTTTTTACAAATTCAAAAGTTATTTGATGGGAACACTGTCAATGGAGTGCAATACTGACACCGCCTCCAAATATGGGTCTAGGATACATTTATTTAATGTACTAGTGCTGAACCTCAATAATCTGCATTGCTATGAATTCTAGTTTCTCAGAATGCAAAATTAGTTTGATTACTGTAACTGAAATGTAAGTTTTTTGGACAGACAGGATGTTACCTAATGTCACTGCATCTTTCTAGGTACCCGTCATATCTGGCACCTGAAGTAATTGCACAGGGAATAGTCAAACCAAGTGATTATACTCAGTGTGAGAAGCCTCTGCCTTCTGGCCCTAAATCAGACCTGTGGTCTCTTGGTATAATATTATTTGAGCTTTGCATGGTATGTAAGAGAATAGTTCTCGATTGTGATTCTCGGGGAACGGTTGCATTAACTTGATTGCTCTTGAGTGTGGGGCTAATGACACTTTGTCCATCACCCAAGTCCAGATACCAGAATATGTTAGCATTCCAACCTGGACAGTATTGGTGGTGGCTCGAGTAGTAAGATGCACATTAGCTTGGTGTGAGTGTACGTGTTAACCATGAAGGGCAGCTGCCTGTTAAACCACAATGATGTGATTGCACGATCAAATTCTTAGCAAGAAATAGCTTCTGAGTCAAGAAGTCTCTCTAGATTTTGTTGTTGTTGGTGGTCTAATTGTGCTTTTAAGCGTAAAATAACCATTAATGTTATGCCTTCATTCTTTTTGGAAAGGATCAGAAACAACTAAAGTTTCATGGAGATGGGGAGAGGGAGAATCTGCCTTATCACCAGGGTTTAAAGAGCTTCTGTAGAGAATTAAGGGTTTATTTGGAAAATGCTTATTTGACTCTAGAAGTTGAAATAAATTATGACAGGAAAATCTTTATTATTTGTATGTTTTAAACTGGACTTCTTTCATTCAAAGGCAGCAACATTCTGTAAGGAGGTATGACCTAGCACATACCTCAATATAGATATTTAGCCATATTATATAAGATAACTAAATTGTCAGAGAATTGCATAGTCAAGAACCTCTTTTATATAGGGATTAGATCAGGACATTGGAAATAGTCTTCTGTTGCACATTCTGCTCTTCTGTAAATTTGCATAGCGTTCATAGACCACTATTTATTCCTTTGAATACTTCGAATACTTAAGTAAAGTACCTTTACTTAAAAATGCAATAATATAATATTTTGAAACACCTTTAAAGGGATTTTCAGATGACTTTTCAAATGCACTGTGCAATAATACAAGCTACAATGATTACCATGTTTAGTAATTAATTACAATTTTTGAAAGCTTGTTAGTGAATTAATAATAAATTTTCAGGTTTGCTAAGGTAGCTTGTGGCATTGTTTTTCATATTTTTTTTGTTTTGCATTTGCTCCAGTTAAGAGATGTTAGATACATTTTTTCTTTATGATTTTCTGCTGTAGTTGGAGTAAATAATGTTTTCTGTTCTAACAGATAGTTTTCCTAAAACTAAGCTTCATGTGTAGAAACTTTTTTCACTGTCTTCATTTATAGGCGTGTGTGTATGCTATCTAAATGTTTTTCTGTGGTAGTGTTCAACCATGGATTTTATTTTTATTATTCATTTAGGGGAGAAAATTATTCCAGAGTTTGGAGATAGCAGAAAGATTGAAATTTATAATTATGTTAGGTAAGTAGCACAAAATCTAATTTTTAAGTTTCCAATCAGCTCTATAATTAGAGCTTTACAGACTAGTCAGCTTGCGATGCTCAGACCTAAGGCACTTTACGTTTCTCAGCTTTCATTTCCAGAATTAAATAGGCATTTGAAGCATGATTGCTTGTCTAGAGAAGGTACAGAGGTGGGTGCTAGGAAAAAAAACTTTGCAGAAGAGCTATGGGAATGTTAGAGTAAGGGCAAAGTATAAAAAAACATGCTTAGGAAAGTTTGTAATTTTGGTGGTTATTTGTTATTTTGTGTTGCAGGAGGTTTCTGAAATGAGTTAGTAATTGTATGACACTAAAGAGAACTGTTCCCGCACTAGCAGTGCTTGTGTTCCAAATCCTGAGCAGGGAGAAGCAGGACTCAAATAGGAAGACAGAAAACAAAAAGAGAGCTGAGAAGCATATTAATGGATCCAGGCTTTTGTTTCTGGCTTCACTGTAAAACGAACTGTAAAATATAACTGTAGAGGTGGAATTTCTGCTTAATGTAAATGAGCCTGGAAGTGGGACTATTTTGTGGGGTTTAAAACTTGATTTCTTCTGGGGTTTATGTTTAAACCATGGGGAGGGGAAGGACATGATTTTGCAATTTGAAGCTTTACCAGAGCAAATAGTAATATTGTTAGTTACTGTCATTAGAAACGTCTTTTTCATTCAGCAGTAAGTGCTTGGCTGCTGAAATTCTGACTGTTTTGGTATGTGATTTGTTAACAAAGCTTCCTGAAGCACATCAGGCCCCTTCGAGTTGAATGCAAGTTATTAGTAACCCTTATTCACTGAAAAACATTCAGTGTCCTGACTTGGGAATTATTTTCTCAAAAATATGTTGAAAACAAGTTATGAAATACTGCTAACATCATCTGCAAGTAGCAACAAAATGAAAGTTAAGTTGAGCTTCTACTGGGCCCAGTCCTCTTCGATATATTCATCAGTGACCGGGATGAGGGGATAGAGCGCACCCTCAGCAAGTTTGCTGATGATACAAAGCTGGGAGGGGTGGCTGACACCCC
>VXBO01002416.1:33161-65012 GCA_013400135.1 Rhinoptilus africanus | reverse complement strand
TTTTTAGGAAGTGGAAAGACTGTTTTAATTTATTTGGCAGACACTGAAACTCTGGATTTACTACGCCTGCAAAAACATTTTCACCTTTAAATGAGATGCACTACTTAACTGTCTTAGGCTTCAATTTTTTTTATGCATAGATGATAATAATTTTCATTTCTAATTTTGAGAATTCACTTTTAGGTGATGTAGCGATGTCAATAAAAAGCCAAAGTTAAGTGCTTTTTATTGGGGTGGGGTTTCATCTGATATCCTATTTAATTGGTATGATTTTTTTCGTAGTCTTTACCTTTTTTTTTTGTTCTGTTTGTTTTTCAAAGGCTGCGTAGATGATATTGTAACTGTGTTGGCTGAAGAACATGGTTGCCTTGATATTATTAAGGTTTGTGGAACTAGTGTGCTTTTCCATGCTGTCTTATCCAAAACATTTTATTAGTGTTGCAGAGCATTACACACACACACGCATTTGGACTTACTTGGTCACTAAACGTATTGCAGTATGAAGAAAAATTTTGAAGTCTAAACTAGATATCTAAGATTCTTTCAAATAGTCAGTATTGGGTAACATTCATTCTTTCCTAAAATTACTGTCAATCTCAGTAAATGTCTGTGGTCCCTGGGTAGTTTAATAAATTATAAATTTTCTTTAAAATGTTGGGGGTTAAGTATTTTTATTCTAGAAATTTAGTCTTCTATCCAGTCCACTTTACATATTCTGATAGTGTAGGCTTGTGCAGTTCAGCTTGTCCCCACCCCAAAAATTAATCACTGAATTTTACTCTGTATGTTTTGAGACATTGTGTAAAAGGATTGTGACTATTATCAGAAGGGAGTTCCCAGGTACTGCATTATTTCAAGCTGGGTACAGAGTATCTAAATTTAAAAAATAAAATTGAAGAGCTGCATACATTGCAAAATTTTCAGACTTTTTTTCCTCCAAAGCAAACGCAGGGGTGGGGGTGAGAAAAATTACTTCCCCAGCATTTTGGTCTTAGGCAGCTAACCTCACATATGTATGTGTGAAATCTGATTGCTCTCAAAGGAATAGGCTGTATGTTAAAAGTTAAGTATGAGCTAAGTGGCTTGATGAATTAAAATGGTAATAAACAGACCTCTTCCGTATTTTTCTTATGTTCCAGGACCTTTCTGAAAACGTCATGGCTCTACTGAAGAAATGCCTTACATTCCAGCCCTCTAAGAGGTAAGTATTCAGTCCAAAAGCCTAGCAAACTCTGCTGGGATACTATGAAATTAGAAGACCTGTTATTGAACTTTTTTTGGAATGATGAAGATTTGTTCTACCTATAAGAAATCCTTGGTTTTGTTGCTTTTCAATGTTTAAAGGAAAAGAATGAGGGAGGTGGAAATTAAGTATGCAAAACATTGAGATTGAATCTGAGTATTTTGGGGGAACACTATTCGAGCATTTGTAGTTCTAAGTTCTAGTAGTTCTAAGCTTTTACTGGTTTCATATCTGGAAGTTGGTGGTGGTTATGACAGCTCTGTTGTAGCCAGAGTAAGGGCTGCTTTCTTCAGATCTCTTCTTTCAAAGTACCTTTTCATGATGTCAGTACACCACAATGTTCTTCTGAAAACCGATTTATGCTTTTGTTCTTTGATCAAGGCTTTTCATTTGCATTTTTCCATCTCTGTTGATAGGAATTTCAGGGTAATCAATAAAATAGTTGCTGTGTACATTAAATGAAGGTGAGATCTGGACTTGGGCTGTAAACAGGCATGGTGTGTTATGCATCATGAGTTGAACAAAATCGGTAGACATTTTTTGCTGGTAAAATTTCTGAAATCCAATATAATTTAAAATAACTTGCTAATATTCCTTACTGGGGACATTTCTTCCTGAAATGTAACATTTTTGGAAGCACTTTACTCTTGGTGTTTTATTTTCTTTTCTTAATTCAAGGCCAACTCCAGAGGAATTACTGCATGACAGTTTGTTCAGTGAAGTATCCTCAGCATATCCTCCCTTCCACAAACCTGTTGGTCTGTTCTCGTCTTCTCCAAGGTGTGCTAATTTAACGCTTCCTGAAGACATAAGTCAGTTATGTAAAGGTAAAAGCAAGTAGTGGGATAAATATCATTGGAGGGGGAGGGAAAATAAAATGGCTTTACATTTCCTTTGAATACTTTGTTGGAGAGAAACTATTAAATGTTACAATACTACATTTTTGTAATAAGTTGTTTAATGGGGAGAGATATGGGCAAACATGTTTTGATGAATATCTGCAAGTTAAAGGAGGACGTCTCGATTTTGTGCTTCAGCCTCAGGAAATAAATAG
Source organism: Rhinoptilus africanus (assembly GCA_013400135.1). Lineage (NCBI taxonomy): Eukaryota > Metazoa > Chordata > Aves > Charadriiformes > Glareolidae > Rhinoptilus > Rhinoptilus africanus. The sequence continues at coordinate 62,715 of VXBO01002416.1, read as the reverse complement.
CTATCACTAGTATTCAAATCCAGCTTGGAATATCAATTTCATCTTTTGCCTTTAGAATTTGGTCATATGTGTGTACAAGGTAGTATTTTTCACTAAAATGTGTTGTGAATTGGTAATGGAATTCTGCGGGATCATAGCATGACATGATTTTTTGGAAGTATTGGAACACTAAGTTTTTGTGAAAGAGCTCATATTCTAGAATAAAAGCTGACATTTCTAAGCTGAAAAGTACACCATGCTGAAAGTGTTACCACTTTTAAGTCCTCATTAACTTCTTCTGATGAACTCAGAGATTTCTACATGTTTAGAAAATCTCATTATACAATTTTTGAAGACTAAGATTTTATACCTTGTTAGTATGGGAATGGTATGTGAGGGGAAGATAGATAGTAATTACTCAGTATGAATCACTTATTTTTACTCTTAGCACTGTATTGTGTACAAAATAGCGTTTGGTTGGGTTATTTTTTTAAAAGATGCACAGGAAGCAAAAGTCCCAACTTCAATGCATTTATCTGATTGGTTCTATTTTCTGGCACCAAGGCATACAGAACTATTTGCTTTTTTCTGACTTCTGGACATCTGCTCTTTCCTTAAATCTTCCTAAAGGGAAGATCACTTTTCCTCTAACTTCACATTAAGGTCTAGGACCTTTCAAGCGTAATAATCTCTCTGGGTTTTTTTTTTTTGACAGCATGTGTTTAGAGTGGTAGGAAAAAATACAGACTGCCTAAAAAGCTGCAGCTTATTTTTATGTGGTTTCTCCTAATAGATGAGGATAGCGACTACCTAGCAGAAAGATCAATTGAAGAGGTTTATTATCTCTGGTGTTTGGCTGGAGGAGACTTGGAGAAAGAACTTGTCAACAAGGAAATCATTCGATCAAAGCCACCTGTCTGCACGCTTCCCAAGTAAGGAAGGAGAATCACTTTAAGGGAAGGAAGGGTGGATGGAGAAGACCAGTGATTCTGAGAGAACATTTTGGCTTGGTTATTATTTTCAAGACCTGTATGTGTGAAAAATATTTAAAATAGCATTCTTGAACAGCAGAAAATCATGTCACTTCCTCTTGTACCCAGTTTAAGGCATTATTTGAATGCCTTATATCTGTTGCCTATCAGCACTTCGTATTCCTTTCTAAAATTTGAAGAAATGTAGGTGTACTGAACTGGAGGTCCCTAAATTTAGCACGCTTTCCAATACCATTAAGTTTTAGTAAAAATGTCTCACTGTGCTTCAACAGCATATTTGTAATTTAATTTAGTATGTTCTGTGGCAAATTCTCACATACTGAATTCTCTTTCACAGGGCAGCAGTGCTGAATGGTCAACCCAATTATTCAGCAGATCAGCTGATTACATTTTTTTAAGTGCTTGTTTTTATGACTTACAATTCTGTAATACGATTCCAGTCATTACTGCTTTTATATTACTGCTGCACATGTTGCAAATTTACGTAGTCTATTCATGTTGTAATCATACAATCTGATCTTAATAAGCATAATTATGTTTCCATATAGATGAATTTGCTGGTGCTGGATTTTAAAAAGACATGAAGTCATTGTACAGCCAAAATTCAATAGCTTTAAAAAATAAACTAAAAAAAACGGAGCTAGATTTTTAAGTGGTATTTTGGTGGCAACATTAGTGTGAAATTCTGAGGGATTGCCTATTTCCATACCTACAGGTGAATGCACGTGCTTTTGAATTATGAAGGGAAAACATTTTTTGTCATATTATCTATCTTGAAGATGAGGTGTTAGTTTCAAAAGTGCAATATAAATCCATCTTCTAAGTGATACCAAGGACGTTAGCTTAATTTCTCGAAATCAATTTCACGTTGTCTGCTTTAAAACTATCACCAAATAGACAATTTGTGTATACTGTTTCTTAGATGCATTTGTATCCTTAGATGGACTGCAATAGAAAAGATCTGAGTCAGATGTCTGCTTGTTTTTTGTCATTGTGGGAAATGGCTTTCATTTGACAATAATGTTTTATTTTTGCTTTTCACAATAAATGGCAGTCCTGGTCTGTGCCAGGTCAAGGAATAAAAGGGACTATTAATCCCATATCTCATTACTCTTCCTTTGTGTGCAAACCAAAGTTATAGAAAACCTGAAATGTGCCTTTTTACAGCAAAAGCTGTTTGAATAATTTAAGGTGATTGTACATTCCCTTGATAGCAGGTTTCATGCCATGCGTGAAATGTATACTTCTAGAAACAGTACGCTACTAAGAGCTAGTATTTTGTTCTAAAGAGGAAACTCATTGATGTAAAAATTTTCTGGTTTTTTATAACTCAAGTTTTATGTTATAAAATGACCTGATTTCTTTTTTTCTCACATTTGAAGCTTTTTATTAGAAGATGGTGAGAGCTTTGGGCAAGGCCGAGATAGAAGTTCCCTCCTAGATGACACAACTGTGACTTTGTCTCTGTGCCAGCTCCGAAACGTAAGAAAAATATTGTGCACTTGTTCTTATGTTTTCACTGCAGAAACATTTGTTTAAAGGGCACATGGAACAGCAGCTCCTGCTGCTGTTCCTACAAATGACAGTGTTATTGATTCCAAGAGAACACTTCTTGGCATCCAAATCAGATTCTGATTTATGCTATTAAATTGCTTTGGCTGCAAAAGCTTACTAAATTTGATCTATCTTCTGTCTCCTTCCTGTGTCCCTCCCTTTCCTTGTTTTTGTTTTCTGCTTTGTTCTGGTGTAGCCCAAATAGTTCTGTAGTACCTGATATTCTCAACGATTGCTAAATTGGAGTTAATGTCATCCTGCGTTCTTTAATTCCTGTCTGTAGGTGGCTCACAATATTCAAAAGAAAGATCAACTCAACTCAGTTGCAGCTTCTTAAAGGCTTTAAACTTAAAGCTGAATACCAAGTTTCCAGTAGTTAATTACTAATCTTTGTTGTATATATATAGCTATTAAACTACTAGTTCAAAAGATCAAAGCATTTTGTCAAAATGCAGCAATGCAGTTTGCTTCCATCTTCCGTGGAAAAATCAACAGATGATAACTCATTTTGATGTCATGATCAGTTACAAGATTTACTAAATATATAACTGAAATGTTTTAATTGCTCAGGTGTCTTTGCACATGTTGAGCTTTATTGCTGTAGAATTAGAAATTTATGCTGCACTGTTTTCACCTTCTGTTTTATAGAAGCAAATGCTATTCTGTCAGTTTTTATAGAAAAAACCACAAGCTTTCCATATGATTATAGGGATTAATACAGAAAGGCAGATGATGTCTGAAATCTTAATCTCTTCCACCATTACCTTAGCTTTGGGGGCATTGTGGCAAATACTATGTAAACATACTTGTTCAGTAGAACTTTGCATTACTTCTCACAAATGCATGAAAACAAACCCAAGAACTGGGTTTGCTTGCTTGGTGAGGTTTAGAGGGTGGAGGGGAGATTAAGAATATGCAGCAGCTATTTTAAAGGTAATATGCACTGCAGGTCCTACTGCAGTTCCTAAAAATGGGCAGCTTTTAAGGCTTTTTTAAGACTTTTTAATCTGTAATTTTTGAATATTGCTGCCTAATTCTATAAATATAGCAGCAAATAAATATATACTGAAGTTTCGTTTTGGGGAAGATACAAGCCTGAACCTTGTAGTCTTAGTTGAAATAAATTTTTGAACTTACACAATTCTTCAAACAGTTTTCATAGAGCAGAGCATGATGCCTATAATCAAAAGAGGATCCGTACTGAATGAACTGAGAACGAACTGTTCTGTCAATCCCGGGAGGAACAGGCTGTGTGCCATATGCCTTTAAGTTAGGGATTGAACTGCAAAACAGAGCACTCAAGGGAGGATGGCATTAAACATTAATCATGATGCACCAAAGATGTCTGAAAACTTCAGGCAAAAGTCCAGGCATGCTTGTCTGTCACCTTTCCAGAGGGTGTCTGTATTTCTGTGCAGCTTTCAGATGCCGCTACTAAAAGGAACTCAAATTTGCATAACTCTTGAACTGATTAAAACCATAAAACCAAGTTGTGCAGTTGCTTTGCAGCTACCTGGATAGGAATTCCATGTAGAAAACCGAGGAAAAGAAAAAGTGCTATGTAATATTATTGATCTATTAATCCGTGACCCATAGAAACTATCTTTTGGGTGGAGATAGGTTTATGAATGAGATGAATTATCTTCAGGTAGAAGAACTTCCATCAACTCAAAAATCCTGTATTAGCAGAAGTTTTTAGTATTAAAGGCTGTATGTTTCTTTGCTGATGGAGGACTGAATTAATGCTTAGGTCTTAAGGCAAGCTACTAAATTTGGCAAATGAATTGCTAATTAATCGTTTTCATATTCCAATAAATATTTCCACTTGAATTTTGAGCAGCATTCTGATAATTAATAGTTTTTATTTTTCTTTTCAGAGACTGAAAGATGTCGGTGGGGAAGCATTTTATCCGTTGCTTGAAGATGAGTAAGTGCGTGATTAAGTTTGTACAGATATATAAAGGGATGAATTTTCAGTTACTGGTTTTGAGAGGCACACTGCACAGCTAGACACAACTGTCTTCCAAAAGCAAACCTAACACATCCTTCTTTGGCTGTTGGAGTCAGTAAGGGCCGATAAGGCCACTGCACTGGTGGGCATAGGGCCCTCATACCAAACTGAGAGTCCTAACAGGTTTCTCTTTTCTGGAAATCATCTGTTTGTGCTGAATATCCAAAATTATCCATTTCTAAATTGTTTCTCACTCATAAATTCATCACAGGATATTAACTTTTTTCACAATTATTTTTATTTCTTGCTATTCACTACTACTATCCAAACTCTTTTTTCCAGCCAGTCAACTTTACCTCATTCAAATAGTAGTAATGAGCTGTCTGCAGCTGCTAGTCTTCCTCTGATCATCCGGGAGAGGGACACAGAGTACCAGTTAAATAGGATTGTCCTATTTGACAGGCTGTTGAAGGTACGGAATCTTTCTGATGGTGGGTAATTGGTTTTGGTCTGTTAATTAGAGGATTTTTAAAGAACTGAGTAATTGAAAAAGGAAATGGAGATACAAGAGACCACAGTGAGAAAGGGGGAAGAAAGCCCTACAGAAATAGAACATAGAAAATAAAAATAGGATAAAGTAGTGATGAATATAAAAGTAGATTTTAAAGTATGCACATGAAAATAAAGGTGCTGCTAATACCTGTTATTTACTGAAGAAAATACTTCTGCATCCTTTATTTCATAACAGACTAAGCTATTATAGGTATATGTATGCCTGTAACATTTCTGCATTTTCAGGCAGTAAGGTACTTGGGAACAATACCAGTCGTTACTGTAGCAATGCCATGGTAGATACATGTGTTTTATACCAAGGGGGAAAAATACCAGTCTCCAGAGAGATGGATTCTTGCTTAAGAATGACAGCGCTGATGTGCATCATCAAGTGCAGACTTAGGAACTTAAACTAGAAATGTTTAATAAAACAATACTGGATGCACAGTATGAAAAGAAATATATAATGAAGAAAAAAAATTAATAAAAACTTGGATTAGTAAACTTACATATCCATTATATACCAAAGCACATCAGTAGATTTATGAGAAGGAGTGGGTATTTTAACACTAATCAGCAATTCTCCGTCCAGCTCCTCCAGTTAGGAATGAAATTTTCTTGTTCTAAAATTTGCATTCACTGCTCAAGCTGACATTTGTTCTCTGAGGCAAAGACCGTCCCAGGACTGGGTTTTGAATTGTTTCAGTTACACAGGAACATCTTTTTGTGGTTAATCTCTTCTCTTTGAAGGCCTATCCATATAAGAAAAACCAAATTTGGAAAGAAGCCAGGGTTGACATCCCTCCTCTTCTGAGAGGCGTAACCTGGGCTGCCCTGTTGGGTGTTGAGGTAAGGGTAATGGGAATGGATTGGCGCAGTTCCAGTACTGACTGGGGAGTGAATGGGATAGGAATGGGATTGACAAGGGAAGACGGAATAGATTTGAAGACTTAGCAGGTAAAATTACTGGAATTTCAAACAAATGAGCCATGAAGTTTTATGAACAAAGATAACATTCAGACAAACTTGCTTGTTGTCTGTAATATTTGATTTCAGAGAAAGTATGTAAACTTAAGTGCCTTTAATTTTGATTATGGGGTGGAAAAATACTACCCATACAGACAAATTTTACTAGAATGTTTAAATACAGTTGGTAGTCAACAGTTGGGGTTTCTTTATTTTTAATATTTTTGACAAATTCAGTTAGAATCTCTCTGCTACAGTCAGCAATAGCTGGGCAAAACAGGATGAAAAGTATCAAATGTATTTTTCTCACTTACCTATCAATGCACTCCCTGAAGAGACTGGAGAATAAATAAATTAAATGTAACCCTTTTGGACAAAAAACTAGAAAGGAGTGTCCCAAAAATGAGAACTCCTCACGGAGATTGCTGGACTGCCCAGCTTTTGCGTCTACCCTGCTTGCAACCTGCAGTAGTGCAGCAAAGATGTTCTTATAAATAACACATACCAGGTTATTTAGGATATTTAGCTTAGGACGTGATCTGCTGTGTGCTATATAATATAATGAAAATCAAAGCTGTAAAGATAAAGAACAACTGCTGGTCAGGGTTGTAGCCACAGTCTTGGGAGCTGAGTCAGTTCACGTACTTCACCAGCTTACCATCTGTGCAACGCAGGTAACGTTCTCCTCTCCCATAACATTAAAGATGGACTTGTTAGCGTGCCTATCTTGGGATTCATGCAAGGACAGGCTACTTAAAAGTGGTGTATACTGGTGATATCAGTATTAAGTAACATTCTGCATAAACAACTGCAAATCACTGAAGAATCTACCGAGGAGGTCACAGAAAGGTCTATACATCCTGAAGTGTAACAAAATGAAGATAGTTTTATTCAAGTTCAACTGTCAGAATTTTTTTTTACTTTGGGAAACTTTTTCAGGGGAAAAAAGGTACTAACTAAAGCACCTAACAAAAACAGTCAACTTCTGTATATCAGTGTGTACGTTGTAATACGCATTTATGTTAGTAAGGGGTTTCTAAATTCAAGTATTCTTCTTCCACATTTAGGGTGCAATACAAGCAAAATATGATGCCATTGATAAAGATACACCGATTCCTACAGACAGACAGGTAAGGTTTCTGATATTATCAAATACTGTCACTTGACGTAATACAAAGACCTTTTCTACCGGTCGCAGTCATTTGCGTATTGCAGCAGATGTGGCTGATAATACTAAAAGGGTTCCCTCTGTCCTCTAGCCTTATTCATGCTGTAGCAAGAATCTTGCAAAGCAGATAGTAACAAGTTATAGCATGTGGAAAGTGAAATCCTCTTACTTCAGAATCACTGTTTCTGTAGCAACAGCAAAGTGTAGTGAACAATGTTACTGATGTATTGTTAAAAGTCTTGGTTTATTGAATGCTTGTTGTACCTCTTGGGCCTTGTGCCAAATAGTGCTGTGTACCCTGAGATCCTGTAAGGTGAGCTGTGCTTCACAAAAATGGGTTCTTAAGCAATTATGTTCTCCAAGAAGTCTTGCGGGACATAAAAAGACATCACGAGCAACAGCTGTTCCTTTTTGCTGGGTGAGGAAATAATTTCCATCGAATTGGGTACAACATTCTAAGAATTCTCATTTGTCATTATCCTTTAAAACAAAGTGATATTAGCACCTGAAGTGAGTCCAAAAGTTCGGTCAGAAAAAAATCGTGTTATCTGCTTTCTGCCTTTTTCAAGGGTTAGAACCCTTTTAAAAATATGAGTCTGCAAAAAGGAAAAAAGTATCTCTGTATTTAATCTTTGACAGGGCTGTTAGTCCCCTGTCCCCTTTCAGTTTGGGGTTTGAGAGTGATGGAGGAAGCAGATTGTTTTTATGATGGTGGTCTGACCTACATTCTTTGGCTGACTTCCACCTCTGGTGTTGTGAGATTGCTGTAGTGCTAGCCCACTTATCCCGATTTCTTTTTATATCATGTGCTTGGCTGTGGTGCAGATTGAAGTTGATATTCCTCGTTGCCATCAGTATGATGAATTGCTGTCATCACCGGAGGGTCATGCAAAGTTTAGACGTGTATTGAAGGCCTGGGTGGTTTCCCATCCTGATTTGGTGTACTGGCAAGGTGAGTTTGACTAGTTGGCAAGGTCAGATAATTAATTTGTAAGCTATGGATGGCTTGTAAATACCTCTGTCTCTTCCCCCCCCAAGATTTTTTTGAGTGCTTTCCTTCCTGTTTCTTTTGAAGAATGAATCTCTGGGTTATTGCAAATTTAGATCCTAATAATTTATATTTAATTTGTAATGCAGATTTGCCCCACTCTTTCTTATATATTTACTCTCCTTAAGTTTACGTCACTTTATTTAAAAAAAAAAAATACCATGTTCCTTACTATTCAGTTCAAAGGTAAAACTGCAGAAGTTACTGAGTGAGTTCTTGGGATGGTAAATTGCAGTTTTTGGAAGCCTTGGCAGAATGGTCAATTCAGCATTTTAGTTCAACTATTTGAAATCCTGTCTATTTCCATGCATTGATTTCACAGTTGTTTTCAGCATTATGTATGAAGCTTGACATTGAAGAATTATAATCAGTATCAAGTATGCAAATTTTCATGATAAATTCATTAATTTATCTTGTGCATTACAATAAATGAGCTCTTTATGCCTTTTCTTTATGGCTTTTCTCTCTTTAGGTCTTGACTCTCTCTGTGCACCATTTCTGTACTTGAATTTTAACAATGAAGGTGAGTACCTTTTTCTGCTGGGGATGAAGGGGAAGCACATTCTGTCATCTGGATCTAGTTGTAAACAGATGTGTCTGCACCTGCTTATAGATGGAAACTTTCTGTAGCTACAAAGGACTTAAAACTATTGTTGCCACAGGTCAAAAGAAATAGTTGTTTTTTGAAAAGCATATGCGGTGTACTGCTCTTCAAGCAGAGGTTCAAACCGTATGTATATTGCCAAGTACAAGAATAAATATATAATAAAAAGCACAAGTAACCTTGATTATAGACAAGCACAAAATGCTTCTCTAGTACTTGTCTTTTTCAGTGAAGCTGTAGTTAAGCCTTGTGTAATGTGAATGCATTATTTGTCAACCTGTCAGATGAGCTTTATTCAGAAAAGCTGATGATGGTTTTAAATGCCTAAAAGCATGTCAGACCAGTGTTGGATATGTGGCCTTTAGTACCTTTGACTGTGATTTGTTCAGAATAGGTCTAGTCAATCTTCTATTATCTTGCACCTGCCTCTCTTTATGTAAAGTCTATGGGGGGGAAAATTAGTTTCTTAGGACAACGTCTCTTATTATGCCTACTCTGCATACTAATTTAAATATTTCAACAGTTTCTTCTTGCTCTTGGCCATGTTTCTATACCGTTTGATTGTAGAACCTGGTTTCCTTCCCATTGAAGCAAAATATAACAGTGAATTATGTTAAATTTTGTGTTCTGGTTTACGAGCTTAATTGTACACATTTGGCTTGGATGTTTAAAACTCGGTTTCAGTGCTAAAACAGTTGTAACGCAGAACTCATTTATAACATGATGCTATGTCATATTTGCTATAGATCTGATGTTTTGCTTAGAAACTTCCAAATTATATTTACTGTCTTTGCACAATTTACGACAAACCCATATTTCTTTTTGTATCTGGGGTCTAGCACCATGGCTGTTGTATTACAATAGATTGTCTCTCAGCCAAATTCCCAGGAATTAATCAAGGGGATAAACACTTAAGTTTTTACCCTCTAATCTCTATTTGATATATGTGTGTGAGGATCCATTGAGATGGTTTTGTTCATCTTTTTGATGGTGTTTTTAATTATGTTCCACTCTGTGTTTTTTTTTCTTCTGAATTCTATTGTCTTTAGTCTCTGAGCTGAAGCAAGAGACGAGATGTGAGTCTGATGGGGCATAAATTTGGGTGTAGGTTCTGTAGGAGAAAAGCCAGAAGACTGCAACTATGCAGTTGTCTTGAAACTGTCTTCTAAAATTTTATTAATGCAGGGACCTTCACTTTTTCATACAAACATCATCGTGGCTTTCCAAACATCATCTCGTTACTTTGGCACAGAGAAGTATGGTAATAAACTGGGAGCAGATCAGGTCCAGCCAGCTTTATATTGGTTACTTGATGACAGAAGGAGACTTTTTTAGGAGCTTTTAAAATTCTCTAATGAGGAATGTGCCCATTTTATGTGTTTTACAGTAGTTCTTGTGTATAGATTGATTTTAAGTATTTATGTTTATTGTCTGTTTAATAATGAACTTTTTAGGTGTACTTATGTTTCTACCTTTGTAGCTTTATATATTTTTTCTAATTCTTTCAGCTCTGGCATATGCCTGCATGTCTGCTTTTATCCCCAAGTATTTGTATAATTTCTTTCTGAAGGATAATTCTCATGTTATTCAAGGTAAGTAAGTCCCTTTATTTTTTGTAGTTCTAAGAGAAGTACAATTATTTCTGGATATATAAAGACACATTTTCAAGTGGTAGAATTCAAACACAATTAGAATCACATTGAAGCACCTATTTCTTTCAAAACCTTTATTTTAGATGAACAAGAACGGCAACTGTGCAAGAAAAATAGGAACAAAATAAGCGGGTAAATATTCAGGCAGGAGAAAAAAACCCAACTGCACATGCACACACCCCGAAAAAAAAAACAAAACCAAAAGACAAGCCCCAAACCAAAAAATGTTCTGCATAATATCCAAGGTAAGAGTCATGCAAAGTTGTAAAATGAGGAAAGAGTCTTTCCAGTGCTAGATTGTAAAGACCTGCCCTTCAGGTGATCAAAATCATACTGTTACAGGAGCTGTTTTGACAATGATGGAAAATAAAGAGGAATGGCACAAACTAGGGACTCCTCAGAAAATGAAAGTTACGGTATTGAGAGTGTTAAGGATTTGAGGGCAATTCTTACTGAACAGAAGATAATGTCATTGAATACAGGACAGGAGTTGGAGATCCCTGAGGAATAATGTTCCATAGTTCAGTCTTAGACAATTATGTAGGTAACTCAGAGAAATTAAAACAGTAGCTTGTAGGTAGATGTCTGTTTTACTCAAAAAGTAATTGTAAATTTTGTGGAAACATGAAGAAGGAATTGTCTAGTCCCAGAAAGCCACCTTGGCACAGGCTGTTGGAACGATAACTTGTCTTTGAGATAGTTTTTAAAAACCCAAAAAAGCTGTTTGAAAAGCCATCAGTAGTTTAAAAAAAAAAACAAAACAGGTGGTAATGAATGTTTTTAATTGCAAGCAGTTAGGAGTGTTTATTGAATACTGTGTTTCAGCGTGTCTCACTATCCTTGTATTTCTTTTAAAGAAATTCTTTTGTGCATAACTTGTGAAACTCCTCAACTTAGAAGTGGTGTCTGTCATTTCTTGTCTTCAAAAAATGAAAGGAAATTAAGAACTGATCAACAAAAAATAATTAGACATAAAAGCAACTATGTATTGGATAATAGGGAGATAGCTAACATAAGGAGAGAACACAGGGAGAATTTACACGTGAAAGACAATGGGTAAGAGTTGTTAGGAACTGAATATGTAAAATAATAGTTTGGAAAACCTGTTCAGGAGAACTATTTTGTATCCTTTTGTCTGTAAAAAAAGAGTGCTTGCTGGAAAAAAAAGGGGGAGGGGGCAGTAAATGTCTAAAGATGAAAAGAGTAACTATATGATATCAAGTGGTCCTGTGAAGACAACCGATTTACGCTTCAAGAGTAATAGCTTGGTAAAGACTTTTCTCAAAGGGGTATACTCTTCTATAAAATAATTCTTTTTCTCTCTAGAGTTGCCTCATATTTTTCCTAAGGTGCTTTACAAAAATATGTATCAGCCAAAGTTAGAAATATAGGTCAGTAGGATTCTGTGAATCAAAGTAGCGTAGCATTCTTAAGTTCCTGTGCAACACCCGGCATCTTCAAAGACTTGGGGAGACTGGACCTTTTAGGATTCTTTCAGTATTCTAATTTAATCTTTCTAGGGTCATGTGTCAAACACCAATGTGTTAAAAGAAAATTGAGTAATTTCCCTGCTTTATTGCGTTGGAAGAAAGTATTAAGAATATGTCATTTAATTGCCTACTGCAATTTTAGCTTCTATACTTCTTTGTGACTTTCATGTAGGAGTGGGCAGGAGGAATGTTTCAAACTATAGGGTTCAACATAACTCATTTCTGAGCTCGTCCTATATAATAAAGACAGGTCTCTTCTCTAAGTTTATCAGATGCATTTCCTTACATGAAATAGGAAGTAAAAGCAGTTAAAGGGGTTTGCATATGGAAAGTCCAATTATGAAAAATAAAAATTCATGTAATAAAAATCCAGCCAACAGCAACTGGCTGGACCTAAGCAATACATTTTTGTGAAGGCTTGTGTTTTTTCAGTAGGCCCTTAATTAACCATGTAATCCCATGTAGTAATTATATTTCATGACACTGACTAGTCCAATAAAGATGGTATTTATCAACCTGTAGTATATCTGTAGAGAACAATCGTCGGCACGAATCTTCATTGTTAAAGTAAATGCGCTTCAGGGAAGCTAATTGTGAAATTGTTTTCATCAGCATATGGCTGAATGTGTAGGATTACTGCTTTGCTATACCTGACTTGTGATTACTGGCTGTTTCATGAAATAAAATTGATATAAGATGCACCTTAGAGATGCACTTTTTCTACAATTATTATCATGTAGCATGGTATGCACGTAAGGCATGGATTCAGTTATCTCCCTAACTTGTATGCATGTGAATAAGAGTAACTTTGTCTTGAAACTCAGAAAACATGAGATATGCAAGTAGCTCTGAAGCAGTCTTGGTGGCCTTGGTGACACAAAACTTAGCATGGGTCTGTTTACCCACTTAATTCCCCAGCTGAGTGCTGCCAGGGCATCTGTGCCATAGTATCAGAGGGGAGAGGCTGGCACTCCTAAGAGGCCAGAAACCTCTTAAGAGTTTTATTGCGTTGTGGCTTTGTCTTTGCAGCTTGCAGCAAAAGTTGTGAAATTCTGAAGTAGGCTCAAGAGGTCTTAATTTTTATTGCAACTTACCTTGGAAAACTAGGCATCCTTTCAAGTATAATTTGGAGTAAGACTGTGGCCTTGTGCTCTTACAGTGAGGGCACTGTTTACCAATCTTCCTGAGGCAGAATCAGCTTTTAAAATTTCTAGTCAAAATAGAATTATATTGCAGAGTGATTGTCCTTAACTTGCTGGCTTAACCTGAGAGGAGCTAACTTGAGTGCAGATAATCAATATCTAAGTAAGATAGGAGTCTATAAACAGCTGGACATTTAGGCCCACTTCTGTTCTTAAACAAAGGTGTCTCTGCATGGAATTATCCCAGCAGAGCCACTTCTGTGCTTCTTAGCAGTGGAATTGGGATTTAACTTTGCCGTTTTAGTGATGAAGACAAACTGAGTAATAGGGAGTTATTTGCTGTCCCCAAGAGAGACAGTAGTAGGCATCTCGTCCTTACATTAAACTTTAAAGGAAGCAATGGCAACTCTGGATGGCTACGTTGTGGAGTTGTGTGGACTTAGTCTTTGAGGACTTATATTTGGGGACGGTAGTCTGTGGAGCACTGAGATGGCAGCATGTTCTGAGCTGGGAGCTGGGTTCACATTCTTTGTCTCTCTTCCCTTGACTAGCTGTCTGGGCGCTAATTACTCTCTTCTTGGGAGCATGGAGGAAAAGGAATTGCCATCTGTTACGAAATTGCAATGTTACTGCCTCTTCATCTTCCTTCTAACAGGGCATATGACAGTGTGGACAAAATTGGGAGAAGGGCAGAACAGACAGAAAGAAATATGTTAGTGTCTCTGTTCTGCTGTCTGCTTCTCTTACAATTAAAAGCAAGCGTTATTTAGAAAACTTAATGAAATTGCACCCATCAGCCTAATGTGCCATGCTGAAGATGTGATAAATTTTATCTTTTACAATAAGTATTTCTCCTCATCTGTTCCAAAAAAAATGCAAATTAAGATGTTACTGATCATGGAAATTATAACCTTAAAGACCTATTGTCTTAAAACCTCAACTTCTGGATTAAAAAATTTACCTTTATAGAAAAGAAACCACACAGTATATAATTTAAAGAGTATAAACTTTGTGCATCACTAAAACACTTTGGGTCTTAAAAATCCTTGGAACAGTCTTGTTCTAATTTGCTTACATCAATATCTTGTGGCTCATACTCATACTGAAAAGTCTTTAACTTTGCACATTGAACATACATCACAACCTAAGTATGAACCAAGTAAACCTTTGTTGACAATCCAAACTAAGAAGTACTAAGGAAGAGAAATTAAATTTTTCTTCCTCTGTATTGAATATAATGGTGACAAGGAGGACAGTAGTGGTATTCACTTGCTGGTTGATTGTCGATTTAAAAAAATAAATAAATAAAGTTTCCTTTTCTACAGCTTCATTGTGAGCTAGCAGCATGTGGTGGCATCATTGATCACGATCTTGAATTTGCTTGTCGTTTCAGAATACCTAACGGTGTTTTCCCAGATGATTGCATTCCACGATCCAGAGCTGAGTAACCACCTTAATGAAATTGGCTTTATTCCAGATGTAAGTGCTAAGGGTTCTTATATAAATATTGTTCAAAGGAAGTAAAAAATAGAAAATGAGGGCAACTAGGATGAGATGCCTTTCCATACTGTTTCAGTAGAAGTTTGACATAAGTGAAACTTTCATATTAATGGGCCTTTTTGAGTATGCTGATAAAATGGTGAAGTTCTGATTGTTTTACATATCTCAGTCCTCCCTGTTCTGTTGGCATGGTAAATACGATAAAAATGCTACTAGTCAGATGCTATAACTTACTGATTCAACTTAAAAGATGTATATAATTTTATTTTTAAAGTGTGAATTAATATACAAAAATTATGTGGCCATAATTGATTACTAGCATAATTTCTGCAAACTAATTAAATGCTGTTGGTTAACACAAAAGACACATCAATTTGCAAGTAATACAAAAAAGATGCGCAAGCAATGATTAATCTGTAGATATGTCAGACCTTGTAAAATGCTTAGCAATCAGTTGTTGGTGTCTATCAGAAACATTGGACAAGTGCATAACTTGCATTTCAGTTTTATGCTTTCATTGGAAGAAGTCTGTAAGATGGAGGAAAACAAAAACTGCAAACAGCCAAAATGTAGTAGAGAGGGAGGGCTATGTTGGAAAAGGCAAAACAAGGCCGCCTTTAGAGCCTTGCTTTTACCTAGCACTGTAAACAGCGAAGCTTTCCTCCTTTGTTTAGAGAGATGTGTATGGTCCAGAAAGCCATGATAATACTCTATAAAAATGCTTGCCTGCCTACTATAGCATTATCGAAGATTATGGCGGATGTTTCCGAAAAATACGTTTAGGCAAGGCTATAGAGAGAATGTTGTTAATTGATACTGTCTATATCATGATATGTTTGACACTTAAAAAAATGGGTAATTACAAGTTGGTTGTAACAACAGATGATGACTGAGCAGTCAAAATGGATGAAGGAAACTGAGGTCAGGAGATGTTGATGTAGAAATATACATTTAATAAATAAGAAATTTATATGCATTTCTTCTATAGGCAATATAAAGCTCATTTTATCAGAAAAGCCTTATGCTTATTAGGAAATGCAGCAAATGCTTATTAGGAAGCAGCAAGGCCAAGCCTCTGAAAGTCATTTGTCATACACTATTCCTGGGTGATTTTATGTGTCTTTGGGGCTGGCAGATACGCATTATCAGTTTTTACAAAGATTGTAATGGAAAAGCAAATATATGCTTTCATTTTTAGAGTTATTTTTAACATAATAATATTGTTTATGAATGATACAAATTTGAAAGATACTGTGGCATTAAATTAAGCAAAAGAGAAAGCCAGTGTATTGCATTATAAACAGAGATGTTTGAGAAGACCACATATATTGCTGATGACCCACATCTGAAGAGGGCAGATGGGAGGAAGTTGAAGGGAAGGTGCAGAGAAGGGAGAACATTCAATCTGTAGAAAGCCTCGATATGATGATTAGGTAGTGCCATAAATAATTACAAANATATAAAAAAAATAAAAGTTGTTCTGCCTTTTAGATTTGTGAGAGAGGTGAGTTTTGTACCTGTACCAAGACAGCACAGGATTCATCAAGGTGAAGGATATGCACTGTAATAGTGAGATCTGAACCAGGGTTTTGTGTTTGAGTACTAATCCTATCAAAGCAAACCCTGATTAATCTTTCATCATTGAAGCACAGGCTCCACTGAAGGAAAGACTGTGTTTCCTGGCACCTTTCCCATTTGCTCTGGGTCACGTAACTTTCAGAATATTGAACGCTGCTGAAGCTTGAATAGTTCTAAATATGGTTGGCTGATGTGGTGCCTGGATTTAGTACATTGCTGTGGCTTTGTGATTTACTGTAAATAGTATATATATGGTGAATCTTACAGTTCTTCTTTGCTCACTTTCCCAAAGTCCCCACCCTATATAATGCTTTATAACATGTTCTGTATTTTACTGAATAATTCTGACACCAACAGCAGACCATTTTGAACTGAAGAAAAACAAGGAAGTGTGCTACATCACTAAAAGGGTAACTGCAGCCATAAACTATTTTAAAGAGCTTTCAGCTGCAAATTATGGAAGCTAGACATAATTGTCAGCTGGCCATTAACAGAGATGACAAAGTCTGGCTGCAGTTACTTAATATCATCATGCTGGAGCTGCTGTCATAGGTAGATACCTTAGCTTGGTTTTGGTGATATGCAGGAGGTGTCGGTGATAGGGCTTCATCTAACCGAGAATTAAAAATCCTGCGATTGAAGTACTCTATCTCTGATTGTTCTGTTACACAGTTACCTAGTAGTGAATATGGGGGAGAGGTTTCTTGCTGATATTTTTATCTTGCAAGGGAATTAATTATTTCTCAATTTTTTTTTGTGTAGGTGCATATAGGTAGGTAGAGTCTTATACTAAAAATTGTACTCAATCTGATTCTCTTTGCACCCCCAGTCATCAAAACATTTTTGCACCTTTCTGTAGCATCTAACTAGGTGATTAATTGTCTAGGCACCACAGAGGCTTGAAACTAAGTGTGTTTGTATTTTGAAGACAGAACATGAAGGTGCAAGACCAGAGTTTTATAGAATAGACTGTATCAGTTGGAAGGGACCTACAACGATCATCTAGTCCTACTGCCTGACCGTTTCAGGGCTGACCAAGTTAAAGCATCTTATTAAAGGCATTGTCCAAATGCCTCTTAAACACAAACAGGTTTGGGACATCAACCACCTCTGTGGGAAGCCTGTTCCAGTGTCTGACCACCCTCTCAGTAAAGAAATGCTTCCTAATGTCCAGCCTAAACCTCCTCTGGTGCAGCTTTGAACCAGTCCCGCGCATCCTATCACTGGATACCAGGGAGAAGAGCTCAGCACCTCCCTCTCTACTTCCCCTCCTCAGGAAGCTGTAGAGAGAAAAAAAAAACTTCTTAACAAGTGCAAATTAAACCAAAAAGCAGCAGCTGGGAGGCAGTCTTGTTAGGACAACTCAGAAAAATTAAATTCCACTTCATTATTGAACAACACATTTTCACACATACATCAAACAGGCCAAAGAAAAAAATAAAAATAAACAGCAACTTCATAAACAGAGGACATCTTTGGCCTTGCCACCTCATACCAACCACGATTTATGGTACAGCTGAAGTACATACACAAAAAAAAGTTACTGGAATGCTCAGAATAAGATTGTCAATATTAAAAATTTTTTGTATTTTTGCCTTTTATATATTTTTACAAGGTTTTGATTTATTTTCCTTTGAGATAATGGTTTGGGCCTGGTCACACCACAAGTGTAAAGTCAGAGATAGGTAAAGAGATATACATTTCAAAGCACCCCCTTATAGTCAATATGAGATCACTTAAAAGTGGCAGACCTCCTTACTATGTACAGAAATATAAAATGTTATTAAAAAACACAAACAAATTCTCCTTTAAAGGTAGAATACTTGCCCACGTTCCACTGGTTGTGGTTGTTCTTGTATTCCTGTAAGTGTGACTTCAGCTTTGAGAAAGCAAGGCTCCAACATAAAAAAAGTCTGAAAATAGTGTGAAATACATGCTACAGCATAGTTTTTTTTCATTATCTACCTATGATTTTTTTTTATAATGGTGAAGACATGACAGTTTACCCGTTTAAAATAGCACACTGCATTGAATAACAGATGGTCAGGTGAGGATTATTCTATAAAAGATTGCAAGAATAATGTTTACTCTTAGTGTATTTGTTATCTTTAATCCTGTAGGTATTTAACCTTGATCTCAGCTCTGTAATTTTGACATGCGGAGGATGAAATTTCTTCAGAGATTTTTGAATTTTCTTAGAGGTTTCTGGTAAAATGAAGTATTATATACATGCATAATGAACAAGAATTTGTGAAGAATCTTGTTATTTTTTGATGTTTTGAAAACTCAGACCTTCAATTTTAAATAATTCATTTTCATTATCCTGCCACCAGGTGCATAGCTTCACTGTAGCTGCCTTATGATGTTCTTAAGGTGCATGTGGATCACACAGGACAGCTACTTTATTCTTACAGACTTTTCACAGAGCGAGCACCTCATGTAGGCTTTTTAATACTCCCTACCATTCCCATCAATAAACATTAACACTCATTTTCACCTTGCTATCCCCTCTAAAATATCATTAGAATCAAAATCCCCTGAGCCTAAATATCTTTAAAACTATTATCTTTACAACTGACATCTCAATTTTCTATACACACGTGTGTAAAGCTCTCATCTTCTGGAGGAACAGTCAAATAATGAAAGAATCCAGACAGTAATAACAGACAATAATAAAATCCTTGTGGAAAAGACTTTCTTCAGGATTTGAGACAATGTCTCTAAGAGCTTTGAATGTCTAATGGGAGATGCACTCTTCTCAAAATATGCCCGTCTAACTATGGGCAAATGAACATCTTCACTCTGTTGAAAAACAATGAGCTGTATCTCCAAGCTCAGGCACTGAGCTGAATTTGTCACAGCAGAGCACTACTGGAGAGGTAGCTCCAGCTAGGGATAACAGAAAGAGAGAGAATGAGATGAAGTCTAAGGACGAGATTTAAATTTTAACTTAAAAAAAAAAAAAGTGATTTTATTCACATTGAACAGGAACTGAAGTTAGGGGACTGCTGTCTTCTTCATATATAAGAAATGTCCAAGTCCTTACTTACAAGCTCGTTGATGCTTTTATTTTGCTAGCAAAGCAAAATGATAATTGTGGCATTGCTGATCTCAAACTCACTCTAAAAAAATGAAGTATTGTTTTTACAGACTCTTATTTTGATGTGACTTATTCCTAGGCTGTTCCAGCAGTTCACATGCTACTTTGATTAAACGTTAGTTATGCTTTCCAGATACAGAGTTAAATGTGAGTAAAAATCAACCCAATTATGTTTCACCGTTCAGTAGTAAAGGGTTGAAAACCTCTTTAACAGGAGCTTATTAGTACGGAAGGATGAGACAATGTTGTTCCAGCCGATGGTTGCTAGAGGGCAGTATTTACTAATAATGTTTTAAAAGTGCAGTCATTTAACTAAAAGAATTTGCTAGCCTGTTTATTTGAGGACTTCCAAGTTGGTGCAGTTCTTGTTTTTGTCGGTGTTTTTTAATTTGACTTGCATTGTGGAACAATACCACCAGTGTTGTGGTGTTTGTGTGCTTATTAATAGTAATCATAACCTCTTCAGATTTACCAAAACCTCCTTGTCTTAGAACATTATATTTATGAAAATCAGAGGGAAAAATCTCTTCAATAAAAACTTGCCTCATACCTTCTACTGGAATAGTTTGACCTCCTTTTCATGTCATTATTGATAGGTTTGGTGCAGATGGTTTAGAGCAGTGCTTTGCCTTGCTTTTACCTTTTAGTAATCTGTTTAATGCTTCAAATTTTGTCTGTTCTCATATATATATCTATATAGATGCATACAAGATAGAGGTGTTCATGTGTGAAATTAGCAGAAAGTGTGGATCTGCCTTAGTAAAACATCTTAATCACATATATGAAAAGGAGGAAATAATTGCTTTAAAATACCAAGAAAGTAATGTAGTTCAACATGACATCTGCATAATATGTACCTCCAGGCAAAGAGAAGCCTCAGGCTATTAGGAATGCTTGTTTTCCTACTGCGGGAAAAGCAAGATATTGCATACAATCAGCAGGTAAACAGGTATTAGTTCATCGCAACCACTATCGGGGATATTTCAGGGAGCAGAGTATGTTGTTATTCAGTAGAGAACCATCTGTTGAAGACATGACAAAAATATGCTCAGGGAAACAGTATGACTGTATTATAAGACCAAAATGGTGATAGAAATAGATGTATTTTGGGTTTTGAACTCTTAAAAATCAATTGATGAGTTGGAGGCCAAGCTTTATAAAAGCCTCCTGAGTGTTGAAATTGTTTGACACCCTGGTCATCACAGCTTTTTAAATTTTCTGCATAGTATGCTTCAGATACTATCAGATGCTCAGATGAAGGTGTAGGAATAAAATTTAGAGCGCTGTGCTAAAGAGCTTTTCATCAAATGTGTGCGTCGTTTAATCAGTGCCATAACCCCATTATGAATTTATGGAATAAGTAGTAATTTATTAACATAATATTGATTGTGCTTTCTGCTTCTCATTTGTTTACTTCCAGGGAAAGCTTAATAAGAGGACTAATTTGCACTTTTTATGAGCTAAAAAGTAATATATTAAGCTTTATGTCTAACTGTAAATCTTCAGAAGTGGAAAACGGCACATGAGCTATGCAACTGAGTAAAGTTTAACAGTGGCCATCTCGCTTTTGCATTCCTAATTTGTGGGGAATTTCTGTGCAGTTTGATGTCCCAAGAACATAGATTCTATTGCCATCAACGTGAGAAATACTTCAGTGAAAATTAAGAAACTGTTAAGGTGTCACAAATGCTTAGCTCCTACTGCATACTGAAATTTCTCTGTATGATGTTATGAGTATGAAAGTTTGCAGAAATTAAAGGTTTCTGTAGCCATTGCAGCAGCACAAGTTCTTAGACAGTCTTGTAGTGGTATTGGTGCTGAAGCAGACTCAGATTCTTCAGATGACGCCAACCTTTAAAGGTCACAGTAGAACTCCATACATGCTTAAGATGTTAGGAACTGAAACTATACACTTTTAAGAATGAAACCGCTCTTATTTCCTTTCACTGACAAGTATAAATTTTAATAAATACCAAAATAGGAGAAAAAGGTAGATACAGTTAATTTTTCTGTTGGAAAATGTGATTTTTCACTTTTAATTATTTATATAGAACCAGATTTTTTTCCCATAGTGAAAAAGATGTATTGAATGGAGTTGTTTTGTGCTTACTCAGCCATCCTTTGCTAATTTTCACTTAGTGGTTTATGCATGTTATGTGAGAACTGTGACAGGTTTAATAGAGCAAGTTTTTGAGTTCTTTAGGACTTTGGGGATAATTTTTTTTCAAACATAAGCGTATTCAGGGCAATGGTTACTTTTGTTGTTTTCAACACAGTATCAGAAAATAGTAATTTGAAGGAGCTGAGAATAGGGGCCTGGGGGACGAAAAAGTTTTTCTGAGGGGTTTAAAAGTTGTGTTATAGTGATTCTGCCAGTGCAGTTGGTTCCCATTTTAAATACATTCATGCTGAGTTAGGCTATTTTTAATGTAATAGGCAATAGTCACAAACAGCTTAAGCTCTTAATGTAGCATTTTTTTTTCTCTTCTTTCCACCACCACCTTTTGCAGCTTTATGCTATTCCTTGGTTTCTTACAATGTTTACACGTGAGTATGCACTCTTTTTCTCTGTTTAAATGTTTTTGTATTTTTTAGAGCAAAATTTTTCTCACTCTTTCAGCTAAAGCCTTCGTAATTTGTGTGATGTGTCTATCATTTTGTAGGTTGCCTGTAATTTGCAAGGATGTGTTGTGATTTGAGTCTTAACAGTGCCTTTCTGCCCTGACTTGACAAAAATTAGCATTTTCTTACTTTTTTTAAAAAAAGTATATTAAATTTGAACCAGATTATTTTATGCGTGCAGTGTTTAGGGACTGTGCAAAGGAAGCTGTTATCAACCAGAAAAAGATATAATAGTCTAAAAAAAAAAAACCCAAAGCTCACCACCTTCCCCTGCCCTCACCCAGATAGTGTAAGAAAGACAGTAACTTTTTTTATGAAAGCTAACAAAACAGCTTTTTTTTTGTCACACTTTGACACATTGTTTTTCTGCTAGCACTGCTTACTACCACATTTGTTCATGTATGTTAGGAACAAAAAGAGCTTTATAATTTTTTGAACTTTTAATGAAAGAGGACAAAGTTAATAAAGCAAGTCTAGAAAGCAATTAAAAATCTTCTTGCAAAGATCTGTGATTTTTTTTTTACGTTTTGTGTCAATATGGGAGGACTTTGAATTGAAAAAAAAGCAGCAGGATGAAAAGAGCCGATGGATTATTTCTGTGATGAAATATCAAAGAATTTAATGTGAGATTCTTGATTGCAGTTTCTAAAGATCTTGAGTGTAAAGCAGTGGTTCTTGCAGTCATCCATTCGTCTAAAACTTTCATGAGAATCACGACCTTTGGAAAAACCAAGGAGATGGTTTCCTTGGCAATGAATTGCAATAAAATGTTAGAATTATTTCCTTGAAGGATAGCTTATTTCAGGAGAGCCACCTTCAACTTTATATGTAAAATCATAGAATGGTTTGGGTTGGAAGGGACCTTAAAGATCATCTAGTTCCAACCCCCCTGCCCTGGGCAGGGACACCTCCCTCTAGACCATGCTGCTCAAAGCCCCATCCAGCCTGGCCTTGAACACTTCCAGGGATGGGGCATTTTATGTTGCTATTTTTAACAGGCTTTTCTCCTTGTCTTTGTTTCTAATTTTTGTTCTATTCTGCTCATTTTCTTGTCTAATTTTAAGTAGTTGAGCTGATTAACTTATAATATCCTCGTACTATTGGAAAAACTGATATACATGTCCTAATGCATTTTTGCACTGTACCAAAAGAAAAATAATTGCCTAATTTTGCATGTGTTAGAAATCTGAAAACCTGCACATTTCTATTTAATAACGAAATAAGACACTGATTTCCAGAACAGTCAAACTATATATGAAGACAAACCTGTTTCTAAATAGGTTAAGTCATTTTTGCTCCCAAGTGAAAAAGAAATAACCTTAAGACAGGAGAGGAAAAAAGTATGTAGGCAAATCCTTAAGAGTGTGTGTATGTGTGCATATGTTTTTATCAACTTGTATGCTTATAGTGTTTTTGGTTTTTTATTGTCCTTGTTCATCATGCAGATGTCTTCCCTTTGCACAAAATTTTTCACTTGTGGGATACATTACTGCTTGGAAATTCCTCCTTCCCATTCTGTATTGGAGTTGCAATACTTCAACAACTGAGGGATCGTCTTCTGGCTAATGGATTCAATGAATGCATTCTCCTTTTTTCAGACTTGCCAGGTACAGAAAAAACTATTTCTTCCCTCTTTCTCTGTCTCCCTCGATGTGTTGCTGAAGTAAGTATGTGTTTGCATGGTAATATATACTACTGTATTGAAATCATGGTAGATTTAGGCAAGCTCCCTGTCAGGATGCTTAGGTTTTAACTACATCTTGATGAAGTTAGGAGAAGTCTTTTTGCTGTCATCAGCAAGAATTGGGTGAGCTTGTTATTATTTCCAGCTGAAGGTTGGAGTACTTTCTTGTGAAATTTAGAACAATTTTAAATAATTCATAAGTGACTGTGTGTAGACATGCCATATATAGAAACAATCCAGTTGATAGGTATTTTTTAGTGAAAAAAAACCCGTAGTGCTGTTCTGAACAGTGCTTTTCCACTTTGATGCTGGTACTAGCCTCTTTTCCTTTCAAAAATAATTAAACTTTTGCTGTGGAAGCAATTAATATAAAAGAGTTAGGGAAAGTAGTATAGAAGCCACGGGAATTGCTCTGTGTAAAATTGGTTTCCATTTGAAATATGAAGCTTTCAGAAGAACCCTCTAAATCAGATCAAAAGCTGCATGATTATTGTGCAGAAGTTCTTTCTTCTTGTTCAGTAGGAGGCTGTTGACCTATCCATACAAGCAAGTGTTGCATCTTTAAAAACAAACAAAACAAAAAATTGCAGTCAACCATGAAGTTTGGGTCTTACTTCTGAGCCAGTTTCTGGTGAATCAGCATTTGAACTGAGCAAGCCCCATAAACTAAAGATGTCTTTCTATTTATGATGGACTAATATTTACGTAACACATGAATTGAAAGGCTACTACACCCAGAACATGCTTATGTTCTGGTATTAATTCCCTCTATCCAACCCAGGATCTTACTAACATAACATAGGTCTTGGTTAAGAGATGACACTGTTTTAATTGTGTGGCCTTTCTTAAGATAACTAACTTTTGGCTAATTCCTGGGCTAATTATAGACTTAGTGGGTTCTGCTTGAACACCATGTGTGCAATTCAATAATTGATGATTCATTTAAACAGAAGTCGTTCTTTTTCAAAAGAACTGGATGCGAGAATCAAGTTTGGAAGAGCGTTTAAGCTTAAAAGCTCTTAAGTGTGACTGTCTCCACAACTGCAGAGTTAAAGAGGTTAGCAGTAGTTTAGGATATGTCAGCAAGCATTCTGAAGTGAAGTTCAGAGTTGCATAAATCAGTCTCTCAGAAGTTCATTGAGTTCTCCCAGATGAAGCTCTGTAATTTGTCTAATCATTATTGTCACAAAGTCTGTCTCTCGCTATATACCCTTGAATATATATTAGGATTTCAAAATTTTGCTTTCCTGCTTTAGTTTGAGATTTTTGAGCCCGGCCCTGGGGAGACAGAAAAAAGGTGGTTTTGAGGATGAAGTTGCCAGGAAAACGCAGAGCCCCGGGGTTTGTGGGACGATGAAAGTGCTTCCCAGAGACAGTGAGAACAAGCAACAGCTTTCCTTCTGATACCGTCAGTGTGGGAGCAATTGCACAAGTTTTGCAATTTTTGAACCCGGCCCTGAGGAGAGTGAAAAAACCTTTCATTTTAGTATGTACTGTGCAATTGCTGCTGTATTTTTTCAATTTATAAGAAATTTAATTAGGCCATTCTATGGGGGTTTTTTTCATTTTCAGTCTATATACTCAGTCATTTCAAATGTCCTTATTAAATTTAACTGGATAACTTTAGATGGTCTAAAAGGTGGGCGCTAAACTAAGAGATTATCTCTCTCCCTTTTCCTTCCTCCCCCATCTATTAGCTGCATGTCTTAGGTGAAATATTAATGAATCTATATTTAACTATTTCATTGCCTAAGGTAATTTCTCCCTATTTTTTTTTTCCTTGAGTAGTTCTAAATTATATATTCCAATTTACCTTGAACCAGCTGATTTATTGACAGTTGAAGTACTTTATGCTGAGGTCATGTGTAGGAACATATTAGTTCTCATAATACATATCTGTTTATATAATAAAATTAAATTACTAAAATCTGTAGGGTTGTAATGTACATGCTTTCTGCTGATTATGATAACTTTGCTGATACTATTGTAGGAAATGTTTTGGTAGAATGGTGTTTCTGAAAAGACTTATTTTTTTAATGTTGGTAATATCTGCAGTATTTTGGATGTCAACAGTGGCACAATTTGAATATTGTGAGATTAATCCAAAGCATGCCATAAATTGACTACTAAGGGAGTGCTTCCCAGAGACAGAAGACAATTCTAGTGTAACTTAAACATTATTGGTCTGGCTGAGACTTCTGTAATCAGTAGTTTCTTTGAACATATAATTATTGTAGCCTTGTGTCTTCTTTCTGATCTGAGTCTTATTTCTGAATTAAGATGTATTGACTGCTTATGGTTTTTGTCACCTCTGTCTTCCAAGCAAGACTTCTGTTACTTTGGTTAAATTGTGTGCCATGCCTGAGAATTTTCTGAAAGTAATTTACAAATAACCTTCACCTGCAACTGGGTCACCCTGAGGAAGAGATTAAGTTGTTCAAAATACCTGTAATAATTTCAATCTAAAATCAATTGTTGCTCAACAGCCTGAAACTCCTGTGGTTTTTAAGCTTTCTATGCACTGAAATGGCTTATCTCTGGCTGCCAGTGAAAGCAACTTGCTTTCCAGAGTGATAAAGCTATTTTACTGCAATCTCGCAACCTTGTGGAACGCTTTTTTAAGATTTCTTATTTTTACAGCAGCTATTTCTAAAAATGTATATTCAAAGTTTTTTTAAAAAAAAAGAAACCACAGAAAACAACACTGCTTTATTTCCTGCTCACTGCATATAACACAGTTTCAATTACTGTTTAAAAATGGTAATGATGTGAGGAAAAAGAAGAGGCATGGTGCCATTATTGATTACTTGATTCTGAAAACCCTTTCCAATACTTGTCTCAAAGCTTTGCCCGTATTTTATCTATAAACCCAAGACAATTGGGCATTACTTGCATTTTTCAGGAGCTCTACTGGAAATTTTAATCTGTTTTTATATAGTTTTAACAGTGATTATAGTAGCTTGACTTGGTTACTAAGTTCATTACCCGCTCTACAAGTAATATGAGGTCACCAGCACCTTTTGTTAGGGAACAGACCCAGGAAGGAAGCATACAGATATGTACAACTCTTTGCAAACAGTTGAAGGATCCCATAAACTAATTCGCTCCCACCTGGAATAGGTGCAATATAGGGCCTGGCAAACAGCTCTTCCTCCAGAGCTCCATGCCAATATCATCACTGACACACAGAGATTTATTAATCCCCTTGAGGGGGGGGATTAATATATCCCTTAATAAAGGGATAGGACAACTACCAAAAGATGGGAATAGATGCTGTTAGAGAACAGGTAAACACCAGTCCTAGACATGAGATAGAACATACTTTCAAATAAGCCTTGTAGCTTAGTTCACACAATAACCTCATCTTCTGTAATTTCAGAGTGAGAGAGGACGGTTCATTCTTTTAATGCTATGCACCTTAGGATGGTGTCTTTTTGCTGCCTCCAGGCTAGTCAGTGCTTCCAAAGGAAGAACATCAGCCTCAGGTAGAAAGTCCAGGAAGACTGGTTATGGAAAAGCAACAAGGAGCTACAGTAAAAATGTTAAAGTGGAAAATGTAGAAGATTCTACTTTGTGAGACACAGGCACATAGCTTTAAGGTGCAATATGTAGTCAAAGATCTAGCTATCACTAAACCACAAAAATGATTCTCCAAGGAACGTAGTTTCTCGGATTTGGGAGAAATAATTATATCTGTTAGTGTTATGCTGATGTACCAAAATGCCGAATCCCGTGATGGTGAAAGCCATATAAGTGCTTAGAAGGATTACATCCAGCTCAGAAATGGACTAAATATTTAAAAATAGTTGAAATTCTGTGCTTAGATTGCATGTTTTGAATGATGTGTTTCTGCTGACAGCAGAAGAATTAGACACACATCAGCAAACTCTACTTTAGAAAAGTATCTGACCCTAGGTAGCTACTGTTTTACTTTCTGTTGTTTTTCTGCCTGAAAATCCTTTGTCTGCTCACATCTGTCATTCATACACTTTTATAGTGCCAGAATTTCTGGTGGTTCAGCATTTAGTTAATTAAGATTTGGTAGGAGGAAGAAATGGCAGTTGGCCACCAAGCCTATGCTGAGTTTGTGGGTGTTTTGGTGCCTGTTCATATTTGTTTCACCACTTCTTGAATAAAACTCTAAACCCTGAGATCAAAACACCAACTTTGAAGAGACTGAGAGAGAGACAGTGGGGTCTTCTGTGTGCAAGTGAGCAGTGGCAAAACAAAGGTAATACACTGTCTTGATTAGGGTTTGACTTTTTATCATACAGTTTTGAAAATGTCCCATTGCTTAGATTAAGGCTCTGAGAAATAGATGTCATAATAGCTGTTTTAAAAGGAAACATTTTTTGTAACTTCATCTATGAAATTTTGACACGTGGCTTTGTTGTAGCCTGCTCAAGTTCAAAACTGTTGTCCCTCATGTAAAATGAGTCTGCAGGGTGATTTATCTGGGGTTAGTGAAGCAGGGCTGCTTTTTCAAATGGCAGTATAGCTGAAGAAAAACAGCAACTTGGTCACTGTGTCCCATGATGCGCATGATAACGGTGCTGTAATGTGAAAAATAGGATCAGACATAGCGAAAGACATGAGAAGTAAAAAAGGAAAACACATTTCTAGTTTTCTTTTCTTGAAAGATATAGGTCAGGCTGATATTTATGGAAACATCTTTTTATGAACATATTCCTCACCTTTGCTATGTTAGGTGGCTTTTTTAGATGCAAGTGGCAGATGTATTTTATAATGCAGTTCCTGAAGATTTTTTGTTGCTACACAATACCATTTATGAAGCAAAAACTGTGTGTAGCAACTAGTAAGTGTTTTTTTTGCTTGTGTTGCTGCTTTTTTCTTTCTCTCTTTTTTGTGTGTGTTTGTTTTGGTTTTTTTTTTAATAATGGCTTGCATCCAACTGTGGGTTGGGAGCTGGCTTTGGTACAGAAGCAGAGCAATTTGTTGTACACACCTGCTCACCAGGGCTGTTCGGTAGTGTCAAATTCTGTAAGATTGATGTCATTTTACCTGAAGCTGTGAATTCTCTAATTATTCACATTTTCCACCTGTAGTGACATGAACAAGATGCAGTTCTATTTATAGATTCTATCTTCTTGAACTAAAGAGAAATGCTGTGGTGGGTGACACACTAAGGAAAAAAAATACCAACATCCTTTTTTTTCATTTATATTAGTGTTCTTCCTAGTCTGTAGTAGTCACTGGCAGAAGAAAGACAAATACACATTCTTTAGCAAAGGACTCTTTTTCTCAAGATATGGTCTTTCACAAAAAGGGTGAAAAGTGAGTTCATCAATAGAACTTTCCTAGTGCATGTCTTAAAATCGGTCTGATGTGCAGCTTATGCCTCCTGTTTCTGGATGGGACCTGTATATACTCTTCACAGCAAAAGGGGACTTCAGAGAATAGAATAATCCACCATTATCATGTAGGATGTCATGTAGGATTTTTGTACACCTTTACCCTGGAATAAAATCGAAGTACAGGAAGGCAGATTGTCGAACACACTAGCATTTGTAGGCATGGAAAGGCAAAATTCAGGCCACTCTGAGCTTTGCTTCTAGATGTGGTGAATTATTTTTCCCTTTACAATTGTGTCTCAGAAAAAAAATTTTTTTTTTTGCTTTCACTAAATTTATGAGCATAACAACTGATTCAGGAGTAGACTAGTGCTTAGAAAGCAAGAGNTCTGCTGGGAATGTAACGCTAAAATGACATAAATTTAAAAATATCTTAAAGATGGTCATTTTAGGGTTGTGTTGGTTTGGGGTTTTTTGTTATAAAAATATGATAATTAGGAATGTGCTTCTTGAATACTTTCATGTGTAAATTCAAATGGGGGCTGTTAGAAAGCTTTTTCACAGATTAGGGGAACTTTTTTCCTCGACTTCTGAGTAGGTTAATTATGCAGTAAGCTTTAAATCATTTAGAAATTTATATTGGCAAGGTTGGTGTGACAT